>JAPSGF010000085.1:1975217-2083549 GCA_035772895.1 Perdix hodgsoniae
TCCAGACTCCCAAGGTTTTACAGTGATAGGGTCTATCGAGGAGTCTGATAAAGTCTTTGGTGGCTCTCTCACAGTTACATCTTCCCCCACACCTTCCAACTCAAAAACTTCTATGATTCCATGATAAACTAATTTTTACGTTGTCTAAGCTAGAGATTCTTTTCTAAGCTGATTATTCAGTCTAACTATATGAGGAGAGAGAGCTATTTAGAATCTGGTCCTTGTCCTTGAAGCATACTGGCTGGCACAACATTAACATGCAGCTGAATTATTTTCCTTTTTCAAAACTGCCTACCACTTAAACAGGATGTCTCTTAACCAGCTACTGAGAATATTCCCAACAGTGATAAACCCCAAACTGTGCTCAGGCATTATCAAGGAGAGTGATAGCTGGTCAGGCCAGAACTTTGCTAGCAGCCTTACTAACAGTTTAAGAATATGGATAATCTATTTCCAATTCATGGATTCATACTCCAGTGTATTCCTAGTGTACTACTCATGTAGCCTGACACTTTCTCCATGTTTGGAGAAGTAGGTACCTCAATGTGCTATTCCATCTTAGTATGAAATGAGCTACAGGACCTGGAGTAACCTCTTCCTGCTAAGTGTAGGAAGTGCCTAGAGGATTAAACAACGTATTTGACCTTTGGACAGCTAAAATTAACTGAGATGAATGTATCATAGGCGCTTGGCCTGTGATACCTCCGGTGTATCACTAGGCATCGCACAAGTGACTTAAAGAATATTTTAGATGTAACATCTTTGTTTAGTCAGTGAAAAAAAAAATAAGTATGTCTGAAAGATGCAGCAAGCCAATGACCTGTGATAAGTGTCTCTTCATCTCTTTTGGCTATAAAGAGAGACAGTCATCAAGAACATAATTAATTAAAGTAGGTACCTGAGTCTAAAGGCATGAAGAACAAATCTGGTCAGGTCAGCACATTGCTGGGCACTGAATCTAGTCACTGACGGTACAGAACATCTGATTTGTTTTTTCTTTCTTTCTTTTTTTTTTAACAAGTTTTTGTCACTGGAAGATGGGAAAAAATTGAAAGTATGGCTGATATGTAGAGAGTATGGAGTAATTGCTCTGAAAAATTCATTTTATTTATCTCAATCAAAGGGAAACTCTGTGACACACAGGATTCCTCTCCTCCATTAAATAAATCTTAGCCAAGTTTTGCTAGAGGAGTTTTGTGTCATTTGAATTGCAATCACATCTTTTCAGCAGGATTTGTTCATGAAGAACTGATAGGAGCTACAATTACTGGAAGGAAGTTATTAAGAAAACACATTTGTGAAACTTTACTCAATATCTTATTAATTTGTGAGACTTCATGCAAAATTGAGGAAAAAGTTATTTAAATGAACAATTGGAAAGAGGCAATCACAGCATCAAATCATATTATGCACAGCATATAAGCCCTGTGACAGAAAAGCTGTTTATAAAAAAAAATCTTAAATGTATGAGAAATAAATGTGTAATCTTGTTCCTCCATCTGCCAGGAACTTTCTTAGTTTATTTTAACCTTTGATTATCAACAGTGTAGTCTCTGCTGTGAATGCTAGCACTGCTATAATTTTTATTTTTTTTTTGGTACATTTCAGTGAAAATTCCCCACAGCACCACAGAATGTGGTTAAAATCAATTTAAGTTCTGTTTTACAGTTGCTAGGTGAAAGCACTTCTTACTGCCTGCAACGACCCCATATATTTAGGTGAGTCCAAAGGGCAAAACTTGCAGTTGGCACATCTAGACTCTCAACTGAAAGAGGACAAGAAAGGAACTTCAGCTCTGAGCCCTTGTCTGAGCAAACTGCATAACTCATAGCTAGCTCGTAGCTGGCTCTGTCCTGGACATCCAGCTGGGCTTCCTCCCAGACAATGTATTAGAGTAGTTACAGGAATATTTTACCCGAGGGAGTGCTTTCAGATGAAGCCTGGACAAGGCTTCATCAGGTTTGTCACCTCTAAGCCAGACAATTCTGTTGCACTCTCCCAGCAAGCTTCACACTTTCAGACAAATTCACGTGCTTTTGTATCTCTCAAAGTAGGCAGCACGCAACCCACATTTCCTTCCACAGGAGTGTTACTTGAGTGAATTGTACAAAAAGGCTTTCACTTTATTTCAAGTGCTTTGACAAACTGAAAAATCCATAGAGAAATAACTATTGTAATTGTGTCTCAGGGTCCAAAGGAACCAGAAGCTTAATACTGTGAAGCATGGTTGAAGTCAGCTGGTACTGCTGGTACTTCAGCACTATAGCCAAACTTAATAACATATCCACAACATAAATAATGTGGTTTTTGTTTTTTTCTGTTGAAAGTGTTTCTTTTACCCAAATTCAACCTACTGCATTTTGTCAATATTCTTTACCTTAATTTTCAGATTTTTATTTTACCATCCTTTTTGCATACAGTTTTTATTTTTAATGGAGTTGCAGATGTAAATTCTAGTAACTGAGCAGATGCTTTGTCTTAAATTTTAATCCATTACAGGTACAAATATGTTGACATATATTTATTTTTACGAGAGTGAATAGTAGTAGGACAAGGGGGAATGGTTTTAAACTGAGACAAGGGAGGTTTAGGTTAGACATCAGGAGGAAGTTTTTCACCCAGAGGGTGGTGACGCACTGGAACAGGTTGCCCAAGGAGGCTGTGGATGCCCCATCCCTGGAGGCATTCAAGGCCAGGCTGGATGTGGCTCTGGGCAGCCTGGTTTGGTGGCTGGTGGGTGGTGACCCTGCACATAGCAGGGGGGTTGAAACTAGATGATCATTGTGGTCCTTTTCAACCCAGGCCCTTCTATGATTCTGTGATTTATGCAAAGCTGAATGAATCATGGCTATGAAAGTTTATGTGTATTTGTGTCTTTTTGTGCAACTCTCATTCATGTCCAAAAATTTACCAGATCTATTTCTTCAGAATAGTCATAGAAAGGGGAAATAAAAACACTTATTTAGCCTGTGATTTTTTTTAATTTAAATGTAATTTACCGCTAATTGAATTTCATTCAAAGTTGCTGTTGGCAAATCAGAGATCATGGCAAATAGAATAATTTGGATAAGAAAAAAATCTGGACTACTGCTGAATAGGTGCTTGTATCAGTTTGCAGTGTCATCTATTTGTATCATGCTCAAAGCATGGCACACATGCAGGAGCACATAGCATATCCTGTCAAGAGGATTGCACAAATATGATATCATCACTTTATTCTTCAAAAATGGCCCTAGGGGTGATTTCCAGTGAAAAAATGTTAGTTATAGCAGCACACTGTAATGCACCAGACAATATTAATTTAAAACTATCCTGTAGTGAGACCCCCTGAACTTTCTTGAGTGGTTTGAACTTTGCACACTCACCATGAAATTACTCTGGGCAGCTGGCGATTTCCTAAATCAACTGTATGTACATTGGTAGTACAGCTTTTAATTTTGGACATGATTGATCTCAACTTGTTATGAAAACTGTCAACACAAATGGAAGAGTTTGAGCAATTACACTGAAAATTACATTTTTCATAATCATTTAATTTCATTGAAATATTTACACGGCATTTTAGTGGATTTCACAGGCTGTAGGAAAAGTGCATCTTTCATTCTTTACAAATTGCATATTGCTAGCTCTTCTTTCAATCATAATTAAATGAACAGAGAGCAACAACAACAACAAAAAATGTTAGGAAGGATAGGTCTCATCCCCTGGGATATGATTAACTCTGTTTTTCCTCTGGCATGTTCTCAACAATGTGTCAATGTCCTAGAAACTCAATGACTGTATTAAATTTGAGCTTTGAGTTTGCCTTGCCAAGAACATTACTTTCAAGGATGTTTCTGTCTTTAAATGCAAATTGGTGATATGAACAGATATCTCAGTTAGCTCTTTGAACTGTTCAAGTCATCATGCTCACATTACCTGACCCCAGAGCTCTTCTGTGCCCCAAGCTGTTAGCTCCTGCCTATCAGAAAAGTTGCACTACATGCTTGAGAAGAATTGTTACTTTCACCCTGGTGACACTGTCTGTGATTAAGATCTGTGAGATGATAGTACTATAATGTTTTAGGACAGAAAAAACAGATTCACCTTTTAATGTTTTATTGATCCCTTCAGGTTCTACATAGCAATGTGTGGCTGAAGTACTTAAGGAAATTGAAATATGTGCTATATTTAAATTTCACCACTTTCATTTCTAAAACATAGATGCGAGAGCTTTTGTGGTTTGCATAGATGGTGTTTTTGTGAATGACCTTGTTTGGCATCTCTGTTGGCCTGGCTAGGGCAGTGTGATTCCATGGGAGATGCCAGATTCCTGCTGGAAGGGCTGTTATCTCCAATAGGGCAGTGATTGCTTTGCTGGCCATACTGATTCAAATGTCTGACCACCACCAGTGTGCATATACATTAAAAACCTGATCCTGACCCCTTTTCCCAGTAGTCATTACCTGCTATCTCTTTTATTGCCCCTGCCACTCCCTTCTTCCACTTTCACCACCATTCATACTACTATATGTACTTAGGACAACTGTTTATGGGTTTCCTCCAAAAAAAATCTGTTTTGCTTACCAACACAGATCCCAAATTAAATCACCAAGCAGCAAGTGCAGATGGCTGGGGGACTCATTTCAAATTGTTTTGAGTCAAATGTAAGCATAGCCATAATGTCATTCTGAAAAAAGATGTAAATGTCACCAGTAAATTTGTCTTTGTTACAGCTGTCTTCTGTGTGAACCAGATCTAGAGTTCCTGATGCCATGAACTGGTGTCTGAATGCATTGTTCAAGCTACTATGAACCACTGGAATCTCAAATTCAGATTTCCTCCCCATTACTCTCCACCACATTTTGATGAGTTCTTCTGATCTTGGCTCAGGGTAGACAGTAGTACTGTATGTATCAAGCCATTAAATCTGCCCATATAAACTTAAGAACCATGAAAATAGTGGAAATAGACATAAATTCCTTCTATGGAGCTGGGCTAACAAAATGGTGAGCAGTGAATTTATCCCAGTAGGCTCTTTGGCGCTGGAAACCAAGAGTCAAGCAGAGCACATCAAACCAGTATACACTTCCTCGCCAATAGTAATAACAATAATAAAATAAAAATCATAGAGAAAATGTCCTGAAGTTCTATTTTGGGTTTAGATGTTGCTAGAAACATTCTTCATCATCATCACTATATTTTAGCTTCATTTTTTATCTTAAAAAATGTGTTATGTATTAAAGATTAAAATGTAAAGGATTTAAGCAGCAATATAAAATGGGATGTATTTCATGCAGAGCAACTATTACACCCTGAATGTGTAGAGAAGAACTCAGGGAAGCTATATTCTTCACGGCCCCCAATATGTAATATTATCACAGCATGTGTAATTGGAGAGATTCTGTAGTAATGCTTTGACTTTAGGTTATTTTAAAACAACCTAGATAATAAGCCTATCTTGGATCATTCTCCTGGTTGGGTGTGGGTATTACTGTTGCTTCGTTTGTCACTTTAGCTATGCAGTTCCCTGTTACCAAGCTCTCTTTGATCTGTTCTGTACAGAGACTTAAGGCAGCACTGCAATCTATCATATGCTGTCTATCTTGCGTACACTGACTTTTGTAAATGGGAGTCCATAGCTGCAAGAGACATAATATATCCATGCCCAAACCTACCTGTTTGTACAATGCTTTATTACTAAAAGCAAACTAGCAGAAACTGAAAACCCTCTTTTTCCTCTAAAACTTCCCACTTCTCAAAGATTTTCAACACTATAATGTTGCAGAAGAGTCGTGGCAGATTATCCAATTCATTTCCCTGATACTCTGGCATTTGAAGGGTTCCGTCTAGTGTGAATGAAATGATGAGGCATTTCCCTCCAGAGATCTCTCTGAACACTAATAGATTTTCCTGCAAGGATATCAATTTTTATTCTCAGTCTAAAAATTCCCTTTCTTAATTTCATCCTTGCATTCCTATGTTACTCCGTTACAAATACTTTGTTTCCAGATAATTCTTCCATTATTTTATATCTCCTTCTTCTGTTTTATGATCAGTTATGGTTGCTGAAATTTTAATATTGGCCCCCTTTAGCCTTTCACTCATCTTTTCTCATCTGCCCCACTTGTTTCTGTAACTCTTCCCTTGTTTTCATGTCTCTCTTCTTCACTGTTTTGGCTTGTCAGTGTGAGACAGTGAAATGGCATTTAGAATTGAAAGCAGACCCTGCAACAGGCTCCTCATAGCAGCATAGAGCTGCAGATTTCTGAGCCATTTTCTAAGACTATATAATATCTAAACAAGAGAAATTGATTGCAAACATAGCCTTTGTCTGGTAATGTAACTGGTGCCCAAATTGCCTTTTTGACGCTGTATTGAAGTAAAAGTTCTGGTATAGCTTCTGCTCTTATTCTTGCTCTAGAATTATTTTCAGTCTTTATTATCTCCTGCCTCTACTTCTATTTTTGTCTCTTTTTTTTTGGTTCACTGCAGTATTTGCAGCCTTCACATTTGAAGATCAAGTGAATTTCATTAATGTCATAATTTCTTATTCTAAAGGATCATTAATGAAGCCATTAAATAGGACTGGACATAATAAAGATTTATGCAACATTCCCCCTCTCTTCTGATTCACTACTTTACCATTAATCATTAGTCTTTGTTCATAGCCCTTCAAACAGTTTCCAATCCTCATGACAACTTGTATCCAACTGGATATGAATCGATTTCCAGTTTAAGCTGTTCTATGGCTGGAAGTGGGGATGTTGCTGATAGCATGACAGTGCAGCAGCGCTGTTTTTCTTCTGTGTCATGCTGTGGAAGCATGCACTGCTTGAGGCAGTGCAAATGCTCCATTCGACTTCCATTCACCTTTGTAAAAATGTATAGCTGGTACCTGTCAGCAGTATTCCCTGCAGGTGTCGATCGTGCAAAACTGTTTTAAAATACATGCTCCCAGGCTCAGGCACACAAAGTGGTGTGGGAAGGAGAACTGAACTTTGCAACTAAATAATATCAATCAGATGTGATTACAGAAATGGTACACAGTATTTGAATACACAGAGGATAGAAATTAAATGTTTAATTTCCCATTTAATGCTAAATGTTAAAATGAATTTGTTTTGTAGAATCCCTCTGATTGGTGTTTCGTTGTGATGGCACAATTGAGTTGCTACATGCTCAGGATCAACATTATTAGTAATCAGAATTCAGGAATCACATCTCCATATCAAGTTTCTTTCATCTTATGTCATAAGATGTGTTCATTTTCTGTCCATGTAGCTGTATTTGCCTTTTCAGTACTTAGATGAGTGGCAGTCCATGGCACAGCCATTTTTGGATGCTTACAAATGCAATATTCATCATTTGATTTGGTGCAGCTCATTGTGAGAGCTACATTCTTTTTAGTCCTTTTCATTTTATCACATAAATGCAATTTTCATCTTATTTCCTTGTTCTGAGGACTGGATTCCTTTATAATTCCTCCCTTTATACATGCTACATTCTGTTTTAATATTTTAGGGCTGTCAATACATACAGAAAGATGTGACTAATAAGAAAATAACATGGATGTTTATTTCTTTAGTAAAGTGTTAGGGAACTGGGAAGGAAACACAAGAAACGCATATTGAAACTAATATGTTTTGTGTTTTAAAAGTAAAAATGTTTGCATCCCTCCTATTTTTTAACTTTCAGCTAAAGGCATGGCATTGTTCAGTATTTGTCAGCTTCTAGCACAGACTAATACACTCCCTGAGCTGGCAGTGTACCCTCTGTAGTTCTTTGCTGCCATCTTCTGTTTCTTTAAGTGATTGCTATTATTCAAATTCTGAAAAACAAAGCTGAAATATCACAGAGCGAAATTTTCCCTTTCATTCTTTTTTTTTTTTTTTTTTTTAATAGCTAAAGCAAAGTGAAGCAAATGCAGATACAAAGGAGAAGCTTCCCTTACGTCTACGCATCTTTGAAAAATTTCCGAACAGGCCACAAATGGTGAAAATTTCCAAGCTTCCTTCAGATTTCACCGTTCCAAAAATAAGGTAGTGAAGTATTTCCATTGGTAATACACTATTAGCCTGTCTGGTGTCACATAACACCAACAACACTTAACTTTTTTGCCTATGGAGTAAGCAACTAACAGAAAATCAAAGTGAAGCAAAATTAATATTAAAGTCTAAAGGAGCTTACATTTTATTTTTACCTTAAAAATACCCTATCACTCATTATATCATATTCAGGAAAGGAACTAGAAATAAATTCCTTCCAGGAATGGAACCAACAGAAATAAAATACAATTGAAAAGTACACTGCTGTCATTCCACTCCCATTCCAGGTTTAGGTTTAGCAGACAAGCAGCAGTCTAATGAGTTCCTACGTGACTTTTTAAAGAGGAGATCAACTGACAGCAAATCATGAAGAATAGGTAACACAGATCATCAGAGAGCAGTTACATTGAGATGACCTTGTCTCCTCTTTGGACGACTGCTGTTACCACTTTCCTGCAAAACTCACTTCAACAGTTGGCTTCTAAATCATCAGTTAGTAATACGATTCATTCTTCTTGACAAAGTTCTAAGAAGGATTATAGAAATCTTAGGGCTGCTGCAGATCTGCAGCTAGCAAATCAGATCTTTGAATCTGAAGCTGTTCTACTATGTGAAACTCTTCAGATAAAAATTAGTTATGATATAGTCAGCACTGAAAATTGTAACTACTACTAAGCTACTGCTAAACTTAGAAGACAGTAAGATGAATGTACATTTGTTGTAAACAAATACTTCTGCATTTTAAACGTGGCATATGTGAGGCACAGAATTGCTGAAGTGCCTTAATACTGGCATTCTGAGCAGTTATATGAACAGATGTTGTTTGAAGTCTTGAAGAAAGAATTTCTTGCAGGAAGGATGTTTCTTTTGGATTATATCAGCGTTTGATTTATACTGCAGTAACAACTCACAGTGTAATGAGTTCAGAAGAACCAAAAACTGCAAAAGGCACTTTAAATATTTAGCACTTTAATTAGCAAATAAATAGTCAAAATTCTCATAATTATTTTTAAAAAGAATTAAACAGTTTTCTTTGAAGATAAATGCAAGCCACTTCTTAATTCAGCTACAGATTTATTTAATAACTAAATTTATGTTTCATCAGTTATTTTTTCTGTACTCTGTCCATTTATACATCTACAGTTTAGCATACCTTTTCCTCGCTGCTCACCTTGGCAATAATGTGTTGTGACATACTATAAAGAAAAACAAATATTAACTTTACTGCGGTCTTTAATCCATCAGTATCTTCTGTTTGTTCACAAGGGAGAGTTTCATGAAGCAGTTTATTGATCGCCAGCAACAAGACACCAGCTGTCTGCTGCGAAGACTTCCTTCAGCGTCTTCTTCATCCTGTGACCACTCTAAAAGATCAGCAATTGAGGAAAACAAATATATTGATCAAAAGGTAAATCAAGAGTTCAGCACTATAGGTCTTCCCATGAGTATTGTGAAGAGAGATCTCAGGTTACACAGTTTGTCAAATTACATAAAAGCAAACACAACTGAACACAAATAAAATGTTATGCTTAACTTTGATAGCCTAAAGCAGGCATCACAGCAGTTCCTCATTTGGTTTAAATTTTCCTTTCTCCTTTAACTTAAAAATTCAAACTGTGGTACATAGTTTTGTTCAATGAATCCATCTTATGTGCCTAAGTTTTTTTAGTCTTGCTGTTAATCAGTGAGAAACTAGTAGAAAATTAAAAGCCTGTGAATATCATAGTGATTGGCTTGCTACTTTTGAAGCATTGAAAACTCAGTCACTGAAGCAAGGTAGATTGTAATCAGTGGAGATAATTAAAAATCTAGGAATTATTCTAGTTACTTAGAGGACATTTACATCTATGTAGGTTTAGGAGTCACTAGAAAACAGATGCTGAACACATGCATTTGAGACTCATTGTGTTAAATGCTGAAAGTCTCCCAGATGGACTAGCATAGATGTTTGAATGTGAAAACTTCAATCCAGGATTGCTTGGAATGATGATGACTGTGGTGCTGCTGCATGAGTAAATGTATGCAATTTCTGGCACTATATAAAACTACAGGGTCAGAAAAGCACTTCGTGTGTGTTGTGGAAGATACTGGTTTCCCAGATTTCTAGTGGCATTTACACTGATATCAGTTCTTGATCACTTGTAAAATTATATAACTAATTAGTGACGAGTAAGTATTTTCACAATTAATAATGGGGTGCTCAGATCCTGTTTGAAGACTATCAAGAGGTTTGTAAGTACAGTTTAAGAATGACAGAGAGCACAAGCAAGGATAGGAAAGAGGACATGAGTGGTTGTGCAGTGTATTTGGTTTTCATAGTAAAAGGTTTGCAACTAGAACTCAGCGTAGCAGGAAGAAAGTAGACATATGGAAAGTAATACTCTTCAGCTAATGAATGTCAAGAGACAATTTACAAACTACTGTTAATTTTCATGCCTACTGCAGTGCAAGGACTCCTTCCTGTGGAAGAATGTAGTTAGTCTATGGCATCAGTAAACCAAAGCTGAATAGCACAGCCTGAGAGGGAGGTCTGTGGTGCAGTGTTGTTCATCAAACAAAGAAAACTATGGGATAGGAACAAGCCTATATGTACACCATCTAATCTAACAAGCACAGAACAGTCATTGGATAAGTTATTAACTGATAATCCTAGGGGTTAGCAGAACTATGCCAAATATGGTCTCAAATGCTATGCCAGGGAAATCAGTGATATTTCTCTCATGTAATGAGAAGACGAGTGGAGAGCTTAAGCATGTTCCAAGCACATACATAGGTTCACAGTATGCAGTGCAGAGCTGTGCAATGATTTAGTAGGTCTGTTTACATGATTATAGCTGAAGCATATTGAATTGTAGTCTTAACTTTGTCTCATTGCCATTCACAAAAGTTAGTCCTTGCTGGTTGTGTTTTAAGATAGCTGAATAAATAGCAGACTTTATTCAATGAGATTCTGAAATATGAAAATAGAAGGGTATGCTCTTTTCAACTTTTCCCTTCACTCCAAGAACAAATATGGGTGATCTGACTTTGTTTTGAATTGAAATAAGTTTTTGCAAATAGTTTTTAGACTATTTAACCTGCTTTAAGCATGTACTTTTTGATTTTCTATGCCTCAAAGGTAGAATCAATTATGAGTAATATTTTTGACAAATGTAGCTAAAAGTAAGGTATTTACAAGTTCCTATTAAGAGGGAGTAAGCACCATGTAGGATTTTATGAAAGTAATTACTCTGGCTTTCTATAGTTACAGTTGCCAAGGCAACCTCATTTGTGTATGCACAAATCTTCTTAAAAATATCCTTAAAATAAGCTTGGAATGACTGGTTGTATTTAAATGTAGACCTTGCATGTATACCTTACTTTGCTTTGTTAAACAAAAGGAAACTTGACCAAATATTTTAAAGGTATTAGTGCATAGCAGGATGCATTTTCACTCCTCCAGAAGGCTTCAGAAACTTTTCGCATCTCTTTTGCATTGTAGTTGATGGAAAAAAAGTAGAATGGAATCAAAATGTGGGATTCTGCTGGCAGATTTGACTCTTTCCTTCCTGTGTGGTGCTCCTTTTTTTTTCCTGGATTTAGATAGCATTTCTGTACTCCCTGCCTACTGAAGTGATAGGAAGTGTGTAATGTACACGCTTACTTGTAAAGTTGTTCATCAACGTTATTTTCTTCTTTCTCCAAAAATGCGCTACTGTTAATACATTACTGTTTTTGTGTTCGAAATCAATCTGACCCTTTATTTGTCACTATCATCAAAGCAAATTATTCTGTGTTCTATTATGTAGTGCATTTAGTAAGACTTTTCCGAATTATAATTGTCTACTTCCTTGCAAAGCAGTTTTAAGTTGTAAGAGGGGAGAAGATTTTCATCGCATTATTTTGTTAAGTTGCTTTATCTTCTCTAAATAACTGAAAAATGTGTTTATTCACTACCATAACCATGATGAAAATCCATTTAAAATTATTTTCATCCACGCCAAATCAAAGAACAATTTGAGAAAACAGATATCTCTATTATATCACTTTTTTCTAGTCAAGCAAGGGAATTTCAGATTTATTTCTAAATTAATATGACAAAATAAAATAATGAAAAACTAATATAAAAAAATGACTTCTGGATACCTTAATGCCCTTAACCTTGTGTACACACCCTCAGTGTGTGTGATTAGGTTAAGAAATTAAATGTGTGCGTAGATATGTGTGGACAGACCATGCCACGTTCACTCTTATGCTTTGCATGCCAGCTACATCTGGACTGTTTCAACTACAGAAACTCGATAGGCATTTTAACATGGTATTTTGGTTGAGCTGTTAATAACTATAACTTCATGTGCAAGAATAGGATTCTCCAGGGTTGTCTGATCTTAACACTTCTGGAAATGGAGTGTAGCCATTTTTTGCTCTCTGAGCAAATTTTCTTAAGCCCACTGATCTTGTCACAGAGTTCATCTAGCTTGTTCTGATATAGTCTGCAGGCTATAAGTTGAAGTTCTGGGTCTCTCACTGGAGAGATCTGGGCTGTTGAGGCTCTCGTTGCAGTAGAAAGTACCACAAAGATATCTACTGGTGGAAGAAAGAAGACTGATTAAACAAAAACTGCAAGTGTAAGAAGTCGGTGTCTAAATTCATGGAAGAAGTATTTAATGAAAGGGTTAAAAATTAAAAATTATGATATCACATGAACCTTATATTTATGTCAGAAAGTTTGCTTTACAGAGACAGAGGGAAATATGAAAACTATTCACAACACACTGGGAAATTTCTTATCTAACCAATATTTCCATGAATTCTTGGACAACAGGTCAGGTTGAAATATGTGTTCACAGATGATTTTTTGGTGTGGGAGGATGAGCAGAAAGGAAATTGACTGAAAATAAAGACATCTCACTGTGATGGCTCTTACAATAGCGCCTGAGGAATATTTACAGCAAGATTCAGGGGGCAAAAAGCAAACAACCTGTAAGATTTACAAGAAATCAGGTGTCTAATAAAATATAGCTGTGGTAGTAGTGTATTGGCTGTGAGCTTGTAATGTCAAGGCTAAAATCAAAAGAAGGCAGAAACACCTCAGAGTGCTTTCTTAAGAGACTTCCAGCTTCTAGCAAGCCATGCTAAAAATTGTTGCTAAGAGGATGCTCCCAAATTAGTTACTTATCTTTGATCACACAACACGGCACATCACTGTTAAATTATAATTCAAAACTGACAGGCTCATGAGATGAACTTTGAAAATGCCTATGGCTTATTATGTAGATATACCCATGTGCATGTTTACAGCTGTGGCACAGCAGGAGTGAATTGCAAAACAAAGCAAAAGGGTTTTCAATACATACACACAGTTTATTGCTCAGACTTTCACTCCTCTCATTTAGACAAAATAGTATAAAGAAGTCAGTCACTTCATTTCACCATTTTTAAGATTAATTGGATGGTAGCAAATATATTTTTTCTGTCTCCTTTACCATTGTGTTTCCTTTCACTTGTATGAGTTCTGCTTTTAGCTCTACAAGCAGTGAATTTCATAGCCATTCCTTTTTTCCTTTGGGAACAAGATCCGTAATTAAGGTCTAGCTCCTGTGGAAGCTCAGCCTCCCACACCATATGCCTCTCCCATTGATTTCCTAGTTATAGCAGCAGCTGTATGATGGGAGGTGATGGCCAAAAAGAGAATGCTGATCTCGAAGGTAGCCACAGCTATTACCATGAAGGACTATGAATATTAAGCAGCAGACTTCGTGCTGGGTTCTGCATTCTTTGGGGAGTCGGCACGCCGAACAGGGCACTGAGGTGATATGTTCATGATGACCTGCGTTACTTAGCAGGTGGGCTGCTGAGCTTTGCACCTGGTGGTTGTGGGGTTTTTTTGCTTGTATCTGTTTGGCTTCATTCCCAGATATGATCCTGCTGTTATCTGATATCTGTTAAAGTTAGATGGGATGGGACACAAATGTCAACCCGATTATAAGCCTCATCCTGGAAAGGTCCGAGTACCTCCTTGGAGAACAACTCCCCTTGGTTTATGTAGAAATCCGTTTTCAGCACCTCAGGGAATGTTCATGATTTTATCTGGTTATTATTTTGCATACACATTCAACACATAAAACTGACCACAACTTTGGATGCATGTTGGTTAGCATCACGCATGCTCCATTTCTGAGCTGCTGAGACATGCAATCTCTTCTTGATGTTGTTTCTTAATGTGGTATTTTGTTCCAGCATGTCTTCAGGTCTGCTCTCAGCTTCTTTCATTAACTATTCTGTTTCTTGCAAAAAGAACTACTTACATTTCAAGGATATTCTGAATTGGCTTTTCTTTGCAGAAGTTGTTTGTAATTGTGAGAGCTGAAAAACTTTTGGTACTGAAAACAGAATGTCCTAAGATACCTTTTACAAAATCATCTGGTCAAAGACACTCTTATAGACTGTATTCCTATTTTTAATTCCGAGAAGAGAAACTAGGATAGAATATTTATCCATGAACAGTCATTTCCTGAATGACTTGTCATAAACTCATGTTCAAGGTTAATCATCCTCTTCTGAACTTTTCTTTCGATGTTCTATTATGCAAAGCAGAAATTGTGCACAAAAAGTACAATAGAATTCTGCCATGTTCCTGATTATTCTGTTAGCTATGTGATTTGAAAAAAAAAATAACCATATCTCCTTAATTCTGAATATAACAGAAGCTAATAAATTGTAATTGCACATGAATTCCAACCAGAAAAAGATAGTAATATGTAAACATTAAGACTATGTTTTTTCTAAGGTATTTTTTGCAAAACTTTGTGAATAAATATCATCAAAATCACACAAACTGTATCCTAGTCTCCTCTCTCTGAGTATTTAAGTAGATCTCTGTCCACAATGTCACTGTCCTTATATCTCTTGTTAATTAAACCTAGACAAATTCTTCAGTCTTACCTACTTATATCATCTGCAGGTTATTGCCAAAAGCTATTTAGATAGTATGTTCAGAAGAGCCATTAAAACAATCCACCTGATAGAATAAGAATGGCTTGTTAATCCATCATTTTTTTATTACAGCCTTGATTTTCAAAGGAAATTGTTTTTGTTCCATGTCTGTTCTTACTGAGATCTTTCTAATGAAGTTAATATATGGAAACACCATGGTTCATTTCAGGTTTTCTGAAAATTAATTAGGACATTTCTTTGTCTATTTTGCATCTTTTCAAGATTTGGGCTGTTTTGTGGTGGTTTTTTGTGGGTTTTTTTTTCAGTTTAAGCAGATAAATAACAATGCTCTTATATCTAAATAATGACATAAAATAATAATATAAAATAATATCTATATAAATATTATATAGTATTACAATAATATAACTTACAGGAAAAGACAATTTTGTAAACTGTATTCTCATAAAGTGTTTTCACACTTCATCATATAATATTTTATTTTCTGACCGTATTTCAGAGCAGAGAAGGTAGAACTGCAATAATAACAAGGCTGATGATTTTAAATTGCTTTGTCACTCTTGCCTGTACATAGTGTGCTAAGAATTCTGCCCAATTTTCAGTTATATTCTGAGACAAAGGTAACTGAGAACTGCATTCTTTGCCATTTTCGATGTGCCATGATTTGTTACTTCTATCAGATATTATCTTTCTATTTCATCAGTTTTGCATTTACGGATTGCAGGTTTGATACAAGATTCCTTAAAACACAAGGGGCTGATCATACCTCTCTTGTTTCTTCAATCAACCAAAATTCAGACATGGTAAAATTGTTACAGCTCCTGTATTATGAGGCCTGCTCTGAAAATAACACCTTGAGTGGAGCCTCTTGCTCTATTGCTGTTCATCCAGCAGACTGTATCATGTCTCCATAACAGATTGGCCAGGAGTCCATCCTTCTGTTGGCTGCCAGAGCCCTCGTTACAATATTTACTCAAAAGTACAGTCAAGGAACTTGAAGGGAGGGATTCTTCTTCTTCCCTGGAGCTTCCATGTGTTTGTTTGAGATGAACTATTAGCATCCTCTTTAATTTTTGAGGGGATTTATAACTGTGCTGGCATAAGCTTTGTCAACATTTTCAGACTTTACTGAAAAAGATCCTTGGTTATGAAGGGCCATGTAGATTTTCCAGACCAATAATCAGCTAATCAGAATAGCTTGGCTTTCCTTAAGAAACAGGCAGCAATCCAGATCTACAAAAGGAATTAAGTCTATTTCAGGTCAGTGACTCTAGAGAGTGAAGGAGATTATGCCCACTTCTTCCAGACATCTCATCAAAAGAGACAATAATTGACTCCTTGTTGCATTTATCTAATGGTAGACCTCTTTTATGACTGTTTTGTGAGCCTGTTTCTTATACAGAACAGTCTTGCTCAAGGACAGATTTTCAAAGTTGAAAGTTAGTTCTACTTTGAATGGGGGAAATGGATTTCTATAGATTCCTTGCATCCTTTATGATTCTGCAAGTGTTAAGCAAAGTTTTCAAAAGATCTTTAGAAATTTCCCACTGATTTCCTTGTGATTTAGACATCGGTTCTTTTGAAAATTTTGTTAGGCACCTGCCAACAATTTGCAGTTTTATAGTTTGGTTTTCATAACATTTTAGTTTTCTGTCACATTTGTTTTGATAGAGTCTGGTATCTTCAGGCCAAAGACGCATAAACAGGATGTCTTTGAAAAAATAATTATGCCTTCATTTGAGAGGCTACACAGCAAACTTTTGTGGGCCAAAAATATCTTGTATTTAATTGAATGCTCAAGTCTTGAACAGATTCTGCACAAATAAACAGTATTTCCTCACTGTTTCTTAAATATAACTCTAAAATATCACTTACTGCACTGACTCCTCATATATTCCCTTGAAAATGTACATGTTTAAATAATGATATAATGCTTAACAATCTGTTCATTCAGCAAGTCTGCATAAATCATCAATAGGCATTCAGCAAATTGCAAACTGAAACAGAAGCTTTAGATTATTTTTTTCCCCTTCCTTGGAATTTCTGGCATGATTCAGAAGAGTATTCCCATACAGTCTAGAAGTTGTTTATAAAAGATTGCTATTAAGAGCACAACACTAAAATTCTAAAATTCTAATGTTCGTATAACACTTAAGAGATTGCCTTAGAAAAATCTATTGTGTTCACTTTTTTTTTTTTTTTGTCATTGTTGACTACACTTTTCAGACATCTGTATTTCATTATTTTCTTGTGACTCACCTTTTGCTGCAGAACACCCGCCAATACTGGTTTGTCTCTTCTGCCGTCTCTGCCATGATACAAAAATGTTATGCTATGTCATCACATAGTTTAACACAATTTAACCTGCTGATAACACAAAATTCTATGTCAAATTCAAGTTGAAAACAATTGCTTTATGCAGTGCTTGCTGCAGTTTATACACCACAAACGCATGACTAGAAAAATATATCAAAAGTTTGACAATAAATGCCATTTATCAAAACTTAGAACAAATGAGATATATTGAAATCGTTCCGAATTGTTATAGACCTCCCTCAGGTCAGCACTGCTGTGCCAGTACACTTTGGTTATGGGACTGATCCAGAATCATTTGTCACCTGGAGACACTCTTCTTTCCTTACTTTCCTTAAATCTCATGAAAAGAATTCTCTCCTTTTTTCCTTTTTTTTCCTTCTTCTTTTTTTTTTTTTTTGTTTTGTTTTGTTTTGTTTTCTATTTTCCCCCAGGGTAGAAAGCCTCGAATTTTTAATTATACTACTAAAGATTTTTAACATGTCTGCAGTACCTTTTCAAAGCAGCGGGTGGCACTTGCAGAGCAACAATGGTCAGTTATTTAGCTGCCTTTGCAGCAGATACAGTGGTTCACTGCTTTGTCCTTGTCAACTTGGACAAACTAAACTATATGGGAATGCAGAATTCAGATCAAGTTCACACTGACAGGACTGAGTCATTCTGTCTGCCCGAAGTCTTTCCTACCAACAGAAGCAATGCAGGGTGCTAGTATTTGTTGAAGAGGCACTACATACAGATTTCCTAATTCTGTGTCTACGGGCATCGTTGTATAAATAAACTGAAAGGAATGTGGAAATCAAGAGATGTTTTATTTATGGTATTATGGAAGCACATATTTTCCATCGAAAATCATTTCATCGAGGAAGTATTACTGGTACCTCACTGACCTGTCACAGCCGTTCCTTTTAAGTCCAAGAAAACCTGAAAATATATATAAGACTAACGGATGCTGTTAGGTGATCTCAGGACAGTGTCTTATGCTAACAAAATATTGCTCTATAGCAGAATGTTATATGGCTCTGTTATTTCTGCTCTAAGCGTACTTACAGCCTGTATAAATAAATAAATGTATATGAATAGCAGTACATTTGAGGATGCCCTCAAAGTACATCACATCACAATCTATGCTAAAAAACCAGCAGGCTAAAGAGATAGGCACTAAAATAACCTCAGTAGATTATAGTACACTTACTTAATTCTGTATCATCTGATCAAGTAATGTCTTTTCCAAATTAAAACTGCCAGTAATTTCCTCTACAACAGTCAAAAACTCAGCAGGTATCACAAGTTTTTAATTGCCAGCCTCCTTCTCCATGCAGCATCTAGACATTATTAAATAACACAGTGATAACCAACCTCATTTTCTATTTCTGCAGTTCCATTGCATTTGCCTGATGTGCTATGCAAATTTGAAAAATTAAACAGGAAACAGTCTGGTTCATTTATCTAATGCAGACACATTTAAAAATCTGTAGTAACCTTTGATTTTGACATATGCATATTGATATTTGATGGCTGATACTTTTAAGTATGAGACGTTTGTATGTACACATCTAAAAAAAATATTTTGTATTGCTTCTACTGGATATTTTAAATTTAAGATAAATTTGTTGGTGTTCCATTGAAACAAGAACTCCTAAGTCCTAAGGAGCAATCATTTTTAAAAGCTGTACACCTGGATTAAACAGCTGGTACCTGGCTCTGGCCTAAACTCTATCACAGTGCACAGGTGGACAGAGTGATAAACCTTCAGAACTGCACCTAAATATTGAACCATCAAGTACGCTCCAGCCATGGTTAAAGACCAAGGCTGTACAGTTTCAGGTGCAGGCTTGATAGCTAGTTTTCTTCATAAGTCTCACTGACTGGAGAGAGGACTCAGCAGTCATACGTAGCCCTTGCTGTAGAATTGTTAGAAACTTTTGTTCAGATCATACTCACTGCCAATGGATGGCATGGAGGGGCACTAAATGTGTCTGTACAAATGCTCTGCTTTTCCAGAGCACCTTCCTTTGCTGATAGCCTGGATGAATTTTCTTTTCTGGGCCACTCGCTTAATGCCAAAGTGTTTTTACAACTATTTTAAACATCTACAAGAAGTGGACTATGGAGGATAGGAAGCTGTAGAAAAAAAACCAGGAAACTCAATTTGACTCACTTTTTCTGAACCTCTGAACAAAAACTGGATTTGGAAGGAAATAAATGCTTTGTCTGTTCAAAATTTTTTATTTGTCTATGATACGTTAGCAAGCAAATAATTTACATTAGAAATAAATGGACGTCAGGCATTAGTAGGAAATCCTTATTTTTCCTTGGTGTTTCATCTAACTGTAATTACTCTATGACAATTATTTGTACAAGACCAAAAAAAACCTGAAACAAATAAAACAGTTTTCCACCTTCGTTATCCCCATAAGTTTAATGTAGCCCTTAAAAAAATAATAATAGCGAACATCTTGCAAAATGATAGGTACTGCTGGGGTTTGGATTTTTTTTTCCAGTCCTGATGCAAGAAAAAAAACAACTGAGATACCAGTTGCTACTCACTGACGTTAGAAAAAATAAAGATGTGAAAGAGTTGCCATTGCTTTTCCTAGTGCAAGATATATTGGAACTCACAGTAAGGTACCATGCTAAAGTCCTATAAATGATTTTAAGCCCTTGGAAATATATTTGAATATATGAAATATTCACATCTACAGACCATTTAACTGGCCATTACGAGTGGGGCCTAAAAGCAACAGCTATTTTATTAAGGGAAGTCAAAGTAAGTAAGTTTTAAGATATTTTCTAGGCTTCTGTTTTTCCTTACAGTGAGACGTCTTCCTGTGAATCAGATTGAGAAAAGTTCTAGCAAAATTATTGTAGAGTGACTTTGGATTTGTGGTAGTTTTTCAGAAATCTGTAATTAATCCATCTGTAAATAATCTCAAGTCTGTGATTAATGAATCCTTAAGACACACATCAATTAGACTAGTCCATTATTTATAATAAATAGCTTTAAATAAATGTCCATTTCAAATTGATTTAAAAGAAAAAACAAAACAAACCAATAAACAACAAAAAAAACATTGTTAGGAACTCCTAAATCTCTCTAACATTTGCTTTAAGATAATCTCCAAGCAGAGTTTGGCAGAGTTAATTCTTATAAAGTGCTACAGGCTTTCTGCTCATCATAGGTGAAGCTCCTCAATTCCTCCATTTTGGGGGAGGGAAGAAAGTGTATGCATTTAATTGTAACCCAGTCTTTTCATTTAATGTTCAGGAAGTGTTGAATAGCTTTTGCAAGAATATGTTTAAAATTGGATCAGAAATAGGCAGGAGAGGTGTAACAATGACAAAGGTGTTATTTGGCCAACTGGAGGAGAAAATAAATTTGTAGTAAAGGGAATAATATTAGTGCTAATCAACAAAGTTATCTGCTTCTTTGTACCAGAACTGGGTCAGGAACACCCAAAGCTGCGATAAGGCTAGGACTTTATGCCGTCAATAAACTTGCTCTGCTAGTTTTCATCTTTTTCTAGCATTGGTTTCCTGGCAAATTACATCAGGGACACAAGCTGTGAAAAATATCTATATTATGGAGAATATATTTGTTTAATTTTACATTCTCAGTGCTATGTTTCATTGGTCTATCAATATGCATGCTTTATTTTATGATAATTAAAACATACTTTTTTTCTTGACTTTATAGCTCCGTAAATCTGTTTTCAGCATCAGAGCAAGAAATCTCCTGGAAAAAGAGACAGCAATCAATAAAATCCTAAGGTAATGTCAGTGTCTTGTGATTCTGTTTTTCATTAATGTTACTGCATGTGAAATATTAATGGTAGTCTGTCCCTTTGTCGTATGTTACCTTCATTATCAAAGATAAATTGTTCTTTGGGTACATTGCACACTAAAAGAGCAGTGAGAGAAAGGTTCTTCAACATGTATTTTAATTCTGTGCTGTGTAGAAACATTCTGTTTCAACTGTTTTCAATTTTCCGTCAAAATTAACCCAAAAATAACTCCATGTAAACAGACTGACTTTATCTAGGGAATTCCAGCCTAGTTCTTACATAGTTGTGCAAGTAAATATTCATGGAAATTGCATGCTTGAAAGCACAGACTCCAGGTAATCATCTTCCAAGTAGGAAATGTACAGTGACAAAGACTCCAGAAGTGAGACTCCTGCAGAAGGAGTTCCCGATGTTTAATAATAATTGCTCATTTTGGTACTCTGTATAAAGTAAGTGCTCAGTACTGCAAGCAAGCAATACATATCCAAGTCTACAACACATGTTTGAGTAATGCTATACTGCAGATTTTCATGCCACTGTCAATTTTACATTAGAGTGATTATTGTGGATATAATGTGCATCAGCAATGCCAACAGATTATAGATTGCTTTGACTTTATATTTACATTGTCACCAAAGCAGGTGCATTTTTAGAATGTTATCAATGACTAGTCCTGGGGAAATAATTAGTATAAGTATTAATAATTCGAGAACTACAGCTGCAGGATTAAATGTTGTAGGGCAAAGTTGTATGAGGAATGATGCAATAGGAATTCAGTATGTTTTCTAAATTGCTTGGCAAATTCCTTGGATTTGCATGCTATTTAATATATTTAATAGTTAATATTACAACTCATTAGGTCTTTTTAATACTCTGTAAGAATACCGCACAGATAGAACTGTGGAAGTTAATGTGCAATTTTATCTATCTTTAAACACATTCTCATGAAACACAGTTACTAATTCCAGTGAATGTTCTCTGTCAGAATATTACTGAGAAATATAAGTAAAAGACCTAAGCATTCCTTTTTAATAAAATTTAGGGCACTTCAACTATACAAATATATCTTGATTTTTACAAGCTTTACTGTTATGGATAGATAAGAGGATTATTTGTCTTAAACAAAAATCCTTAAATTTTTTGAGAAGCAGATTTCTTGCCAGTGTTTTAGTAAAGCATTTGTAATTAGTTTCCTTGTTATATTACAACTGACAAATACTATCAATTCCCATAGGGTTACGCAAATGACAAGTTGCTTTAGTGGTTTTTTTTTGTACGCTGTAACACATAGAAAACATAAGTACAGAGAGAATACCTCACTTTTAAAAAATGTATTCTTAGTTATTTATATAAATACATATTTGGGGTTTTCTGTGTGTTTCTTGGTTTGGTGTGTTTTTTTTAATTTTTTGTTGTTTATTTTTTTTCTGAATTCATCCATCAGCCCCAAACTTTTTCCTTTTCTGGAGAAGTCTGAAGCAGAGTGGCAGGGGAATCCAAATGAATCTTATCAACTTATCAAGGTTCTTGTAGGTACCAGAACATAATTGGAAAACAGTCCTTCCAGTTTCAATCCTACTAATTTGCATTTGGTCCTTCAGGCTTGTGCCAGGTCTTTGTATCAAGGAGGACTTCTCATTGATTCTTCTCTAACAAAAATTTCAAAGGCAGAAGAAGAATATTTTAAATTATTAGTTGAAAATAATAGATTAAAGTAATCTATTTAATATGATAATTTGATCTACATTTATTGTGCTTTTCCATCCACTTCCTGAGTCATCGCTGACAGATTTTTGAGGAACACAGAGAAAATGAGGAAACTTCTGTCACATAAGCAAAATGTGGGATTACACATCTTGTAGTCCTTTATAGGGCTGCATGTAAGTCATTTACAAAGAGGCAGTCTTTAATTTCCTCCAGAGAAATAGAAACAAATAATATTTATTCTGGTGTCTAGTAAAGCATGTTTGACAGCACCCCAGTCTGGCTGAGGCGGGCAGGGCCCTCTGTGTCCCTGTGTCCCAGCCCAGCTCCAGCAGCACCACCCAGACCTGGGTGCCCAGGCCCACGGCCAGGTGGCTTCTGGAGAGCTCCAGGGAGGAGAGCCCACAGCCTCTGGGCAGCCTGTGCCAGTGCGCAGTTACTATCATATTGTGGCTTCTTTATTCCTGATTGCCAGGCTTTGATACGATGCATTTCTCAGAACAAATAAACTAGTTAAGTTGTTATATGATGACAATAATCAGATGATGATTATTGTCATCAGGAGCAAAATCCAGACTTAGTCACTACCTTCGGAAATTTCCACAAGCATGGAACATCACAGGATTTCACCTGCCTCCTGTAAACACAAACAAAAAGAAATACTGACGGGTATCCATTGGTAAGAAGTTACTCTGGTTTATGGTTTTGTGCCAAGTGGTAGATCCACTGTGTTATGAATCACTTTGATATAGTTAGGGAGCTATGAAGGCTTTTACGCAATAGATACTGAAAAGCAAGTTAGCCAGACATCTACTTATCACAGTATATACACGATAGATCCTACTTTGAGAGAGGTGATAATGAAGGTTGACTGCATATCATTCCTTCTTCTCTGCTGATTCTATCAAGTCTTCTGTAGTCCAAAGGAAATAACTCTCTCCCTCCCTACTACTGAAGAGTTGATGTTACTGATGACTCTTTTCACACTCAATGAATGAAGACTGTAGAGGACATAAATTCTGTGGCAAACTGAAAAGACTCTCAAAGATGACAGGATGTGAAGAAGGTATATCAAATGATTGGTTATATTGCAGAGTGGGGACAGTTATTTTGGAAATAGCATCTTTTCATGGACAGTATTTTGCTGCTTTATTGTTATTATCTGTTAAATCCTTCACTTAGCTACCAGGTCAGCAGTCTGGCTTGTCTGAACACACTACCTCAGAACTTATTGTTTCTATTGAAAGTGATATGCCTTTATTAATATATTACTTTGTAGGGCCTGCACTAGACAACGCATGCTGAGTGGGTCCTTTGAGGGGCAGCCTGCAAAGGAAAGATCAATACTTAGTGTCCAACATCACATACGACAAGAACGCAGGTAAATGGAAAGAAAGGATGGTATAAAAATGGTCTTAAAATTGAAGACAATGTACAGAGTTAAATTTGAGCAATACCAGGTATGTGTAAAACTAAAATTACTTCTGCAAAGAGTTGAGTTCTTCGTTCTTCACTATAACCATAATGAAATTCATTGTAGTGCATTAATGGAAAAAGAGCCTTTTTATTTCAAATGCCATTTCCTTTGCTTACTACAAAGCTATCAATTTAAAGATCAGAAGGAAAGAAATTGACTTTTTAGACTGAGTTGAAAACAATTGAAGAACATATAAGCTTCTGATGTAAGTGAGAAAAAAAAAAAAAATGATATGAATTTGAGATAACGTATGGATGGAAAGCAGTGCTTTATAATGGCCACCCTGTAAAGGTCAAAAATTTCATCTTGAGATGTATCGTTAAATTGATTATGATTATTTCAGATCGCTAAGACATGGTTCCAACAGCCAGCGAATCAGTAGAGGAAAATCTCTTGAAACCTTGACTCAAGATGTAAGTCCTCACAGAAAAGATGGTTTCAATTTGGGAATATAAAAAATCGAAATGTGTACTAAATAATGAATGCTTGTGTAAAGCTAATGTCTGTCTATGGTCTTGATTACAATTTGTCTTTTGAAGTCTTGAAATCGTAAAACAAATATTATTAGAATCATTTCTCAAAACAATTAGTTGGCATGGATACATCATTGATAAACTTACTGGTTTTGAAGCACTTTTTGATATTGGTATCCTGAGGTATAGACAGTCCATTAGGAAAACAAATATTGCTACACGGGACACCTCAAAAGACCTTACTCTAGAATTACAAAAATAACTCTGGGTGGAGAAACAACACTTCAAAATTCCAGTGGAAGTTTAACAGTATTTTTCAAACATGAAAACTGCCAGACAAAAAGACGAAAACTAAAAGAGAGAATGGTATTCACAGATTTTGCTCACAGATTTTGCTGTGGTATAGTTTCATGCAGTCAAGCACATCTTCATTTCTGCAAATTTGTAATATTAGGTCAAGGGGAGATTTTAGTCCCTCCATTTCCAACTGTGGCAGCCATTTTCTCAATGCACTTCATTATTTAAAAACAACTGCTTAAGAAGTAATTACTGAACTACTTTGCATGACCGAAGAAAGAAACTGTGGGTAACATATATCTTCAAGTAGACTATGTCTGACAGTAAGGGTAACACCTAACATTACCCCTTCAGAAGTGCTCCAAAGTCTCATTGAACTCTGAACAGCAATATATATTGTAATCTCCACTAGATGAGTTCAGACATTTTTCTTCATGCAGCCTCCCCTCTTCATATGTCTGTGAAGTCACTACCTATATGCTGTGCACAACTCACTGTCTTCCTCTGTTTTGCCAAGCAGTACATACAGTAGATTTTAGACACTGAAAGTATACTTAAAGCCTTTTCTTTCTGGCTCCTACTCCTTCAGTGGCGTGCATTCAATGGCTTTGGATATAACAACTAAGCTTATGGCACCTTTGCTTTTAATATTATCAGTTGCATTGAATAGTACTTCACACATGACATTAAAATTGAAATTAACCTTGTGAACATAAAATCAATCTTACTGTAGATAGAAAATACTGTACAAATATGCTTGACCGAGTTAACATGCAGTGCTTTTGGAAAGAAAGGTTTTTCATTTGAATATTTCCATGTAAAATACCATATCTTTCTTTCATCTGAAACATTAAAAAAACAACCCACGGACCTCATTCAAAAGAGACTGTTTTCCTTCTAGCACTCCAACACTGTGAGATACAGAAATGCACAGAGAGAAGACAGTGAGATAAAGATGATCCAAGAAAAAAAAGAACAAGCTGAAATGAAAAGGTATTTTAAAATGAAAAGTATGAATGCACACTTTTCTATATTAAATATTCTCTATATAAAGGGAAAAGTATGATGAAAAAGAATTAGAGAGATTTTTGGCAGGTATAACGCATATCACTTAATAATTTACATTCTGTCTTTTAAAAGGAAAGTCCAAGAGGAGGAGCTGAGAGAGAATCACCCATATTTTGACAAACCACTTTTCATAGTTGGTCGTGAGCACAGGTTCAGGAATTTCTGCCGAGTGGTTGTAAGAGCTCGCTTTAATGCGTAAGTTTATCTGTATCAGCTGTTGATTCAGACAGGTGTTTGTTTTCATGTTCTCCGAAGGGATAGCATGGTATAAAACCACCTTCTTTTAAACCTCTGTCTATGGCTGGCACCCTTATTTTGGGGCTCAATAAGCTTGGAATGTGGAAGGCCTGGTTTTCAGTGCATGCTTGACTATAGATTTCTCTCTGTATGCTTCAACAAATTACTTTTAGGTAGAAAAGGAAGGTTAGATAATCAGTTTTACAACGCTCTTATTAAATAAGTGTTCTGCCACTTACATAAAAACATATCCTTGAGTCAGGTGCTTAGCTTTACTCTGTAATTGCTAACTTGATTGTGGTCCTCGTGAAGCAGTTTCAAATTAAAGAAGCAAAATAGAACACACACACATATATTCCCATCCAATTCTGAAACGTGTGTCAGTGCCGTCTAGCATTGTGACTACACAAGGGTAACAAGATATTTATGTCAATAGCAGTTTAATTTATATGTTTGTCATTACGAGAGTAAAACTGATTCTGTTAAACAGTCATTTTTCATTCACTTAAAGTGTGTCTACTTCATACTTATTCTCAGTCAGCTTGCCAAGCAGGATATTCATACAGATCTTTTCAAATAGATAGGAGAGAGCATTTTTTTTTTAAGTAAAAAGGCTGAGGAATGCTGCTGTATGCAATATATGAACAAAGTATGAGCTCAAGAAGGCATAAAAATCAGTGGGTCCAGTGAAAAAACATTGAAACAGGTGTATTCTGAATACTGAAGAGTATAAGTAGCTGATCCTGGACTGTGGAGGATGCAACTTGTTCTCCTTGTATGCATCTTGCTTTCTTGCAGTTCATAACCATGAAATCTCCTCTTGCAGTAATGCCTCAAGTCAGGTCAGTCCTTTTTTCATTTAAGTTCAGTGAGGAAGTGATGGCAATTTCACATCCCAATGACTAGAGCCCTCACTTGGGATATAGGATTCCTCAGTGCAGATCCTTTCTCTGCATGATTTGCTACAAGGATTTGAAAGATATGTAAAAAGTGCCCTTAACCACTGGGACAGAGTGGATAGGATTCTTGGGTAGGATTCTCCTGCTGAAGCCATCCTGCTTTATATAAAAAACCTTAATAATTGCTAGAGCAGGATCTTACACTGCATCACCTGGATATGTTCTTATTGCATCCAGAGCATGTAAGCCTGTCTTATTGCCTAATTGCTGTTTGGATACTGTAGAGAAAGAAAGACAATTTCATAGGAAAAATCAGATGTGGCTAGTAAAAAATATTCATCAGAAAATGACTGAACAAGTAAAGAAAGAAGGCTTGTGAAAGGAACTTTGTGTAGGTTGAAGATATTGATCCAGTTTCTGAGGTAAAAGAAAAGAACTCTTGAGAAAGCTTTTTGCAATATAAAATTCAGGAGCAAGTCACCCACTACCAAGACATAAAATTAAGTCCTTTACAAAGGCAAGACTCAAAAAATTAACCATCCAAGGGATTGTTAGGGAAGTTGTAGATAGGTCATGAAGTGATACAGCTGTATTGATGTTATAACACAGACATCTGAAATTTAACAAAAATAACATAGATATACTTGACTTCGGTCATGAATTACACTGAGGTGATAGATGTATGGTATAATGATAATGGTGACAAAAATACAATGTAAATGACTATGTCTTTTCCTCTTCTTTTTTTTTTTTTTTCTGTTTTGTTTGTTTTGTTTGTTTTTATAGTTCTAAAACAGATCCTGTTACTGGAGCTGTGAAAAATACCAAATACCATCAGCTTTAGTAAGCACAATAAAAGTAACTTTGCTTGGTCGCATAAGCCTGCAGTATAAGTGTGTGAGCACATGTGTATGTGTGCATGCACTTGCATATTTTTTTTCCCAGCAACAGATTTTCTTTCCAGGGATTTTTATGGGAGAGTGAATAGAAAGAGCATTTTGTTTTTAAGTCAGGCTTTTCTTCTTCCTTACTTGCTTGTAATTTCACTAGTTCTACTATATATTTCTGTAGCAATTAAATCTTTGACGTTTCTCAGTTCAATTTATTTTTCATTTATAAGTGCTTAGCTGTGATGTAGCCACAATACAAATGGCATAGTACTCAATCTTTCTGAAATAGTTATCCTTATGTGTTGTTCACAGTGACCTACTGGGTTTGGTTACCTACCTGGACTGGGTCATGATCATTGTTACTATATGCTCCTGCATTTCCATGATGTTTGAATCCCCTTTTAGAAGAGTTATGCATGCTCCAACACTCCAGGTACTGATACTGAATCTCTTTGCCTTTAATGAAGCACAGCCACCCTGTGATTCTCCACTCCCTGTTGCTAAATGTTCTCTGCTTTGATTTTCAGATTGCTGAATATGTTTTTGTAATATTCATGAGCATTGAGCTTAATCTGAAGATTATGGCAGATGGCCTGTTTTTTACACCAACAGCTGTTATTAGGGATTTTGGAGGAGTTATGGACATATTTATATATCTTGTAAGTTTTTATATTTATGGGAGTTTTCTGTAGCATTCTTAATTTTGGTATCTTTGGATAGATAAGTGTTTGGGAGGGTAATAAGGTTTGGCTCAGCAACCTGATGGAAGTGCACTGGTACACTTTCTGTACAAACATAACTTTATCCACATGCAGTACTGTCAGTTATATGTTCAGACATCTAAAAATACACAGATGTGATAAGAGCCTGATAACTTAATGTAGGTTTTAGATTATACAATCCCTTCTAAGTGTTTATTTGTTGATCAGGTCTTACTTTCATACTAAAGTGACCCCAGAATATCTGACCTCGCTTTAGCATTTTTATGCAGAGAATCATTGTTTTGTCTGTTTCTTTGTCATTCATTGCTTCCACTCCTCTTGACAGTTCTTCTGCTTTATGAAAAATGTTTAAAAGTCTCTGCCATTCGACAAAAGGACACATCTTGGTTGCTGGTTTTACTGTAGCAGAAGACAAGCAAAGTAACGTCTTTCTGTGTTGCATTTGCATCAGAAATGGTCATCAGAAATGGAATATATTTCTACTGTTTTCATTGTTCCCTGGAAATTTCTTGCATTCTTCTTATTGTAAGAGAAGGGATTCCATTTCCTCTTCACTTATGACAATAAATACCAGCAAATGTGTCAAAACCATTGTGCGGCATAATATAGTATGAAATATTTTATAACTGAAGAAATTACTAAGTAAAATTGCTTTGATGGGTTTAGATTAAATCTTTCAGAGATTAATCCACCAGACAGATGTGCTGCATAAAATTTGTCACAATCAATTTGTATCGAAGACTCCATTGTTACCATAAATACAAATGTGCATACTTCTGCAAAGCTCCCACTGCAGTATGTGTGATCAGTGAGAGCTCTAGCCTTCTGAAATCCCTCTGCATCTTCTGCTTGTCTAAAAGAAAATGTAGGTGTTCACCTTGGTTATTTTACACATGCTTGTGATCTTAAAGCAGTATAAAAGAAAGTCAGAAGCGCCAGCGAATCTTGTTAGGATGGTTGTCTTTTAAAACAACCACTGTTGTTTTTTAAAAATCAAACTACATGTTAAATCATATTTGTAGTATCAGGCTGATCCTCCATTTTTTAGACACTTACTTATGCTTTATAGCACTCTCATTTCTGTCCCTCTATAGATAACTCTGGCCTTATATTTCTCAAAAATCAGAAATAATGAACAGACTTTCTAATAAATCACTGTCTGTCAAAGATTGTTCAGGTTACAAGACGTAGGTGCACTAACAGAAAACACTTTGAAATGCATAGTATTTGTGTAGTAAAACAGCATAGTGACAATGCTATCTATACTTGTAATTAAGTACTGGGAAGAACTGGTGAGGATACTGTTAATACCTGTTCTGGATGAGAGTGTCTCTGTTTCAGGAGAGTCTCTGAAATGAGAAGAGGTTATACTGCCTGGTCCAAGAAAAGAGTTCATGTCCCTACTCTGAATCAGCCAGTTTGATTTCCTCACTGGGAAATATTCCGTCTGCCAAATAGAATAAAATAGATTTTGAGTCAAAGGGGAAATCGGGCTGAAGCTGATGCCCATTAGTTAGACAATCAGACAAGGTATAGGAGATCCAAGTCCTCTTTCTAAATTAGTCGTTTCTTCCTTCATCTTCCCTTAAATTTTAAGGAAGAGAAGCATTATTGATCTCCTGTGCTCTTTTTATGTCAGCTAAAACTCTTTGGTCATATTCTTTGTCTTTTCTACTCTATCTCTTCAAGGTAAGTTTGATATTCCTGTGCTGGATGCCTCAGAATGTCCCTGCCAAATCTGGAGCTCAGCTCTTAATGGTGCTCCGCTGCCTCCGACCTCTTCGAATATTCAAATTGGTTCCTCAGATGAGGAAAGTTGTACGAGAGCTGTTTAGTGGCTTTAAGGAAATCTTTTTGGTATGTACAGGTTATTTTTCTTGTTAAAAATCAAATGTAAGAGTAAGAAGATACCATTTTTCTATATTGTTTATGGTAATTTTCTCCACTGCTGTATGTTTACTTCTCACAGTAGCTGCAGATGACCACAGAGCAATTTAAAAATCAGGAAAATAACTAACTCATTTTCATTTATACTAAATAACACTGCTGTAATCATTCTTTTTTCAACACTACTGTTTTGTTTTTTTTTCAGTAATATTTCTTTTTTCAGTCTATATTTGGCCACAATTACATAAAAAAGGCTACTGAATGAAAATCTGCCCTTTATTCACTGTTCTGATTGAGGAAAGAAGGTGAAAATTAGGATATGGCTGCTCTTCAAGAAAAGAAGTCAAAAAGAAAAGAGCCAAAAATCTCCCTCTCCAAATTTTTTGAAAGGCAAGCTGAAACAATACAGCTGCTGGATCTCAAGACTATGTCATTGCTGTTCTTATAATAATCCAAATACTAATCAATATGCATTTATAGTAATAGTAATAATAGTAACAGAGTCTGTGATTGCCTGTTCAGAATAAAATCCATTGTCTTGGGACCCAACTTTCCTTAACTGATATGTGTCAGTCTGAAAAGCAGATGCCTTATTCCGGAACAGACTGCTGTGTTTAGATCAGGTTGTTATAAAAAGATAAGCTCCCAAATATTTGCAATCTGTTAGTAATAGAGCAAGGACAAAAAGTTTCAGTCTAGTTAGCATTTCATAGGTAATGTATCCTCTTTAAAATATTTGCATCATTATTTGCTCATGCATGACTTTATTGTAACTATACTGGAACTAACTATCTAACAGTGACTTACTTGCATTAATTAGTAAAGCCTGGTTCAGCAAAGCAAAAAATGCACATATTTTAAGTACTTGAAGATTTCTCTATAAAGCAAATGGAAATTCATCTGTGTGCAGAATTTAGCTAGCTCATACTCAGCACAAAAAATTTTTGATCCTTATCTACACTTCTTAGATGTTATATTAATAATGTTAATCACACAACACTTTGTTACCGGATAAGAACTTAAGGCAACATAATGAAAGCCTTATCTGAAGGCTTGTGCAATGAAATGATCCTCTCTGCATTGCGCAGAAGGATCTGACCCCCTTTCTCAAGTCTAATTTCATCTTCACAGGTTTCTATTCTTTTGCTGACATTAATGCTTGTTTTTGCAAGCTTTGGAGTGCAGCTATTTGCTGGAAAACTGGCTAAATGCAACGATCCTCACATCATCTCTAGGGTAAGAACTGCATTCCTGCTTCAAAATAACAGTATGCGGTGCCATTTCAGCCTGCTAGGAAAAGCAAGTGGGACAATCAGAACTTTCATATGAGTGATGGAGATCTTGGGCACTTTCATTTTCAGATGCAGGATAAGACTGGGAAGGGTACTAAAGGAATGAGTGAATGAGGGTAAGATTGGGTTTTCACATCAAAAAGGAAAGCAATTCCAGATGTAGGGGGTGTCTGAAAAAGTTCTGAAATCCATTCAAATGCCCTACATCACATGAAATTAACCATGACACCTTTGCATTCCTAAGGAGAAATATCATCATCACTTAAAGAATTCAGTGGCCTGTAGGAAAGAGGTGAAAGGCTAAATAGTTTTGCAAAATGATGAGTATTCTCAAACCTGGGAGAAGTAAGGTGTTTTTTTTGTTTAATTATTCCTAACCTGCATTTTACTTTGGGTAAAGGACCATGACTATTAACTCTAGATCTGTAAATAACTCATCATTTCTATTTATGTTGTTTTCCTGTTATGGCCAGTGTATGCTTTCTACTGGCATTCTAAACTCTTGCACAGACCATTATTTAATCTCAAACTGTTTTACTATAGGAAGATTGTCACGGCATCTTCAGAATAAATGTAAGTGTTTCCAAAAATCTCAATTTAAAGCTAAGACCTGGAGAGAAAAAGCCTGGATTTTGGGTGCCACGAGTCTGGTGAGTTGCCACACTTCAACCTGTCTTTCTTCAAATAGTCTCATGACATTATACTGCTGGTGGAAGGGTCTTAGTATATGTAAGTAATACTAAGTACAGGTAAGAATTCTGGTATATTTAGTAATAACTTAGGCATATGAAATTTTACCAGTGTTAGCCTGATGTTCTATTCATAAAACAGAAAGAAAAAAAATGGTTAGTGAATCCAAGATTTAGGCATATGATTACTGGCTTGAAGCAAGATTCTAACTTCAGTGTAGTTGTTGATGCTATTAAGACACACTGGAAGCTATTTCTTAATAACAGAACCTATGAATGAAGATCTGTGAAGAAAAATAAACAAGCCTATAAATAGTCACTAAAACTAGTGAACAAATCATACCTACAGTCTCTTCTATGGCCCTCAGCTACACCATCTACCAACAACCTTCTTTGTCCCTTGTAGGAAATGCTCATGGTCTCTCTGGCAGAGTAGTGCAGTAATAATTATTTAAGAGCTAATAATATATTTATGATTAATATTCTGATAAAGTATTTTAATATTTTGTAAGACCTGAACAGGCAAAAAAAAAAAACACCTCTTTAATTGTTTATATTTTAAGTTGGTTGACATTTTGCAAAATCAGCTAAACAGTAACAATTACTTTAATTGACTGTATGTGTGGGCAAAGAAAATACCAGCAGTGACAGATTCAGAGTCATCCTACTAACGAAATAATATGCTGTGATTCAAGCAGTGAAATTCTGGCATCTGCATAAGTCTGATTCTGTATGCTTCAGACAAATTCTTCCTCAAGTAAGCAAATTCATTCCACTTTAGTTTGATCCAGAAATAAGCAAAATTTGTCTTCATCAGCATAACTGTAAGCTTTGGGGAATGTTATGTTATTGTAGAAAAATATTTTACCTCAAGGACATTTGTGCCACCTGTTGGCTGTGTCTGTCAAAATTTTCATGAGATTAACAACACATAATGGCCACAATAAATGAGAATAAGATACGCAAAAACAAGTATGAAACAGCATCTGAGAGCTATATATTTCACTGACTGTTCAGATTTTCAGAATGACCCACCATTCATCAATTCTTCTGGAGTCCAATTATTTCCCTGTAAAAGTTGTTGAAAATCAGTTAGGTCTCAGACTGCAGAGACCTAGCTCAAAGAATGTACTTTTAACATTCAGCTGGAATCTCAAATGATAGAAGAAATCAGAGCATATGATATGGGAAAGCCAAGATGTGATTTCCTCTCATTAAGTTTTGCTTTACACCATGGTGATAATGAAATAATGAATAATATTAGCTAAGTGATCTCATTGATCTAGAAGTCTGAGTCATTTATATGGCTTTGAGCTTGATCTTCTCCAGGTAAGTTTACGAGAATGTGATCAATGACATCAGATGCATTTTCTCATGACTGTTGAATTTTCTTCATTAACAAAAACATTTAGATGCAGCAACATGTTATAAATTAATTATTTTAATTACTGTGAATCAGATTATGAATACAGAAATGAAACATATATAGGTATCAAGAAAAATAAAGTTATCCATATTTACTGCTGTAGCTCTTGTTCTCTTATTTCTTGAGACAACTTTTATATATTTGAGAGACTGACCTTTGCACCAGCTTCGCAAGATGTTTAAATGCTAGACTATAAAAAGAAGGATAGCAAGTAGAACGGCCTCATTATTGGAGTTTACACCTATTTGTATTTTCATTTCAGGGCGAATCCTCGGAATTTTAATTTTGATAATGTGGGAAATGCAATGCTGGCACTATTTGAAGTTCTTTCATTAAAAGGATGGGTGGAAGTCAGAGATGTTATTATTCATCGCGTTGGGCCGGTAAGAAAACACAGCAGAGTCTTTGAATTTTGCAACATGTACTTTGATTTGTTTTAACAATTAGTTATGTTTTCCTTCTGTGCAGATCCATGGAATCTATATTCACGTGTTTGTATTCCTTGGCTGCATGATTGGGCTGACTCTTTTCGTTGGAGTTGTCATTGCTAATTTCAATGAAAACAAGGTACTGAGTGAGGTGATTTATCATGTATGGAACTGGCTCTGTAATACATACCAAATGTGTTATTACACTGTTATTACATCTGGTGTTGTAAGACTGCCTTTATGACAAACTTATTGGTCTTACTTTTTGCAATCCTGCAAGTATGTCCTCAGACATACCTGATCCATACTTACTGCAAATCTTGTGCCTGAGATGATAGCAGTCTCTTACACACTCATCCAAATCTCTCTAGTGTAGCCATGTTGACAGTTGGAGACTGAACCTAAAGTACACAGTATTTACAGATGCTTCAGAGTCTGCTGTTTCAATTTGGTGTAGGTAAACATGCAGTGGCTGGTAAAAAGGCATGCAATACTTGTATGTGGTACAACTAAGCTGAGGGAACTGGGATTGTTTAGTCGGAAAAAGAGGAGGATCAGGAGAGATCTTATCACTCTCTACAGTAACCTGAAAGGATGCTGTGGCGAGGTGAGGGTCAGCCTCTTCTATTTTTGTGAAATTTTACAGTCCTCTGAAGTGATGAGAGTTTCAAGTGTCATTCTGAATTATGTTGAATTCTGCTTTGGGCTTTGCTTTTTTTCTTTTTTTCAAATCATTACCATCTAACATCACCACCTTGAAGGTGTGTCTCCACCCTTTCTAGCTCTTCTTAGGTGGGGAACTCTTGTAGATTCACAGCATACTGTTATTTTATTTCAATTACACTCCAAACAGAAGAGCTGTGGAGAGCTGCAGCAGGCTCCTAGAGGGCTTGCTCCCTGAGAAACTCCAGCAGCATTGATGAGCCACAGGATTTTCTGCAGCAAAGTCCAGACAAAATCGACCACTCTTTAAAACAGTGCTTCCTGGCATATGATGTTCAGTCAAATGGAAGGCCTCCTGCAGTGCCTCACTGCCTGCACTGGGTTGCTGCTACAAAGAGCAACAACTGTGCCTGCTGGGTTGAGTCCCAGAAACTGGCAGCTAATGCATCCAGAAATCCTCTTGAGTGCAGGTAGATACTTTGGCTCCTTTCTCCAAGCAGCGTGTTATTTAAGGAGGGCTGAATATGTAACTTCATTTTAGACACCAAAGAGAATGTTGTTTTCATGTTTACAGCATTAAACGGTCTCACTTTTATATGACAAAAGAATAATATGCTTCTCTTTGCTTGTTAAGGGGACAGCTTTACTGACTGTAGATCAGAGACGATGGGAAGATCTGAAAAGCAGATTGAAGATAGCACAACCTCTTCATCTCCCACCTCGTCCGGGTATCAAAGATATTTTGTTTTCATTCATGTTGAGCCCCAGTGTTCGTAATTCCCCAGGAGTCTGAGATTCAAATTAAAATTGTAATCGTGAAGCCACTAGGAGGTTGCGCATAAGTTAATGTGGAAACAGGCTCCAACTACATATCTCTGCATAAGGCTATTCAAATCAACCAAAAAAAGGTTGCACTTCGATGGTTTTAGGATAAGCCTTAATGAAAAAATGAATTCTTAAATGAAATAAGTTTGCACTTGGCTTTTAATGATATGAATGGAATGCATTAACCTGACAGCAGCTGAATGGTGTGCTAGCCCTACAAGTACCAAAGCCTTCATGCAACACTGGTGTTGGGTATTTGAAATCATATTTTCAGAAGTCCTATTTGATATGGGAAATTGTAGCAGAAAATTAGAAATGTATTTCAAAACTGGTCAAGGATTATGTTGCCACTAATGAACATGGAAAATAAGTCAAGAAATACAGAAAAATACTGCTGTGAATTTTAACTCTCTTCCTCTACCTTGTACTTTTTCAGATAATGATGGCTTTAGAGCTAAGATGTATGATATAACTCAACATCCATTTTTTAAGAGAACTATCGCTGTACTTGTTCTGGCCCAGTCTGTGTTGTTATCAGTTAAGGTAATTGTGTTTCTTTAAGCATTTTATTATATTCTTACCGCATGCATTGCACATTTCCCAACACCAATTAATGATCAATTGAGCCATTACTCTGATGAATATAGTGAAACATGATTGCTAGGTACAGTTGGCATAGGTCACAGTAGATTAATTGTAATTTGTGGAGCTGAGTCAATTTCTGCCTTTTTATGGTCTGATCTACTAATTTTAAGTTGTAAATCCATGAGAGGAGAATATATCACAACACCATTCCTATCTGAATATACATTAACGTGAAATCTATTCATTAATAAATATTTTAATAAAAGTAAGCACTGAATAGGCATTTATTTCTGCTTAACATCTACTCTTCTATGAGCGGATTTCGTTTGTATTTCAGTGGGATGCTGCAGATCCAGTGACTGTTCCTTTAGCAACAATGTCAGTTGTTTTCACCTTCATTTTTGTCCTTGAGGTAAAGTAATATATTTTATAACTTCTTGAGATTAAGAACAGCATGTATATACTCTATTTTGGCTCTAGGAATGCTGTCTTGTTTTTAACTGGTTTTTATTTCAATTCATGCACACTTGGGAATTCTTGTTTGGTTTGAAACACATATTGTAGAAATAAACTTTTCATTTATTATAGTCATACAGCTCTGCTATCTTGAGCCTGAGGCCTTTTGTATATACACACCCAACTCTGATCATTTCAGCTTGTATTTTTGGTGAACCCAGTGAAAGCTTTTATTTTTATTGGTTTTAGAACATCTCAAATTCATTCTGTACAACACAATACCTGCCTGACAGAGTTCTTGTTTGATTTTATCTTGCCCAGACCTTTGGGATGGGGCATTGCTAACCCTCACTGTTCTGTAACTGTGACATCATCATACCACTCACAGTTGTTGGTACGATTTCATTGTAATACCTTTCAATAAGCTATGTCAAATATCAACATTGTCTGTCTTTTGTTGAATAGATTTGAATCCTGTGTGGTAAGTGAAAAATGTGTCATCACAATCAACTCTGCAACTGTAAATAAGCTGTTTTCATAAGACTGGAATCTAAGGACTTAAACACATTTTAAATTCTGTCATTCATTTTATTTTTATTTTTTTCCGTATAACGATATCCAAAGTGTAGCAAAGCACATAAAACATTAAAGAAGATTCTTCCTCTGTGGGTAGGTTAGTACAGAATTCTAAGTTTGTTGTTGAGTATCTTTCTTTTCAGTCACTGCTGAATAGCTGATACTGACCACTATCATAGACAGGATAGTGAACTAGATTTCCCACCACTCTAATCCAATATGACAGTTCCTATGTTCCAGTGATAGGTTTTGCCAGCAGTGATGAATAGGCAATGAAGCGAATACCTTGTAGCAGCTGTAGATAGAATATGCCCATGTTGTTGCTTCTTTTTCCTCTACCCAGGAGAAATCAGTGTCTCTTGAGAGATTCAACAAACATGGAAAAGTTTGATTTGTATCATACGCAGACTGGTTTTAATTTACCCAGTAACTATGTCTTCAGAAATACTTTTTCTTCTGAACTGCCAAGGGAAACAAATACACTTCTAGATTTTAAAAGGGACTTTGTCAGAGCCAGGACTGTCTCAACAGGCAAGCTATCACATTGTGAGTGCACTCAGTTCATGGAGTTAGAAAGCAGCTCCGTGCCTCGAATCTTCCCTAATGCAGCAAAGTGATGTTATGGGGTCTGCTGTGCACACTGCATTGTCTGTTACCACTACCACTATGGACTTAATACTCGAGGAAGGTCAAGCCTTTCTGCCTTCTTAATGGCCCCATGTCTAGTTTAAGGAGCCCTGATTCTGGCCTAAACCTTTGTGTATGTGGCATAGAAGAATAGGAAGAACTTAAAAGATCTCACTTTTGTTACAAAACTGATGATCACAAAGTGATATGTGATCTTTTTATTTGCATGCAGTGGTATTCAGGTCAAGATTATAAACACCTGACTGTAGGTGAGGTGGGTGTTTTGTCTGTGACTCTAATCAGGTGAGATGTGGAGTGATAGGCATCAACAAGAGCTGTTCTGGTATCTTACCTGACTTCCTCTTACCTCCCTGAGCTGCTACAGCAGAGTAAGGATGTTTGGAGGTGATGTGCTATCTCTGCCAACCCCATGCAGCTATCTTTGATATGCCAGGTCACCTCAGCTAACTGGAGAGAAGTGAAGCAAGACATCTTTAGTTACTACTTCAAATGTAAGTTAGAGGCTGAGAGGCTCTATACTTTATTCTTTAATCAGGCTTCAGAAAATATTCTAATGAAGAAAACTAACTGGAAAATCAGATTTTTGCCATAACCTACTGTCCCTTTATATACAGTTTGTTTTGCAGAAGTTTAAAGAATACTGCAAAGTGGCAGCATTGCAAGCTGGGATGGAAAAAAAAAATCATGTAATGAATGCCTGACAGTTTTTCCCTTTATATAGCAACACTGCAATTGCTTCAGTGTTTGATGTGAACTGAGTACAAGAAACACTCTGGCATCCCCGCTGTCTGCATCACCCCACCTTAGTGTCTCTTACTTCTGACTTCCTATCAGTATCTATTCTTAAGCTTCATGCCTGCACTTCTGTTACCTATTTTGGAAATGTCAAGCACTTTTGCTGCAGTTTTTACTGGGAACATTGTGAAATGTACTGCCTTCACTGTTCTTAGTATTCTTTTCTATATACTACTGAGTACAGATGGTGCTGGGTACAGATCATTCCTTAAAGAAATGAATATTTGCAATACGGGAATGCTTTTTAATTAATTTGATATATAGGAGCTGCAGAACAGAAGTATACTCTTGAGTTCACATATGCTTTTGTGAATTTAGCAGCTTTTATGGACAGCTATATAGCATACTACTGCCCTCCTGTAGCTACATATTATCAGTGTAATCGTTTTTAACTTCATAACTCACTTAACTACAAGAAGTCTTAAACCCACTTTCACCTCAGCAATTTATACATTGAACATTCTATCTGGGATGTTCAGCTGCACTCTTTTGGTACTCCATCAGATATTTCAGAGGATGGAAGAGGTCCCTATAGTAAGAAATAATAATTCTGAAATGGAAAATGTGTTTTTAATCTGTAGGTCACAATGAAGATTATTGCCATGTCACCTTCTGGCTTCTGGCAAAGCAGAAGAAATCGATATGATCTCTTAGTGACATCTCTTGGAGTTATATGGGTGATACTTCACTTTGCCTTGCTGGTGAGATTTAAAAAATGCAGTTCCAGTGCTTAAATTTAATTTCATCTGTTAAGCACCAGAAAGCAGCTCGGAAAGCAAATGGCATCCTGGGTTCCATCAGAAGAGGGGTGGCCAGCAGGGAGAGGGAGGTGATTGTCCCTCTCTACTCTGCTCTTCTGAGGCCCCATCTGGAGTACTGCATTCAGGTCTGGAGCCCCCAGTACAAGAAAGACAGAGAGCTGTTGGAGAGGGTCCAGAGGAGAGCCACAAAGATGATCAGAGGGCTGGAGCACCTCCCCTGTGAAGACAGGCTGAGGGAGCTGGGCTTGTTCAGCCTGAAGAAGAGAAGGCTACAGGATGATCTAACTGCAGCCTTTCAGTACCTGAAGGGGGCCTACATACAGGAAGAGAGTCAACACTTTGAAAGGGTAGATAACAGCAGGACAAGGGGAAATGGTTTTAAGTTGAGGGAGTGTTGGATGTCAGGGGGAAGTTTTTTACAGAGAGACTGGTGAGGTGCTGCTGGAACAGGCTGTCCAGAGAGGTTGTGCATGCCCCATCCCTGGAGGTGTTCAAGAACAGATTGGATGGGGCTCTGGGCAGCTTGGCCTAAAAATTGGGATGTTGGTGGCCTTGCATGTGGCAGGGGTTGGAGATTCATGATCCTTGAGATCCCTTCCAATGCTGGCCATTCTGTGAAACAAATGAACTTTGTTTCAAAGAATAAGAAATCCTTCTCTTGGACACTGAAGTAAGAAAGTCATCTGACTGGTATGAGGTAGGGTCTGTAAGTATGGTAGAAAATTGAAGTCTTTAGAAGGAATGTGAATGAGAAAAGGAAGTAATCTGAAAAGACTATGAGCTCTTGCCAGCAGGAGTCTCATAAGGAGCAAGTAGGAGACAGTGCACAGAATCTAGGTAGCAGAAGACTGAAAGAAGGTATAGGGTGAAAACTACTGGACAATGCTATCTGTCCCAAACCCAGCAGTGATTCTAGTCTGATATTGATTAAGAATACAGAAGAAATGCTTCATGGAGGAGACGGGAAGAAATCAACCTTTCCTTCATCCATCCCCAATTGTTTTTTAAAGTTTGCTGCAATATTGGCTCCCTTATTTATGAAGGGAGTAGAAGGGATTGTTGACGCTTGTCACTAATGCCAACTGCTGAAGTCACCTCCCTGTAATGACTGGGGTTTCTCTCTTGCCCCAAGCTTCTTTGGTGGAAAGCCTGTTCTGTGTGGCTAGTCCTTTTGTTCTAGAATCCTCACTTCACTCCCTGCTGCTGAGTAGTTATTATGGCCTGAGGAGTTTCTTTAGGCAAGCAGCTGCCTAGACACGTAGACCAGGGCAGCTGGGTGTAATTACAGCCAATCTAATAAAAAACCTGATGTGTTTTTAGTTAGATATGTGTGCACTCTGGGTCAGTGTTTTCGAAGTGGTAGAGCATCTTCAGTTATTTTCGTACTGCCCCACTGTTCTTATTGAAATAGTGTTGCTACTACTTTGTGTATGGTGACCGCCTTATTTTCCAGGAGATCAGCATGGGATAGTTATGTATTCATGTTTCTGTTCCAGAATGCATACACATATATGATGGGAGCATGTGTAATTGTCTTCAGATTTTTCTCTATTTGTGGAAAGCATGTAAGTATAAGTTCAGAACTACAACCATTGCAATATTCATATGTAGACTAAAAGAGTAGTTGCTATTCATCTCTAGTGCATGTTCTATAAGGCTCCAACTTATATGCCAAAAAGAGACTTCAAGCAGCAGTCTCTAATTTTACATGCTGTCTATAAAATGTCAGGGTTTTTATGTACATTATATAATAACAAAATATTGTAATTACTGGAAAAGCTGCCCTTTTTTGTAAAATAAATGTGCCTCTGTAATGCTGAACATAATTTTTTAAAATGTTCTCTAAAACTCTGAGCATATATTGTCTTACTTTCACTCTTTTCCATCTCATTATGGTGTGATGTGCATGCTATATATTTATTTTCTCTGCAAAACTAGTGAAGTGGTGGAAGATCTTGTTGCCTTGCTATGAAAGTGCTGTGTAACAGAAGTTTTGTCTTCCAGAATGCAGGTCTGTGACTTGTGTCTTTAGCACTGTACCTGTTATAATAGTATAGTAGGATTTCTGTTCAATTTTAAAAATATTGGACAGAGTTATTCTTCTGGAAGCACCAGGATGGCTACAAAACAAGTCGTTTCTAAAGTTTTTATTTATTTCATGCTGGGATTTGGAGTGATGTAATTGAGAATAGACTAACAGAATTAGAATAGGCAGGAAACAAACAATTTTTATTATTTTTTTTTAACAAGTTGTGACATTCTGCATTCTCTAGCTGTGGAACTTGGCTTATCCAAACATTTTCTGTGAAGTCTGACATATTAAGGTAAATGTGATGAAAAGCAAAGATCACTACAGTGGATTGCCAGGTTTAAGAACAGCAAGACAGAGGGCTTGATCAGTAAAGATAACAAAAAAAGAAAAAAGTTCTGCAATCAAACTACACAGAGCCTGTAGATCTTTGGGAATCAAATGAAAAATCCTTGCTTCTCCTAATGCAGACAGACCAAGTGATTGCTTTCAAAGCTTCCTGATTGATTCTGAAAGTTTTTTAAGGTTTTAACCCTGCCATTTGTGCTTTTATGTAAGGAGTTGCATCAGTCTCACTATTTGGTGCAATGCAATGCTTGAAAGTCAGCATGAGTTACCAGTTTGGCATGATTCTAAAGAAAATTGATACCTCAGTTCCATTAAAGAGAATTTTCTGTAGCATCCAAAGTGTTTAAGGATTTTAAGGCAATCTAAGGCAATACCTTTATAAAGAGTAAAATGTTCAATATGGCTGCATGGAAAAGTAATATATGCCTATTTCCTATGTAATTTTCGCATTACAGTGTCTTCTTATGCTCTTTGGCAACTTGCATGAGAAATTAAATAGTTTAATCAATCTCTTTAATCAATCATACTGATCTTAAGGAGATCCCCTTCTCTGTTCATCAGCACAATTTTGGGGGTAGGCTCTAAGTAGTTTACTACAGCACCATTCGTATGATGCTATCCTTCATACTTACAATGAACACCAATCCATAGTAAAGCTTATTCTGTATTGTTGTCAACTTATCCTGTAGAAAATTATTTACAGATACTGTTTGAGGATAGGCTGATATCTTCAACAAGTAGAAAGCTCACTGAATTTCAGAGGAAGACACAAAATGTTGACTTTCAATCAGATTTATAATGTACTGTTTCACTGGGTTCTTCTTCCATTAGCTTATATATCAAAATGGCAACTGCAGTCACTCACTTTTCACTCATCTCTCTAGTTTCCTGAATGACATTGTGAATTGCTTTTTCTCTGTCCTTCCAGGTTACCCTAAAAATGCTGCTCCTGACCGTGGTTGTCAGCATGTACAAGAGTTTCTTCATCATAGTGGGAATGTTCTTACTGCTTCTTTGCTATGCTTTTGCTGGAGTAGTTTTATTTGGTACAGTGAAATATGGAGAGAACATTAATAGGTACAGTACTTCATGGGGTTGTTCCTGGGAATTTCCCAATCAGTACTGTCATCAGACTTCAAGGAGAGAACAGGGACAGGAAATAGGATCTGGCTTTGAGTCTTCTTTTGCTCTTTAACAAAATAAGCCAAGATATTCAGACCTGTGTCTGAGCTACGTTTCAGTTGTTGTGTCTAAAGTCATGGAATAAATAGTTCCGTGAGCTCATTCAGATAGTACTGTAACTGTTTTCAGTTCCAAATAATAGAACAGTAGAAAAGGAAAATGGTTTGCCTTTTTTTTTTTTTCCTTTTTTCTTGCCATAAGTTACTCCTGGGATATCAAATGATCTCTCTCTCTTTTTGTTTAAAACAGACATGCAAATTTCTCATCAGCTGGTAAGGCTATTACTGTACTCTTCAGAATAGTTACCGGAGAAGACTGGAACAAAATTATGCATGACTGCATGGTAAATACAATACTAACAGAGATAAACTAGACAAGGAATTGGTAACATCCTTGCATCACAGCGTGTTTCTAGTAATTTAGAGTGGTAGAAGGAACAGTGTGACTGCCTTTATCTCTTCAAGAGATACAATGTTCACTAAGTTCAGCACATGACACAAAAATTGTAGATCAAATCGCAGACTCACAATGTAAAATTTCATGGGGGTAGGCTGCTACGTGATTTTAAAATCAAAATATGCTTTCTGAATCTGAAGTGCAGTAAATCACTTTTCTACTGTTATCTCTGCTTTGATTGTGACTAAAGGACTGCTCAAACGAACTGAAAGGTAAATGCTGGTCATAACGACCTCAGAATTTGTCCTTCGATCATTTTACTTTGCTTAAGTAAAAATCTGCCTTCAGGTTCTATTGCAATGAAAATCACATTATTCGCTTACTTCTTAAAATAAATGTACAGAATAGCTTTTTGAAAGCCATTTTTCAGAGCACCAATTTGTTTCTTTTCAGTGGTACAAACACACGGTGTGCCTTGTATGTGTTAGTGTTATTGACTTTTTCTTCTTTGGTTCTCAAGGTTCAGCCTCCATTTTGTACACCAGATAACAGCACCTACTGGAAAACAGACTGTGGCAATTATGCTGGTGCTCTTATGTATTTCTGTTCATTTTATGTCATCATTGCATATATCATGCTAAATTTGCTTGTTGGTAAGTGAAAACATGCAATAAAAACAAAAGTGTCCATCTTACATGTAATATATTAGACTTGTGCCTGTTGTGCTGTTCAGATATGAAGTTACCTTATACTTTGTAGTTATATTCATAGCACATTAGTGATAATTCTCTGGCATGGTGTATGTTAAAACTTCAGAAGTTTGAGAACACAAATATTTTTGACAAAGGGGTATGTTGTATTTGTCAAGTATAATTATACATGTATTATTTTCTGAACTTCTCTATCCTTCATTTTACATTTTTCCAGTATTGTAGGAATTCTTCTAATCAATTTTATAAAATGTTTAATTAAAAGTTGTGCTTAAATACCTAAAAAGGTAAGCACAATGAGTACATATGTACTATGATAACATATTGCCCAATGAGAACGCTCATCTGATCACTGGGGTGAAGCTTGCATAACAATTCACATTTTGTTGAAATTCATTGTTCCTTACAGTTCATCAGTTAGAATGTTTCTGTAGACTTTATTTATGGTGTATTTTGCTTTTGCTTTTTTTTTTAGCTATCATTGTGGAGAATTTCTCATTGTTTTACTCAACTGAAGAAGACCAACTTTTAAGTTATAATGATCTTAGGCATTTTCAAATTATTTGGAACATGGTTGATGACAAGAGAGAGGTAAGAAACTTGAAAGTAAGCAGAGAGTTTGGGGTGTTGTTTGTTTGTTTTGTTTGTTTTACCATTGAAAAATTGTATGGGGAAAACAAAGCATGCTGAAGAAACTCATTGAGTAATTACTATCCAGATTCTGAAAGCCGAGTGAACATGATCTAACATTGTTGATGATCTATCAAATACTAACTTGTGTTCTTGTAATGCGCTGATGGTAGTAGACTTAGAAATAAATGTAAATATTCAGAGGATCAATGCAGTAGCATTTTTAGTCCCAGCTTCACAAGTGTTGTTCCATTATCTCCAGTTTGCAAGCTCACATCCATTTTTGTCTGATCTTCAGAAGTGCTTTGCTGAGATTTTGACACTGTCTCCTGTAAGATCCTCACGAGGAAGCAAACAGATGAGGGGCTGGATGGGCAGACAGCGGGATGGATTGAAATGCTGCTGAACAGCTAAGCCCAGAGGGTCGTGATCAGGGGCGCAAACCCTAGTTGGAGGCCAGAAGTAATCTGAATGATGGGCGGAGTGCATGCTTAGCAAGTTTGCAGGTGACACAAAACTCAGAGAGTGTCTGATATGCCAGAGAGTCATGCTGCCATCCAATGAGACCTGGAGAAATGGGACATAAATCTTATTAAATGCAACAAGGGGAAATAGATAGTTGTGCAACTGAGGAGGAAAAAAACACTGCTGGGGACTACCCATCTGAAAAGCACTTCTGCAGAAAAGAACTAGGGACTGCTGGCAGACATCAAGCTGAGCATCAACCAGCAACACGCCCTAGCAGCAAAGAAGGCTGGTGGTATTCTAGGCTGCATGAGGAGTGCTGTCAGCAGATCAACTGCTGAGGCTATTGATGAGGCCATACCTGGAGTACTGCATTCACTGTTGTGCTTGGCAGTATGAGAGACATGGAGCTGCTGGAGATAGTGCAGCAAAGTGCAACAGAGATGACTGAGGACCTGGAGCATCTCTGCTATCTGGAGAAGCTGAGAGATTTGGAACTGTTCATACAGGAGAAGAGGAGGCTCAGGGATCGTCTCATCAATGCCTACAATTACCTGAAGGAAGGGTGCATGGAGGACAGAGACAGGTTCTTATATTTGGTGCCCAGTGCCAAGACAAGAGGTGGGGGGCAAAAACTGTAGCCCAGGAGACTCCCTCTGAACACCAGGAGCAGTGCTGCTCTGTGCAGGTGCCAGAGCACTGGCACAGGCTGCCCAGAGGCTGTGGGTTCTCCTCCCTGCAGCTCTCCAGAAGCCGCCTGGCCTGGGCACCCAGCTCTGGGTGGTTCTGCTGGAGCAGGGGCTGGGACACAGGGACGTGGCGGACCTCCTGTCCAAAGATGCACTAGCAAGAAACAGTTTTACAGCTAGATGCAGTTCTGGCTGTGAATGTGGAAATTCTAGTTTAATTTCAGTTCTTCAAAGGCAACATTTTGGATGTATAAATCTCATTTCAGATTAATGCAAATGGGGAAACTAAGTAGCACAAGAATTTTGAAAAATTCTGGCAAAATGAACAGCACAGATTTTCATTGTGTATCAGTAAAATAACAGCAAAGAATTCCACAAGCTACAAGTAGCTGAATGTATGTATTATCTCGTAATGTATTCAGTTTGACTTTTACAGTCCAGGATTTGACATGGAATCTTTGGAGAAATGGTGTTTCTCTCACTGATCAAATTGAACGTCTGAGTTGATTGTTATATCACAATAACAGTTTACCAGCTATTATGCAATTTTGCCCAGGGAGTAATTCCTACCTTCCGAGTGAAATTTCTGCTGAGACTTCTGCGTGGCAGGCTGGAGGTAGATCTTGACAAGGACAAGCTGTTGTTCAAGCACATGTGCTACGAAATGGAACGGCTCCATAATGGCGGTGATGTCACTTTCCATGATGTGCTGAGGTAGTGTGAAATTTTCTCTAAATTTGTAAACTGCATGTGATGTCGTGTATTTCCCCCTAGGCTGAAAGATACTGATTAGGTTTGGGAAAAGGCAAGATTGGTAGCCACAGAGGCACTGCCTCTGAGGGAATCAGCTCTAAATAATTTTAACATTTCTGTTTGAGACAGTTGTCCTAACGAACAATCCTATGCTGTCCTTCAAACCCAAGCAAGGCAAAAACATCCTCGTACATGTAGGAATTAGACAGTGTATCTAATTAGAAATAAAGTAGAAATGAGAATGTTAATCATGGAATTATTGAAGCTTACAAAAAAAAAAAAAAAAGCTCACCAACACTACAAACGCATTAGTTAGTTGCTTACAGTTCAGCAAATAATCTGCATTGGATAGTTAAATGTAGCTGATTCATTTGTTTTGAGAACAATTCTCCTCCAGAATTATCTCAATGTTTTTTAGCTTCAGATCTGAAGGCACATGCCTAAATTATGTATTTTTGCTATAAAGTCTTAATTATGAGTTTTGATTTTCTAAACTGTATTGGATGTGCATCAGCATTTTAAAAATGCAATCTTTTTTCTTCCAGCATGCTTTCTTATAGGTCTGTTGATATCAGAAAAAGTCTTCAACTGGAAGAGCTGCTTGCTAGGGAACAACTAGAATATACAATAGAAGAGGAGGTAGCCAAACAGACCATACGCATGTGGCTGAAGAAGTGCTTAAAGAGAATCAGAGCAGTAAGTCAAGCTAAAACAGGATCTAAATGATTGCAATAAATTGTACATTTCAGCAAAGCTAGAATTTGCTGTCACAATGCTTAATTTACTCTGGAGCCATGATGATATTTATGTGAAAAAGAATGTAGCTGTTGCTAACTCAGCAAAAAATTATGCCTACAGCTCAATTCACAGAATTACAAAAATAAGCATCTTTTGAAGTCAAAAGCTGTCTTCCTGCCAAAAATTTATCTATCTCTTCAATAGAGCAGGAAGATGTATGTGCAAAGTCCAAAATCAAAGGAATGAGGAAAAAAAACAATGTAATTTGATGAAACCTCCTAGGCCTAATCCTACATCTAAATATAGTTTTATTATTACCTTGCCTCTGCCTGCACGAGCTACCATTAATAAGATACCAGTAGATGACTCTTCAAATGGAATCTGTCTCAAGATACATAATTTGAATGAGCCATGACAGTAACTGTATACAAATGAGCAATCTGTATATCCAAATCTATGTCTATCCGTGTCTACAGACCATGGTAGCTGTGTCTGTGCTGGTAGATTGAGTAGGGCCAGGTCGTTGTGTCAGGACTGGCAAGGGACATCCCATACTGGTTGTATGTTCCTTGGCACAGTTTTGGCACTTGTATGCTCCTGCTCTCCCAGACCACTGTTAGAAGACTACTCTCCAAGCACAATTCAGGGCAAGCAGAGCAGAAACCACAGTAAATTTAAAGCTGTCTTTTGTAGGAGATGGAAAGTCTGGCCATATCACACAAGTCTTGGCCTGCCTCTTGGCTTCAGCTCTGCAAGAAATCTCTGTCTGTTTAATTCACTTGTATAGACCAAGCACAAGCTTCTGTATTCTGTTTATGCAGCACTCCTGATTGTCAGAAACATTTTTGCCTTTGTTCTGCATAGCTTCAATATTTGCTGATCAGATTTTGTCTTGGATGAAATGTTAAATACTTCCAGGAATTTTGAATTGCCCTTTGTCGTTATTCTCCTCTTTTATTCATTACAATATGTTTATATAAAAGGTCTAAATGTAGCTGTTTTGATCAGCGATTTTTTTTATTTGCTGCGAGGCAAACTGAGTCCATGTTTTTTTCGGTATTTTTTTCTATTATTTTTATAAAGTTTATTTCTTGTAAGCTTAACTGGATGATATTAATGTAATATACGTTCAAGCTGAAACATGAGTGTTCAAGGCATATCCAGATTGAAAGTTACATTTTGGTTCCATCTCTATAACAATAATGACAGTAAATTTAATCTCAGCTCTCAATTCTGGGTTTGTTCAACTCCATTGTTCATTTCATTATGATATCGAATTACACTGTGTTAAATATGCTGTTCATTCCACTCTCGTAACGTGGTTCAGATCATTTCACATTATATGAACCTTTTATAAAGTGAATATAATTATGGAAGTTAAGATATATTTTCTAATTCTCTTGTTAGTCTCTAAAGAGGAAGTCTGTGAAAACTACCCAGGAAAGCAAAACCCTTCCTAAAGGCTGTATAGTTTAATTTAAAAGCAAATTAGATTGTATGATCATAATGGTAGTGGTTTTGTTTTTCTATGTGTATTGTAAATCTATACTCAGTCCCGAGGTTTCCACTGCTGTTTTATTCATTCCTATTGGAAGCCTGTTCCAAAGTCCATGAAAACAATCTGAATTTGTTCACTGCCTTCATGTAAATCTTAGTGAATCTCTACCTTGTTTCTTCTTTGGGAGAAATGTTAATGCTTAAATTCAAAACTTCATGTATTTTCAAACTCTAGGTTATTATTTATTACAAGCAAGTTATTTATTATTACGAGTTATTTATTATTACAAGCAACTTGTTTTCCCCTCAACATGTTTTGTAAGTTTCATCCTTCAAGTACTGCAGAAAGGCCAGAAATATGCTGAGAGTCACTTTATTTAAATGATGGCCATCTGATATGTGAAGCTTTATCGATGCACCTGGAATCCACATCTGGCACTCAATATTTGGTTAAATATTTAAAAGTTTGAGGGGAAAAAAATAAGAACACTGACATACGCCAATGAGAACATTATTTTTGTCACATATTGTACCTTGATAGAAACAACAGCAATCATGCAGCATTATTCATAGTCTACGAGAGAGTCAACAGCAGGAGTTGAGCCGATTTCTGAATCCTCCCAGCATTGAGACAACGCAGCCAAGTGAAGATATGAATGCTATTAATCAAGATAACAGTGCACAGCCGGAGGTATGTTAACCAGCAGACCATCAGCTACTCAGAGCAAATTAAAAAACAAAGACAAAAAGAAACCCACATTTCTTACTTGTTCTTTTTTAAACATCATTTTAAATGGAAAAATTGAAGGCAGTATTTTATTTTGCTCTGGTCTTTGCCTTCAGGTGCAAAGACAAGATAGCCTAAGGCAGGAATTCCCTGGCTTAGCTGTCTTGCCAGCGCTGTAAAGGGCTAACTTGCAGCACCAACTTTCAGCTCTAGTGTGAGTTTTCTATAGGTTCAGGAACCTGAATTTTTCCTGTTACGCATTCTGTAGTTGTTTACACTGGGAGTGAGCATTTGGCATAGTGGGTCCTATGAGTAGGAGTCCTGAGCTTTTCAAGGTAAGAAATGAAGAAAGTACTACAAAGGGTTTCCACTGTAGAAGTCTGAAAGCTACATTATATGTTTTAGCGTGACTGCATAATGGAATTGAGTCCAAGTGGTCTTTTCCTTTTTCTTTGTCCCTTTAGTTGTAGACTGTTGGGGTAGCAAAGAATGAAAACCTTGCTGCCTTACCTTTTGCGTTTGTGTGCAAAGCTTGGAAATGGAATAGAAAGGCTAGATAACCCTTCTTGGAATTACCCCCTTGCAATGGGATCATTAACAGATTCTTTTTTTTTCTTTTTTTTTCCATTCAGACAAGTAGCCAGCAGCAGCTCCTTAGCCCAACACTTTCTGACAGAGGGGGCTATCGACAAGACTCTGCAGATGCTGGGAAACCTCAGTGGAAAATTCGACCACGGTGTTTGCCATCATGTAAGTGAAAAATGTCTATCAGTAGAGTACCCACATGACAAAACATTGCTGTAAAATAACAAGACTGAGACAAAGTATGCTAGAGAGTGTTAGAGATGCAAACACACAATTGAACAAAACTAGAAGCTTCATAATTCACTGTTCTACCTCCTGTCTGCAGACTGCATCCATATCAGAGTTTTTTGACCCTCAAGTGTGCTAAAATATAGCTCTCTCTCCTTCCTTCCAATTCAGAAAGTTTGGAAGATGTTTCCAAATATGGTCATTTGCAGGATTTCTTGTTTTTTGAGATTTTTTTTTTTATTTTTCATACACTAACTTAGAATCTTTGAACTGAGGTCTGTACTGTTCCATATGTTTGCCATATATTTGGGAACACAAAGAGTTAAAGAGGAAACACCTTAAGAAGGGATCATCCAGCTGCAGCCAAATGGGTATGTTTTCCAAGTGCAAATGAGGAATTTAGGGTTCACTTCCTTAGTTCTTATCATGGCCACAGGAATCTTGAATGTTCCTTGGTGACAGCCACAGAAAAGTAGAGGTATGTCCATGCACAGTACGTGGTAAGTGTCCAACAAATATCGTGAATGTTATCATTGAGCTCAACTGTGCTTCTCTTACGCTTACATGTGCATTTTTGCATTGCATAAACCATGCTGGTACTTTGCACTGGCTTCTACCCCTATGTCATTGTCAAATATCACTTTCTAGGGGTAGAAATACTCTATTCCCTCCATTTTTCTGGCTCTTACCCTTTAACAATTTTGTTAGCATGTCAGCTCATACAAGTACTACTTAAGCCATTTAGTTCACAATTAAGCAGGTAAGAAATGACTTATCATGCCAGTTATCCCAACAGAAGGCAGTCAAGCCTTGCTCAGCTAAACGGCTCTGCCAGCAAAGGAGTGGGAGCAGGGTGAGCAGCTGGAGCATTTTAAAGCTACCCTACTCCAGTTAGTTCTGTATACCTGAATTCCAAGCAAAAATGTTCAAGAAGCAAAACTAATATAGAGCTTTCTATTTAATTTCATAGCCCCCAAACCAAGAAGCCATCCCGGGTCTTCAGTCAACCTGCGCTCTGGTGGATGTTTAACAGTGAAATCTGTTGGATGCAAAATGAATCCCATGTCTGATGCTGCTTCCTGTGGATCTGAAGTCAAGAAATGGTGGACAAGACAATTGACTGTGGAGAGTGATGAAAGTGGGGAGGACCTTCTTGACATCTGAAAGAGACTTAAGTCACTTTTGCAACACCCACTTCAAATACAATCTAATTTTCTATGTTTAGAATCAAACACGCTGTAAGTGATGTATGATTTATTTAAAATCATTATCGTAACATTTTTCAAATGCTTGTCCTACTGCCGTATGAAACATAGCACATACTTATACATTAAAATTCACCTCTATAGGTATTAACTGTACTTTAGGAAACCTATATACAATAGCAGTACCAATAAAGCCAGAGAGACTGTATTGCCTTTAGCAGAGACAGAACTTTGTGTTCTGTAGGTATATAATGAAAATCCATTTTGATATACGCATATCTGTTTTTCTTCAAACTATGCTGTGCTTTAAAATGGCAACACTTTACAATACAGGGGTAACGTATTTCTTCTTTCTGTGTTTTCCTTCAGTTCTTACTTAAGGTTTCTTTAGAAGAATTTTATTATTCACAAAGACCTGAAGAGGTCAGCACTGACTTCATGTTCAAGGGAAGTATTTTTACCAAGTACAGATTCTGAATTACAAATCTAAGCTTTTTTCTGGACTTTTTTTAAAATATGCAAGATACAGGTTAACTCACTTTAAAATCAGAAGGTGAAGGATTGGATTTAAAATGTAAATATCTTTGTGTTTTTGTTAATTATGCAAAAAGCTTGATTTTCATACAGGAAAAGAAAAAAAAAAAAGACATGAAAACTGTGCATTGAAGCATCCAGCAAAAGACTTCCATATGACAAATGTGGTTAATGTTTCATTTTCAGATTGTACTGGTTACATATATGTGTGGCGTCATTATTCTTCTGTTAGCTGGATTCCATTTCCTTGTGTAGTCATAAGATAACTTTCTTCTTGTCTGTGCAATGAAAGGTAGCATCTTGGGGGTTCTCATTAAAGAGCAGTATTGTATGGCTTTTCAAACGCAGTTCAGGTTTGCCTGTATAGGTAGAAGTGAATTTTACTTACCCAGGATACTACTCATGGTACAGCCCTGCACTGCTGAAACATGACACAATACCGTGGTTAAGTATCTTTCTCCTTTTTACCCTGATACATCGCATTCTTACATGTTAGCATTCTATTTTATGAAGCAACAATAGTGCTAAACTACCACTGGTGAAAAAAGCAGCTGTCCTTTTTGTAAGTTATTCTGGTGAAAGGCCAATGCTATACAGATAGGGAGGCAGAGAAACAACACGATGCAGCAAAGCAGTGTTGCACACAGTTTGTTACATTTGAAATTTAGGCTGTCTGAAAAACGTGGGCTGAAAACTTGCCTTTCCCTCAGGGAAGAACTGAGAGGTTGCAGATTTTGTAGCTCGGCCACTGACTGGGTTTTTTAGCATACCTGGGACCTTTCTGTTACCATTGTTTCCTATGGAAATGATAGGTTGCTCTACCACGGACTGATGTGAGATCTTGTACGAGGCTCACAGCTGACGTTTATCACCACTTAAAATACATATCTATTAAAAAGCTGACAAAAGCCAGTGCTTCGTAATGTTTTCTGGCCAAAATATTAATATAGGGTGGTCAGAATGCAGAACTGTTTTCACAGATGCCTTCTCCATAAATGCAAAATTAGTTTTGGCCATAAAATGCAGTTTTCTTGGCATCTGTAAATGTTTTGTTCTCTGTGTATTGTTTAACATTGTTTAGATTTTTTCAAAAATGTCATATTGTGCACATCTGTATTTTGTGGTTTCTTTATTTGCTTTGGAGTGTAGTTGAGTTTAAATCTAGTCAATTCTGACTATAATCTATGTAACCGAATCTGTGCATTCCCTTGTTTACAGGATAGATTATGAACCATCAACAAAACCCTTACATGCAAATCCATGATTTTGTGTTCTGTTCTGTGCTTAAGTTCTGCTTTTGTATATGTGACAAGAAAATAATATTGGATTTATCAGACAGTATCTTTGAAACTTCAATAACATATTGAACTGCAGATCTTTATGAATCATTCTTGCTGCGTATCTTCTTTTTAAAAAACCTGGCAAACATTTTTTTCTTTGCCTTACAGTACTCTGTCAATAAAAGTGAGTTGCTTTAAGCAATATTCCTCCCTCTGGTTTTCATTCTACCTGCATTTGCTATGTCTAGCTCATTTGTGAGAATGCTGCATAGTGCCTGGGTGCATTGTTTGTAGTGGATTTTTTAAAGCAGCTCTTTCAAACTCTGATAATTAGAGGGTCATTGGGTTTGGGGTGAGAACTTCAGTGACTGACTTCACCGGTACTTCCCCAAGGTTGAAATTCAGCAAATGGGACTAAATAGTCATTATTTATTTCTCTTTAACTCTCTTTGGTTTAGTTCCTAGATGTGAACATGTTTGTGTATGTGTTTTGGAGGGGTTGTAGAGGTTTAATAGCCTGCCTTCCAGCACCTTACAAGACACCAGAGATCCCCAGACCATTAATTTAATGTGCAAGCTGATTCTATGAAAGCAATGCTCACCTGCTGACTCCCTCATTTTGCTTTTGCAAAAATACAGGAAGTGAAATGCAGTTATGTGTACATTATTTTCATATTTACTAGAGCACCCAGGGAACTAGATTTAGATGAAAAATTTGTCAGTATGATACCTTTGGCATGACTAGAGAAAGTGATAACCTCCTGCTCCATAGCAGAGCATGTTTGCACTGCATGTTTGCACATGAAGACAAAGAAATGGAGTTCAAAAACAGTGTGCACAAGCAATGGAGAGAGACAAGGGAAGAGTCAGGAAATCAGTCTGTCCAGACAGCCTTGAAGAAACATTCAAAGAAGAACAGATCCTAGACAAACAAAAATTGCGAGGGGAATATCACTACCTACAGTGCTCTTAACCCATAGAATTAAATTCAGTACTAGCCTATAAAGATAAAAAGAAGAGAGTATTTAGACCTCTTCTTACCCCAAACCTGTTCTGTTCTGTACCCTGCTCTGTTTCATAGGAAGAAAACTGTAGAACACTTGGTAGCTTGGGTAGTGAAAAACATGGTTCATAGTACTGAAACAGACTTTTTAGCAGGGTCTGTTGTGATAGAACATGGAGAAATGGTTTCAGACTAAAAGGGGAGATTTAGACTGGATGTAATGAAAAGGGTTTTTGTACAATAAGGGAGGTGAGGCACTAGAGCAGGTTGCCCAGAGAATTGGTGGATGTCCCATCCCTGGAGACATTTAAGGTCAGGCTGGAGACAGCTCTGAGCAGCCTGATCTAGCTGTGGGTGTCCCTGTTCATAGCAGGGAGGGTGGATTGTATGGTTTTTAAGGGTCTCTTCCAACTCAAACATCTCTGTGGTACTATGAAGTCTGACAACACACAGCAGAGATGTAGCTCAATAGAAAGACATCCTTTTTCAGACAGTTGCATTTACAATGAAGAAATTAATAATCTGAAACCATTTGCTACTGGATGATATCCAACTGATTTAAGAGCTAAAAGCATAAAAGATAAAGTGCACTTTGTCTGGCAAGCTGAAAAACCATTGTTTTAACTAGTAAGGACCAATCAGGCTTGAACATCGTCAAAATAACACTGGATTCAGTGTTGTCTACATACAAAGTCCAACATCACAGCTTCAGAGAGGCCAGATATTTGAATGCCAAAAGCAAGTGACTTTGGTGCAGTAATCATTTTTGTTCTCTTATTTTACTTACAGCATGCCTAACGTTCTTACTGGTGTGCAGATAAGGATGTCCATGCATCTCCAAAAGTGTTGAGATCCCGAACTGTTGTAATAGCACGCTTGGAGCCCCAGCAATCAAAATCTATGCTAAGCCTCCCCTCCAGAATGCCATTGTTCTCCACCCTGAGCATTTCCACTGATAAAAACAAGCTCTGGCCACTCTGTCAGTGTTACCAATATGATCAGCTCAGTCTCAGTGATTTCATCTTCAGGAAGCCTAATCCATCCCTTCTACTGAAGGCAGTTCTGTTGCACTGTAGATGAACTTGCAGCAATGCATAGAGCGATGCTGGGAAGTTGGCTGCCCTGGTTTGTTCAATTGCTCTGCAACACAAAGGGAGCCTCACTAAAATTCAATTAACCTTCATCTTCCTCCCAAGGGCACAAGTGTCAGACTGCATTAGCAGCTGTTGCCCATTGTTTCAAAGAAGAATCTCTAAGTACCGAGTTATTAACCCATCAGCAAGCAAAGTGTGCAAGCAGTGTCATTTTAGCCCACTTCCACAGGTTTCTGTCTATACCGGTATTTCAGTGCCATTAGAGGTTTCATTCATTTACCTGACTTGCATTTCTGCACTGAAGAATTTATGCAAACTACTTGGGCACAGGCAGAATTGTGTTTCACAGAAGGATGGCTTAGTGGGAATGCAATAAATGTCTAAATACTGGTAGAAAAGTGAAAAAATGACAATCATACAGCCTGAAAAGCTGTTGGCATTTTTGAATTGGAACAGCAGCCACAAGTGTCACAAGCCTCCACTGTCTTAGTAGGCATTGCTCTGTTTCAGGAAATCTTTTGCTGCAGTTGATAGCAAACTGGTTCATGTCAGATTCATTTCATTAATGTGTTCATTGCTGAAATACAGCTCAGCTTTCATGTTTTGATTTTTGCTTTTAGATGAAAATGTTACCAGAACTTATTTGCCATCTCTAACTTAAAACTATCAATATTTTAGTCAGCCAAAAACTGCATTTCCACATGAATAATCACCATGCACAAAAACTGCCAGGTATTTCCACTTGTTCACTTTCCTATACATTCTTGTATCAGGCATACACATAATGTCATACAGAAAAAAAATGACAGACAAAAAAGAGAAGTCTTGCTTTTATTATTTAGCATGCTGCACACACAATCAAAAAAATAATAATAAAATAAATTTTAAAAAATGCTGTATTTGCTGAAAGGAATTTAGCCAAACACTGAACCAGGTTCTGGGCCCAGTTGGTCACTCCACCATGAAAAGGAAACCTCCAGCATTGCAGTGCCTAGGCAGCCACAAGCAGCCCAAGGGTACTATGAAGTTTGGCAAAAACTTTCAAATCTGTTATGCTAAATGTGCATTTAATGCACTCTTGTACTGTGGGTGCTCCTGAGGGACTGATGCAGGGAATAGTTTTAAATTTAAAAAGAAGCTCTCAAGCATGCCTGCTCATAAGCAGCCACCAGAAAGCACAACGCCTGAACTCAGCTGGTATAATGCTTCTCCCACTTGTTTCTTTTCCTGAGCTCTGTCGAATGCTCCAGGTTTAAAAATCCAAGTATTAAAACTTTCATCTTAATTGGATCAGTAACAGCAAGAGCATTTCTCTGACCTTGGCCTACAAATGTGTTTCAGCTTCATATGCATACATCAGTTCACTATGTATCTATAAGAGCTTATCTACAGAATGCAATTGCAGCAGCTAAACTTAACCTGTTGTTGCAAATTGATTTCTCTAAATAAGTTTGAATACCTGTGGAAATCCTTATTTTAGTTTAAGGTTGTTGTTGTTGTTGTTTTGTTGTTTTTTTTCTATTGACTATGTTAAAAACCAAATAACCTTGGTTTTATTCTTATGGCAAAAGTCCTCCTATAGCTTCACACATCAGCTAACTTAACTGATTTTAAAAGCTGCCTCTTCACTTATATGGTTGCAAAGCCTTAATTCAGAGCAGGTTTATCTTTGGATCTCTGGTTAAGCTCAGTTCCAGCTCTATGTTAAGCCACCCCAGCCAGGTCACTTCAAGACCAATTGCCTGACCTTCTACAAAGGAGTGACAACATAGCTAGACAAAGGGAGGACAACTATTTGGATCCTGCAAGGCCTTTTACATGGTCCCACACCACACCCATATCACCAAATTAGACAAAGATGGATGTGAAGGGTGAAATATTCATTGGATAAAGAATAAGTTGGATGGTTACTGACAGAGGGTTGTGATCAGTGTCTCTGTGTCCACTAGTGATGAGTGGTTTTCTTCACAGGTCCATCTTGTGATTGGTGCTCTTCAGTATATTTGCTAATGACCTGAATAGTGGAATTAAGCACACGCTTGGCAAGTTTGAGGATGATACCAAGCTAAGTGATGCAGCTGACACTATAGGAGGAAGGGATGCCATCCAGAGGGACCTGGGCATGCTAGAGAAGTGGGCCCACATTAACCTAACAAGGCCAATTGCAAGGTGTTGCACCTGGGTCAGGGTAATAGTTGGTACGAGAACAACTGGAAGAACTCTGTGAGCCAACAGTGTGCGTTTGCAGCCCAAAAGGCCAACAGTACACCAAACTGCCTCAAAAGAGGAGAGGCCAGCAGAGAGAGGAAATGGTTGTCCCCTTCTATTCTGCCCTTGTGAGGCCCCACCTGGAGTACTGCATCCTGGGCTGGGGCCTCCAGCAGAAGAAAGATGCGGAGCAGTTGTAGTGGGTCTGGAGCACAGCCATGAAGGTGGTCAGAGAGCTGGAGTACCTCTCCTACAAAGACAGGCTGAGGGATCTGAGCTTGTTCAGCCTGGAGAAGAGAAGGCTCAAGGAAGACTATTCTGGACTTCCTATACATAAAATAAGCTTATAGTCAGGAACGAGATAGAATTTTTACACAGTCTTAGGACATCAGAATGGTTTAAAATTAAAAGAGAGTAGATGTAGAGGAAAATTTTTCACTTTGAGAGATTTTCTTGCACTACCACAGGTTTCTCAGAGAAGCTGTGGATGCCCTGTCCCTAGAGTCATTCAAGGCCAGGTTGGATGTGGCCCTGACGACCAGATCTAGTGCCTGATTTAGTGGTTGACAGCCCTGCCCATGGCAGGGAAGTTGGAACTCGATGATCTTTAAGGTCCCTTCCAACCTAAGTAATTTTGATTCTATGGTTATGTGATAAGACACAGCAATTACTTCTGTGACTATCCTCCAGAATGCATTTTGGATGAGACCATGCTGGGTGTTTCTCCCTCTGCCTTACCCAGCTGCCAAATGTGAGCAGCTTTGTACACCTAGAAGCCTCCTGCCATGCCACAGAGCATGGAGCACATCCTCTCTGCAACCTCTCAAGCACCAAACAGGGCCCAGGGAACATTCAGGAGCAAGAGTTGTACCCCATGGTTGTGAAACTGTGCAGTGTGCCCTCAGAAAGAGGGACTCAGGTCTCCCTTTTACTTTGTTGTTCAGACACTGTTTGTACAACTGCTGCTGGCTTGGCCTTGGATTGCTACTGTAAGATCTTCTTTGAAGTTAACCAGTGCAGTTACTTAGGAGGAAAATGTCTTAGTACAGTCTACACTATTGGTTTTCTGAGCCAATTCAGCTACAGCAATGTATTTTGATATACTGTCTATCCTACAGACCTATAACCAAATGTACTCCTCCTGAGTTGGGCAGACAGAAATGCCCAAGGCACATCAACAATTTCCAGCAGCTGAGCCTTCCACTAAGGTATCACTGAACTGCAATGAATGTGAACACTTTTCACTTTTCTAACACTAGAGGGCTAACGTTGCTTTACACTCCCTATCTGAAGAAACACAATTAGTAGGTTGTTCATCTTTGTGGCACAATTCGTTGGTTTTTTGTGCTTGTTTGTTTGTTGTTTTGTTTGTTTTGTTGTTTTGGGTTAGTAGGTGTTTGGGTTTTTTTTCTGTTTTGCTTTGTTTTGTTTTCTTTTTTGCTTTCAGAGCACTTAGATACTACAGTGCTAAGCAGTATTCAACAGGATTTCATGACAAGGGACTTTTCATTAACCTTGTAGTACTTACCAGAAAGCTGCTTTATTTTGTTTGTAGATGCATGACTTTTGGGGAAACTAATGACACCAGCATTCCCACTTGTATATAATGTGCACAGACATTGTAATAGAAAATTACATTACCAATAATGTTTCATTTTCTCCATCTCCAACGACTGCAATATTTGCATGTCAGCTGGAGAACAGCTTATGTTCATATTTCTTCTCCCAGGAAAATTCAGAAGTGACATCATTTTCAAAATCCAGTCCCCCCAGTTGAAGAACCAAGTAGCTAAGAATGTCAGAAATATTACACCACAAAATAAACACTTTTACATTTTTGAAGGCAAATTATGGTGAACTAAAAATATTCCCATGTCTGGATTGGTTTGGGGTCCTGTTTTTTTTTTTTTACGTAACTGTAAACATATGTTCGCTTACAAGCTATGGTTATATGAGAGACACCATTGCAGATGACATTTGTTGACTGATAGTTTTATCATTCAGGGGAATATTTCTAAGTGCATCTTTTATTCTGTACTTTAACATGAAAAGTAGAGTGTGTTTAGGCTTGCTTCTTCATGGTGCTTTTTACAGCAAGAGAGAGGGAAGAAAAAGCATAGGATACTGTGCAACATTCACTGAAATCAGCATGAAGTTTCTCTTTGGCTGCAGTGAGGTTGTGGTGCCCTTCTTTAATGGGCCCTTTGAGCTAATGTACTTTCAGTTCACGTTTTCTGAACGGCTGCACACATGCTCACATGTGTACCACACTCAGCTGTGTGCAGCGATTTGCTCAGCTGCAGCTCATTCACATTCAGATACATGCCCACATCTCTTCTTGATATTACTGGTGAGTAATTTTGGGCTTCCAGCTCGAGCATTCATTCAATGCGAAACACGGGATTTCATGCTATATTGGAAGACTTGCCAGGTATGCTGACTCACCAAGGCATTTGCTGAGTTGAACTGCACATGAATTAATCAAAAAACTTCACCACACATCCACATCTGAAATTTGCTGCGAGTGCACTGCGTAGTGATGCTCAGGTGCTGCCATGCAACCATGCAACAGCCTGCTACCTCGCAGTGAGGTATTATCATCTTGATAATAACTACAAGCAGTCTGCTGCAATCACAGAGTCATATTGGAGTCCAGAGTGAGGTCATATAGAAGTCATAGGGCTGATAGGCCAGGTGCCAGGTGCCAGAGGTGCCACTTAGTACTACATGCAGCCATGTAGTGAGGGTCATCAGGGTCCCCACGAGGCTACAAATGTTATTGATGGGCTTGGGATCCTATGGGGACCACTGTTTCTCTCTGTAGAAAGAGTGGGTTCACCACATCAGCTGAACAAGGCTGGGAAATCAGTGACAGTATTTGTCTCAGAGGCATCTCCAGCAGATTCTGTTCAACATAATATTGAGCAGCCCAGGAAGACAGGCACAGTGCTGTCCCCAAAGCTGAGGTGGAGAAATAGGAGGGAAATATGTTCTCCAAGTGGGAGAAAAGCAAATTGCAGTGCTGTTTGATATTTCAGAGCTTTAACTGGCATAAGAATTATCTTTACTAACACCTACGAATGAATGTATAGTGTACTGTACCATTAATAGTCAGAGGGAGAAGGAATTCCTTAGATCTCACAGAAAAAAATATCTTCCCTCTTGAAAATGGTGGTATAGCATGGTATCACAGGCTGCCTTAGTGCCAGGGGCATTAATGAAACCAATAGCTGGAGCCACGACACCCTACTTTATTTTCAAGTGTGAGCCTCTCCAGTAAAAGTGCTCTCTTCTAATGAAGAAATGAGGCCAAAGCAGTACAGGTTGTCATTGTTAAGTGTTGGTCAAATGAATGATACATAAGCACTCCAGAGAAGACTATGATATGTTGATATGGTGTAAAACTGAGAGAGGCTAGTTTAACGTATAAGCAGCAGAAAGAAACTCCACTAAAATGGCAGCCTCCAAATCTAATGTGCTTACTGCTTCTGCTTGTACTTCTCAAGCATGTCTCCTGCTGTAGTTTTTCCTAATTAACCTTGTCAGTGGGGCCAAGAAGGATCTTCCAAATCTTTCACATTTCCATAATCTGCCTCTGTGCAAATGTTCACTAGTGGCACATGGTGAAGGTGGTGACTGTACTCCTCTACTCCCCTCTTGTGAGGCTCCATCTGGAGTACTGAATTCAGCTCTGAGGCCCAGAGCACAAGGAGGATGTGGAGTTGTTCAAACAGGTCCAAAGGAGGACCACAAGGATGCTCAGAGGGCTGGAGTACCTCTCCTGTGAAGACAGGTCAGCCTGGAAAACAGAGGGCTCCAGGGAGACCTCACTGTGGCTTTTCTGTACATAAAGGGGCCTACAGGAAAGCTGGGGAGGGATTCTTTCTCAGGTAGTGTAGTAATAGAACAAGGAGTAATGGCTTTAAACTAGAAGAGTAGACATTTAGGTTAGATGTCAGGAAGAAATTTTTCATTATCAGAGTGGTGAGGCACTGGCACTGGCCAGGCAGAGGAGATGTGAATGCCCCATCACTGGAGATGTTCAAGCCCAGGTTGAATGGGGCCCTGGGCAACTTGGTCTGATGGGTGGTGTTGGCAGGGAGATGGAACTGGATGATTTTTAAGGTCCTTTCCAACCCAAACCATTCTAAGATTTTATAATTACTTGACACTGAACAGTTACCTAGAGGTAAATCATGTATCTGAATCCTCTGTTTTTCATGTGCTTCACAATACTCAGGGCTGCTTCAGCTCTGCAACAGAACAGCATCCTGCAATTGCTGAGACATCTCATCCATCAGCCAGATCTTCACCCAAGCAATCCCTGTTGCAGTTTGAATACAATGGGCTCGTTGTTTAGGCTGACCCTGACAGTTGTTTGAGACCAGGAATGTGAGGGATCAGTAGGGTATCAACAACTGTGTTTGCCTTGAAGCAAACAAGTTGTTTGGTTCTTGCAGTTGGATCAATTGGACATTCCCAAAAATGCATCTGTAAGGACTGGGCCCATCAGCATTTACATAGATGTATTTTTCTACTATGACATTGTACTGTAAGGCTTCTAACTCTCTAAAACTCAAGGAAGAGTTTGCAAATGTACTGCAGCTTTGGCCACCTGATGCAATCAAGTTCAAAAATCCTGCATCATGCAAAGTAAAAGTATGTTGTCCCAGATCTGCACAGTGTGTCAGAGTAAGGGGAAAATCTCAATATAGAAAGCTACATCTCAGTAACAGGCAGCCACGGGGAATCCCTATTGCAGGACAATGGGGATAAGTTCAGCACAGCAGTGCTTAGTGCTTTCTCAGGGCCTGACCACAGGCTGTTTAGGCAAAATGCAGCTGGTCTATGGCTCCAGAATTCAATATTTGTAAATTGGTTTGAGCATTATCCTCCTCCTCTGCCTTTTGGATCATTTTTTCTCTTGGGGATCCACCATCATAGCCCAAGAACATCCAGCCAGAAGCTTGATCGTATTCATATCAGAGACAACCAGCACCCTGGGCAGATAACTGGTGCTTGAGTGGTTACATGAATCTGTAAAACCATTTGAGGGTACTGAGAACTTTCACAATGGGAACATAGCTCAGTAAACTGAGCTTCAGTAAATTGTAGCAAAGTGTGCACAGGCTTTACTTCTTTCTCCTAAAACATGCAAAATTACAGCTTTCCAGCAGCAAAAGTTACTGAGAGGGCTTCTGAAAATGCTTGAGCTTCCTATTAATTTTTGTTTTCCTTTTAATTGTCACTTCATCCTCAGCCACCTCCTCACTGCAGGGCAAAGCACCTGTACCCCCCAAGGGAGGCCATGCTGGGGATTGTCAGACTGCATGAGTGGCAGATGCCCCTGTCATGGGAGGGTGCCAGGCAGGAGGGCTGCTCCTGGGGCTGCCCCTCTGAGTCCTGTTTGGGAGCCGTCTGAACACTGCCCAGCTCCAGCTGGCACAGAATTACCAGGGACCTAATTACAACAACCTGGTGACAGCCCAGCGAGAGGACTCCCTCATTAAATGTGATGGTCTGGATGCCGTGGCTGGCTCAGGGAACTCTTAAACAGTTATTGCTGGAAACGGTAAGTGCATACCAGGGGAAAGATCACTCCATAAATGCACTATTTCTTACATTTTTTCTCTGAGCATCTGTTATTGCTCTCTGCCAAAGACAGGATATTGGATCCTGAGCTTGGCTGAGCATAGTCAATCTTCTGTTTTTACGGTTAGATCTGTAGCAGCAGCTACAAGAAAAACTTTAAAATACTTGAGTGGAAAAAATCCTTTAATAGCATTTGTGTCTTTTTGTTTGGCTCCTGCAGTACTAAGTAGTACAAGTGAGATGTGTCAGTATTGATCAGTAAATTCCCATTAGGGAACGTATCTGCTTTCTATTTCCATTATATTATTATAATGCTTAATATAATTTATATACATATAGATATTTAGATGTTTATAAAGTTGAAGAAAACCCTTTTCCAATGCTGTTAGTTGTGCTGTGGGGAACAAAAGCTCTCACATGTGTCATGTAGTGGAAAAGCTTTTTGCCTTTTTACTTTGATCAAGCAGAATAAAGAATGGGTCAAACCAGTAGAAACCTGCCTGATCTAATAATAAAGGAAAGGGCCTGAAAGAATTGCACTGCACCCAGTGACCTTTGGCAAGGTCTATTCAGGGACTGAAAGCATGGCCTCTACATTTCTGAAATATGCTTTTCTTTCCCTTACACGCCTTCTTTTATAAGTTCCAGAAGTCAGCTGTCAAGAAACAAGTTTGGTGATTTGTGGTGCAAATGACTCCTCATTGGCCAAACAGAGGAGTAGTGAGAGCTCTCTCTTTGCCTTTGGTTGGGCTCAAAAGGAGTTACATCTCTCCTGCCCATTAGATACATCTCTCTCCATGTCACCATCAACACAAATGGAGCCTTGCTCACCCTTTCTGACCATCTTCACTTCTGGCATGTCCTAGGGATTTTCCAAGCACTTGCTATTCTCTCTGTGTCCAATTCTGCCTCCCGATCTAGGGCCCAAGCTGCCTTTCCTTTGATATATGCAATTGTCTGAGTCACTATTGGTTGTGTTCCTGGGTGTTAAGTTTCCCAGAAGCAACAAAGCGTGTGATCTCAGTGATAATACCACTGGAAGTTCTCTCAAAGGAGTTTCTGCTGTGATGGTAAGACTTAGATATGTTGCTCTGGAATTAGCATTTCATTGCTAGTGTTACAAATAATTAAAAATGACCCGAAGTCACTCCAGCAGTTTTTAATTGCTACTCTTCTACAGTGCATCTCTGCTAGCAACAACTGACAAAACAACAATACAACATAAAAGCATATTTAAATTTCTTTTTTATTATTTTATAATGCTGTTTCCTACTGATGTGGGGCACTGCAGGACATGTAAGCGTAAGTGCAATATGAACCGCTGAACATGAAAGCCCTGACCATCTGTTCTTTTGCTGAGATGAATGAGGAAAAAAATACAGTTAAAACAAACTTCAAAGTTGATTTACTTTAAAATGACCACAACTTTGTAAATTCAAGCCTTTCGGGCTCCAAATAATAATTATTTTAATATCTTTTTTTCAGAGAAAGCCCTCCTCTCCAAGAATTGTTCTATATTTACCTGGAAATCACACAGAAGCAATGTGTCTCCTTGGTGGTATAAAAATAGAGTAGAGTTGAGTAGAGAAAGAGGGGATCTTTGCCTCAAGGACTTTTATTTCTAAAATCTTTAAAGTCTTACAAAGAAAAGCCTGAGGCCACATCATTGTTGGCATGGAGAGCCCCAACTCCATCAGGAAATGAATATTTAAAAAAAATCCTGTTGTAGGGATATGCCCACTCCGTGGTGCATAGCCATCATGTACACAGACATCTGAGAATGTGCTTGCCATGACCAGCTCTACAGAGCAGTGCTGAAGATGTCACATGCCCATAATCCAGTGTCATCCACTGGCTCCTGTGTTATGGAAAGAGGCAAGATTGGTTAAAGATTTAATTTACAGTTAGCTAGAGGCGTGTGACTATGGCTATATAGTAGCTGTGTATTACTCCTCTATAGAATGGGATTTATGATGTTAGATTTGACTCAGCCCAGTGTGGTAAGATCACTTCTTAACAAGCTTGCCAAATGATTCTGCCAGGTAGGAGACTTCCCCAGGTGCTGTCTTCTTCACATGCCTCTGTCGCAAGGGCTCTGCCTCCCTCTGTGCTCCAGGTTCTCTTCCTATGCGATTTCATACACAGAAGAATCTGGGGTATTTGGCATTGTCCCATGTTCAGAAGAAGCTCACTCATCTTGAACCCTTGTTCTCTCAACGACAGCCTGATACCATGTTGCCCTCTCCACTAAGCAATAGTCCACAGACAGATCCTCATCATAGAATCCTATGTGAATGACTCCACCATGCAAGTCCAGCCATGGACTCCATCTGACATGCAAAATATACATTAAAAAAATGAGCTATCTTGTGGGATGCCCATCAGTGACGTGCAGCAGCCTGAAACATAATTGCTTAATAAGCTCCTGAATTTCTGAAAGAAAAGTGCCTTCCTTACATCTGTGCATAAAATCTTTTCTGTTCTTATAACTGGACCTCCAGCTCAAACAGTCCATTCCTCAAAAAGGCCTGGCAACACAAGTCATAGAATCATAGAATCGTTTGAGTTGGAAGAGACCCTTAAAGGCCACCTGGTCCAACCCCCTGCAATGAACTGGGGCACACACAGATCAGGTTGCTCAGAGCCCCTCATCCAGCCTGATCTTGAATGTCTCCAAGGACAGGTCTTCTACAACCTCTCTGGACAGCCTGATCCAGTGCCTCACCACCCCTACTGTAAAAAACTTCTTCCCTATATCCAAATCCTACCATGTGAATCTGAAATTGTAGGAGTCAGCCTTCAGCAGGAACATCTCTTAATTTTGCTATATGCACTTAAGTAAAACTGTTATTAGCCTGCTCACTTGCCTTGCCCAAGATAATAAAAACCTGTACACCTAAATATATTTCCAGAGCTCTGCTCATTCTTTTTGATCTGATTTCACATCCACAGGCAACTATTTTCATGTCCTCTGCATTTTAAAAGCAGAACTTACTGTATAAATGTTAGTAGTTTCCAGAACCTCCCATCCCTGGGCAGTCTCCTAAGGTCCATGACTACCTACAGCAGCTTGCTGCTCATTCTTGTTATGCTGACATATAAGTTTCTCCAAAGCCCCTGAAGAACTGGAGGCTTGTTGCATTCATAAACTTCCCAGGAAGTCTGCCAGAGACATAACATGCTCCCAACTATCTGAAAGTCACCAGAGAACTCCAAAGGCGATATTTAAAAACAAGACTAACAGTGAATGTTTGCACTTTTTACAAACTTAGTAAAAAAATCCACAAAACAGTTTATTGGAGTACTTTGGAAAGTTGAAAAACGTTCAAAAAGAGTTAAGAAAGCCATAACATAGATAGAAAAAAAAACTGCTGAAGAACACCCTTTGTTTAGCAGTTAAATACAGGCAAAGCTGGGTGCTATGAGCAGAAGTCTGCCACATGTAAAAACTGAAAGTGAGCCCAAGATGGGGAGGGCGTACTTAAAGGGCATCTGCAGGCTTCTGCCTGAAGAACTCTTCCAGATGTGACATTAAGAAACTTTGACTAACTTTGAATCCTTACAATAAATTTTGGAGATATGTTGAACAAGGTGGTTTCCCTAGGCTGGGCCAATCAAATCAGAACTTGTTGCTACAATTACCTTCAAGATTGTTTAGCCATATGGCATGAAAGGCAAGAAGATATCTTACCAGAAGCCTGAAAACTGTATTTTGGCCATGATGTATAATAAATCATTTCAGCTGATGAACACGTTAAGACAAGAGAGATGGTGATCATAGAATCATGGAATCATAGAATGGCCTGGGTTGAAAAGAACTACAGTGATCATCTAGTTTCAACCCCCCTGCTATGTGCAGGATCGCCAACCACCAGACCAGGCTGCCCAGAGCCACATCCAACCTGGACTTGAATGCCTCCAGGGCATAGGAATTTTACCGACCATCTTCAGATCCTTTGAGCTGATGAGTCCTCAGGTGTTTCTGGTCACATCAATGGGATGCAGATTGTGTTCTGGTGATGAGGATGACTGTTAGCAGAGCTAGTCTTCACTGCCTCCTAAGAGCATGATAAATAAGCATGAGCAGTTCACAGATCTTTTAAAGTCCACAGATCGGTTATTCACTTCTTACAGGTCCAGGAGTTGTCATAAAGGCCCTCCTGGAAAAAGCTTTGCACTGGCATAGCATTACTTGCTGAGTTAAGCATGCAAGCTGAAGTGATATATATGTGTATTTTTTTCATTTAATAAATGCTAAGTTACTTTAGCAAAATACAAAGTTTCAGCTTTCTTCTGAAGGTTTTCTTTCTTACTCTGGAAGCCATCCTACATCAGGTGTGGGAGATAGGATAGTTGCCAAAAACACTTGGCTTCCACTTTTAAGTGAAGCTAACTGGGTTCCACTGTATGTAAAATCCTATATAATAAAACATTTATTGGTTTTCATCCAGAAATCTTTCTGACTGTTGCTAGTTTCCCCCACCAGCTGAGAATCTGTCTTCCGTGCAGCTCTCTCACTAAGCCATTTCTCGAGCCTTGAAGAGTTCCTTGAAAAATGGATTTGGGATGCCCACAAGTCCGACTGGCTGTGGGGCTCCCCACCAGGGCCCCTGTGCTGCTGCCTGTGAAATAGCTCTTATTCAGGCTAATGAACATCACTAGTGCAAGAACCAGTGGGTAGAAAGTGGCTATAACACATTTAGGATGGTAATTAGACAAATATTTCTGAGTCTCAGAAGGGGTCTGTTCCAGAAAAGCCTTTTGTTGTAGCTGTGGTAGTTACATTCTGAACTACTTCAATTAAAAATAAAAAGTTTGAGCAGTTTATGTTCTGCCTACAAAATAAGAGAGCAAACCCCTGCAACCACTGTGTTTCCAAGCCTACATATTAACTAATATGGGTGTATCAGACATCTCCTCACGTTACAAATAACAATTTCTGAAATGTCTTTGAGGGGAGTTTGGGCTCCTTCTGTGGCTGGGTGAGCTGAGGGGGGCACCCAGGGAATCACCACTGCCAAGGTGAGGGTGTGATTGGGTGGGAATAAACCTTCCTGCAATTTGTGACAGAAGGGTTTTCTGAAATGCATAGATGTGCACTCATTTTATCAGTGCTGTGGTTTACCAGTTTAACAGCGATGGGTAAATGGGAAGGAGACTTATGAGAGACGTGCACTGAAGGGATGCTGCCAGCCCTGATGCTCAGCAGAGGTCTCTGCCCAGCTGCAGCTGGACCACCATCAGGTGTTGCTGCAGGCATCACAGCAGAGGAGGGTTTTAAGGAGGGATTAACCACGAGAGTGTCTTCCTTCTGCTTCCTTTTGTTCTTTTATGTTTTCTCTGCTGTCTCCAGAGCAGCAGGTAAGTAGCTAGTGTTATTGTCAGAATTTTTCTTGCTGTTATTGATGATCTGTAGCAGCACAATGAGAACGAGTGTAGCCTTGGAGAGTTAAGCTCTAAAGAGACAAAACCAAGGAAATCAATGTTTGCTAATGGAGAAAACAGAATCACCTACACTGAAAAGAACTTACTGATGGAATGGTGTTTATGAGTCTCTGCCTCAGCTCCCACAGGCAGCCGTCCTGCTTAAGGAGGGAGAGAAGTGGAGACAGTGGGGAAAGGTAAAATGCTGTTCCCTGAATTAGGGCAAATACTCCTCCCATTCCTGGATGTAACCAGTGTGCCCACAGAGTCTGCTGTAGCCAAAAACAGTTTGTGGGATGCATTTTCATTTTATACCTGAATAGCTCTGTTCACTATCTTTTTCGACCCTGTCAGGTGGGTGACATGTGGCCATGAGATAGGCTGTATCTAAAGCAGCACCAAGAAGAACTGAAATACTGGTCCTAACTTTTGGTGATAAATTAAAAAGACCCTTTTTATTTTTTATTATTTTACTAGCAATTTGTGGAGCCTGTGTGAATGGGCCCAGAATGGGGTGATTAGCTCTTATTCAGAAGTGTGCACTGCGTGGGATTATTGATTTCTTCTCTGCTTGGAGATAATAATAATAATAAAAAAAATTGAAATTAAAAAAAAAGAAAAAAACAGAATAAGCAGAAAACTGTTTTTACACTTGACCTCATGCATGTTCAGTGCTGAACTGTTTCCTAGCAGGATCTCATGCCTCCATTTTTAACCTCGGGATGCTGCTGTCTTTACATGCTCAGCAAGGGCACTCCACAGACTGTTACTTCCTCCTTACCATCAACTAATTGGTCTTTCCTAAATTCACTTAAATTCAGCCCCAAATTCTCAAATCCATTGATTTTATTTTTTTTTAATTTTTTGTTTTTAAACATATAATTAATCATTTCACCACTGCTTGTCTGCTTGGTTTTGTTGGCTTTTCTCCACCCATTCACATACTATACTAAGCTATTGTTTTAAATTATGCCTATTTTTCATCTTCCGTTATTAAAATAGGAATGGTGGTGCTCACACAAATCTGTTAAAGGAGAAAAATGATTAATTAGAGCATACATCAATAAACCATTGACTTTCCCTTAGTGCAGTGTATCTGTAAAGGATTTAGCAGCTCTAGAAATAATAGCCTGTGAAATAAATATCAGTTCCTTTTTATTCAGAAGTACAATTAAATTATACAATTTTTTTAAAATATGTGATGTATTTACCTGCTCTGCAATTTTAAAATTGCTTGTTTTATAAAAAAACAATTTTCCTTACTCGCAGAGTTGATTCACAATTGCGAGTTATATTGTGTATAGAAGGGTATCGGATTATGCCTGTAACTGGTGATTTTGTTGCAAATTCATCTTGCACCTCTCTTTTGTTTTTCTGTAAGATCTCATTGCTATTTGTTCACAATCAAGCGATTCATAGAATCACAGAATCACTCAGATTGGAAAAGACCTTAAAGATCATCAAGTCCAATTGTGACCTAACTACTACTACCCTAACCCTGTGCTAAATCATGTCACTGAGCACCACATCCAAATGGTTTTTAAACACATTCAAGGATGGTGACTCAACCACCTCCCTGGAGAGCCTATTCCAGTGCTTAACAACCCTTTTTGATCCAAATACTCAGGATACTAAGCTTCAGATTTCTTGAATTACATACAAATTAGTGTTTATCATGTTATATGCACAGTGACTGTACTGCTTACCCTCACATTGGTCAGCCAACCTGGGATAAGTAGCAGCAGTGACTGGCTGTACACAGCCAGCAAGAGATGTCTAGTTTGGGGTCAATGTACTCTAAGCATTTCTGCCATCATCCTCCTTACTTGCAGGAAAAGTGTTTTAAATACTGTTTTGGAAATGCAAAAGTCAGCAGTGGTGACAAAAGAACAAAATGTGTCACTGATGCACTTTAAAAACAGAAGGATGCAAGCTGTTCAGATTAGTGTGTGCCCTTTAGTGTCAAATATGTTTATAGTCTAAGATATAACAAAGGGCTAAGGAACAATAACAACATTTTTGGACAGCATCTTTTTGACCTTGTACTGCTCACAATGGACTCTTTCTTCCTGCATTGATACTTTAACTCCTCCACTATTGTAATCCAGCTGAACTCGTCAAGTACAGATATTTAAAAAGGAAACGTGAATTTGCTGCAGCTAAAAAGCTTATGTTTAAGGCAAGTAAATAATTCCAAATAGCTCCTATTGGTTTTCTAGTGGTGTCATTTCCATGAACAACAGGGCATTTTTAAAATTTAAAACAACAACTGAATTGTCACAGTATGGGTGGCATTTCAGTTCTGCACCATTTTCTCGATGGACCAGAAGATAAAAGGTTGAAATATTAAGAGACATGGAAACAGACGTGCTTCATCTGTTAGCATCCCAGCATGGAACCAGAAATGCACATCTGTGGGGGGAAAAAAAAAAAAAAGAAAAAGAAAAAAAGAAAATGAAATCCCTGCAGTGTTAACCCTATCATCACCATTCTTTTCCTTAATTCCATTCATGTTTCTTGGAAAATTGGGGTAATGCCACTGTAAAGGCAAGTGCCAGATTACATCTTAAGCAATTGGGGTGAAATTGCATACAAAACTAATTTCTTCATGTGGCCAACTCCTTTCATCTCCAAATCTTTTTTCCCCTACAGATACTTCATCTTTCACAGCAGAAACTGTGGGTCTTTTCTGCAGCCCTTCTCCAGCTCTCTCACTAATAACTCTAACTCCACCTTATTCTAGCAAAAGCAAAACTATTTCCTGCTTTTTGCTTGTTTCTTCTCACCCCCTTCTCTCTTCTGTGAACAGACTTCTTTGAGGTTCCTGAACTGTGGCTTAATCTCAAAAGGTATATGAATTTTCTTAAGACTCATAATTGAGAGGAATGTGAATGTTTGCCAATTTGCTTAGGAGAATGTGAAGCCTGGATTTATTCCATGCACTTGAAGCTATACATTCTGTCTGATATAGTCCAGAAAATGACACCAAGTTGGGAAGAAGTGTTGATCTGACAGACAGTAGGAAAGCCCTACAGAGGGGTCTGAATAGGCTAAATCACTGGGATAAGGCCAGTTGTATGAGGTTCAGAAAGACCAAATATTGGGTCCTGCACTTTGGCCACGCAAATTTCATGTACCACTACAGGCTTGGAGCAGAGTGGCTGGCAAGTTGCACGGAGGAAAAAGATCTGGGGGTCTTGGTTGGCTCTTGACTGAACATGAGCCAGCAGTGTGCCCAAGTGGCCAAGAAAGCCATCTGAAAGCCACCAAGAAATCCTGACTTGTATCAGAGTGTTGCCAGCAGGAGCAGTGAAGTGATCATTCCCCTGTACCTGGCATCGGTGAGACCGCATCTTGAGTACTGTGTTCAGTTTTGGGCTCCTCAATACAAGAAAGACATTGAGGCCCTGAAGCATGTTCATTGAAGCTGAGGGAACTGGAATTGTTCAGTCTGGAGAAGAGGAGGCTCAGGGGTGACTTTATCACTCTCTGCAACAATCTGAAGGAAGGTTGCGGTGAGGTGGATGTCAGACTTTTCTCCCATGTAACTAGGCATAGGACTATAGGGAATGACTTCAAGTTGCACCAGGGGACATTCAGGCTAAATATTAGGATAAACAACTTCTACAAGAGTGGTGAGGCAGTGGCACAAGCTGCCCAGGGAGGTGGTGGAGTCACTGGCCCTGGAGATGTTAAAAAATATTTAAATGACAGACATGGATTTGTGGGCACAGCGGGGATAGATCAGTGGTTGGGCTGGAACATCTTAGTGGCTTTTTCCAACTTTAATGATTCTATGAAAGCGTGCCAGGACCTATTCTAACAGCTCCCCAGTGTCACAGTTACATCCCAGTGCTTGAGCTCTTGCTCTAGCACTGATTCTTTTCCCCCTGGGGAAGTAGACCAGATTTATTATTTAGTCACTGATTGCCTGTATCACCCTCAGTACAAGGATATGATGTTGTTTCTAACAGGTCCTGTTTGCATTCCATTAAGTTGTCTCTCCTTCAAAAGCTAGAGTAAAGCCTGTCTGATTTCTAATTGGTTCAGGACAAAAGAACAAAAAGAATTAAATGGGGCAGACATGTAATCTGAATAGTAGGCTTTCAACCGCTTCGAGACCTTAAGTTAGATGTAAAATGCTTTTTTAAAAGGTCATGGAGTAGAAACCATCGATTTTAATAAGACATTCCTCTCTGCTGTTGAGGCAAAAGTGTCAACGTGCAACAACCTTGGTTTGTGCAAAGATGGTTTATATCAATAAAATGTTGTCCCCACAACTTAATGAATTTACTCAGTATGTTTCTATTATTTACTGACTGATATGGAAAAAAATCCATTTAAATAAGAAGTAGTGAGTGCTCAATCTGAACAAGTCATTCGTCTCTTCTTCTGAACATGGCTTCCATAGCTGATCATACTCTGAAGTGTACACAAACCTTTAGTAAACAGCAGATCGTAGTACCGGTAATAGTGCTTTTAATATGTTTCTGAAGTTATTGTGCTCCAAGTGTTTGTTTCCACCTACTATCATTGTCACCTGTGAAGAACATTAAAAAAAAGAAAACTATGAGACAGGAAGACAGAAAGGGAGAAGGAAGGATTATGAGATAAGAAATTAGCTTCAATATGTAAGAAAGCCATGATCTTTGTTGGGAAAGTTAAAGATGAACTGCATAAAACAACTTGTCAGCAGACAAGTAAAGACAGGGCTTCTGTAGATTTTGGTGGGTCTAAAGTTACACTTCAGAAATGCAAGCACAGTCAAAGGAAAAAAATACAATTCACAGGAGGATTTTGAAACATAGATGGTATACAATCAACAAACGTACAGATAGAGGAGCAGCATGGTTAGGATGGTATTTTACAGCTTTATAGTTAGAAAGATTATCATGGTGGAAAGTCAAAATCAAAAATGAAATGCTCACCGATGTCCTAGGCTCACAGTAGAAAACTCCAAAAGGAGGGATCTCCAAAAAGAGATCCTTCCTACTAGCAGTCAGCCCTTAAATGGGGTCTACAAGAGGTACAGCCAGGCTCCACCTCTTCTGATCGCATAGATGAATTGCCTTCTCCTGTGCTCCTATGGCTGATTCAGTCCTTGCCTCAGGTGATGAATCAGCGGTTCAGGCCATGACACAACAGTTCCCATACAGATGGCATAGAGAATGCAGCAGGCACCAAAATTCAGCTATTCCTGTGTACAGTTGGAAGAGAGATACAACTGCTCTTATTCTCATATGTTCTAATCCAGAACTTCTCAATGACAATAATTTTTGAAAAAAGCTCATATCCTTGGGTCCTTTGGGTCACACACAGTCCCAAGCCACACTGCAGAGCCATGGCTCATGTCATTAACAGTTACTTCATCACTTACAAAAGGAGGTATTACGGCCATTACAATCTTTATGTGCAATTTTTAAAGACCTTGTTTTACAGAAGCTGAGTGTAGGATCCCTGCAGGCTTAATGAACAAAATTCATTCTCAAGATTACATATTATTGCCATCATCCAGCTGTCATCTTGCTGTCTATTTTGTGTGTTCAGTCACTATTTTCTTTCTCTAATTCCTATGATGGGACATTTTTCAATGTAACAGACGAGAAAAAACATCAGATTTCCCTCTCTGATAATGGGTAGCAAAGCTAGCAAGGCACAGCAAGCTGCTGATTTTTAGGGAACAGAAAATATTCTTTCCTGTTGATTGTGCTTTCATAGTACTCTGGTTAAAAGCGGACAGAAAAGTAGTAGCAAGGCTGGGCTAAATAATGCTCCCAGAAACTGTATTCTTCCAAATACTTTAGAAATAATAAATAGAGGAATGAAAACTCTAGCTTCCTCTTCAGTGGCTCATTTGATTAGTGTTCTCATATTGAGCTTTTGGGGTGTTTACATGCTCCACCATCAGAGCTTTCTGCAGCCATGGTACCAGCCCCAGACACCAACACAACGCTCTCAAAAGCTGTGTAGCATGGGCAGGGCTCAGACTTGCACAGGATTGTCCGAGACATCAGCTCTATAGAAAAGCTGAATTCTGAGTTGAGAAAAGTCTGCAGTGGAAATCTAGCTCTGCTCACTGTCAAAATAACAATTTAGAAAATAATCTTTGCCTGTTATGAGGTTTTTGTTGCAATTTCTGAGAGCCTATGCTGCTGTTATGCAACTAATCGAATTAACCAATCTTTTTCACACTACCCTTACTGCAAGATGATGTATTTGTGGGTGGACAGCTGTTATCATGGTCCACTATGGGGGGTTACAGCAGAAAGAAAGAATAGCATTTATGCATCATTCACTTCTCAAGTGGGGCATAATATGTACAAGTTCTGCTGAGAGCTGACTATCTTAACCAGAAGAAAAAAGCATGTAAAAATATCCCAATTCCTTTGTTCAGCAGAATCAAGGTAGAAATTTGTACTGGTCCCCAAAGGAAACCTGGTGATCTGTTCTTCTCTCAGTTAACAAAGGCCTATATGACTGTATCCTTGACATTATTTTTTTTCCTATCTTTGCAATATTTTTTATGGCTGGCTGACTTTATTCTCTGAGTATCACTTCACTCTTCTGCATTCCTCATAGGTACATTTAACTTACGAGATTTCCCTTTCAACCAGGGAAGATTTCTGATTTATCCTTACAGGGTGAAGTGAAATGTCTCTGCATATATGTGGGAATGACTATGACATTTCTTACATGAAATACAGTGACCTTCACAGCCACATTTGGAATCCTGTACAGTCTCTGCTTTCAATGGTACTAGAAAGACTTAAACTTGTCTAAATGCAGTAACTCAGGATTGTCCAGAATAGGGAATTTTTTTGTAACAGAAGGGGATATTGAGTTATTTGAGGATTTTTCCTTTTTTTCTTAATCTTTGATCCTGGAATTTAGTAGTTTATCCATTTCATCTACCTGAAGGTAATGCACTGTTTTTTATCCCGAAGATTAATATTGCTATCTGGTACTTCATAAAATTACATTAGCATTTATTATCATGTATTAGCCTTAATAAAAATCAACTGTGTTTGCTGTTTTATCGCTTCAGGCACGGCCCAATTGTCTGAAGAAATTTTAGAAACTCTCATAGCAAAGCTGTAATACAAAAGTCACAGAGCAGTGAGCAAATTGGATGCATGTCCATGTTTTTACATAAAATGCATGTGTGAAGAGGCAGACATGCATCTTGCCACTGAAAACCCATAACATGCTGTGCTTTTCTAACAGTACATTTGGGAATGCAAATTCCAAAATACATCACTGAACTAAAAAAAGGCAGTCATTCCAAGACAAAATGTAATAATCTGGAAACTGAGCCCAAATACCTCTTTCTATATACAAGCACCACATTTGACTGTTTCGAAGAGAGAGAATGCCTCATCTTTGTGCAGGTGGGTGGCATCTGGTCATCCAGATACTACTGGCTGAAATATCTATGCAAGTTTTAAGCTGTGTTTTGGTACCTTATAACATAACTACGTAACCAGGATTCTGTTCTAAGATTAACGTTTTGCTATATTTCTGTGAGCCAAGTATTTAGTTCTCAGTATACTCAACAAAACTCTGGCAATCTTACCCTTGTTTCACACAACAAGAGAGAAAGGTGTCATCCCTCCCCCCTGCCTCCCAACAGGTTCAGAGAGGCAACTAAACAGCAGCCATGAGGACCCCTCCACAAGTGCAACTTCTAGTGTTGCTAATGCTTTGGCTTTTGTTCAAGTGAAATGTAGCTTTAATGAGACCTGAATTGTATTATTTTGGAGTCCCACCTTCAATTACAACTAATGAATAAATAAAAGGGATAAGAAAAGAAGATGGAGAAGGAAAAAAAAGAAGGAAAAGAGAAAAAAAGTGGATAGGGAAAGGAAAGGGTAGGTGAAAGGCAAGGCAAGGAGAAATATCTAAACATAAATTTTACAGATGAATCCTTACAATAGAATCTTATGTACCCTAACAGCTCATAAAACAGGAAGAAATAAAAAAGCTTTTTCTTTTTTATATTTTTGCTTAAAATCTCCTGGCTTCTAACTCAGTATCAGTTAAGGAACTGTGATCTATGAACTTTGAACTTTGGGGTTAGCAATATTAAAACACACATGGATCAAGAGTAATGGAAGATAATCAGAATGGTATAATATGTCTTCAAGATTTTACATCTGATGAATTCCTCTTAAAGAGAACAACATTAGAGGGAACAGTGCTGGTAGTAAAAAGCTGAGCATTTGGATGCCTGCCATGTCCAATTCCCTATTGACACTGAAGTGCCTGAGATAATGCAGAACAGTACCCTGCAAGACTCGATTTAGTTCTCCTTTGCTGCATGTAAGTGTTTCTCTTTCCTCCTATGGCAATCACTTAAAAAGCTGAGTGGTTATGTTACCCAAGTGTTTCAAATATAAAAACTTATTGTAAGGTTGAGAACTTACTATAAATATCTGCTGACTCTTTGGCCTGCTTTATGCTGAAAACGGGTGTGTAATTTCAAACTATTAATATGCAAAGTACCACCTTCCTCTCTTAAAGATGAATAAACAGCATTATAATCTGAATTAACACTCCCCTGTGACCAAAGGGGAGGAGATATTCCAATTGCTGGGTGCACATGAGAAGTACTCCACCACCATGTACAACAGTAATGTTCCTCAAAAGATTTGGCACAGTCTGAGGGTGTAGGGATGGTAATGTGAGTGTCAGCTTAGCCAACAGGAACAAGAAAGCAATTAGCAGCTGGACAGGAAACCCCAGAACTTAACATCAGAGGTCTATATGACAAGGATCTGACACAAGGCTATTTTGTCTTTCTTCTGCAGAAGATGGATTCTCAGACAGGACCAGACTATCATCCAAGATTCTGTTTCCAACCAGACCATTTCAAAGCCCTGAGCTCATCTCCTCATTGCATCTGCTCCTCCTGTCTCCTGGTGCCAGTCAAGGAACGACAGACTATTCCTGAAACCATGGCTCTCCCTTGGGGTGTATATGGATCATATGAGATGATTTCTACAAAAAATAATCAATTCTGAACTGATACATCTCCTGTCTTCCTTCTCTGGAGGGCTGCTTCTGAAGTTATGAACCCTTTTTGGATGAGTAACATGTGCAGTTAATGAATAGTCCATGTCATCAAATTTTAAGCATAATTGCTTAAAGGTGTTCCAAATTTTGAAATGATTTTATAGCAGTTGCTCAAAATAGACATCTAGAAATTTGACAGTAAATAACTGCTATTGAGAGCAGAGAGTTTTTTATTGCTAGAAAACAATGAATGCTTGTTTCCCGGAGATGCAGCATTCTACAAGCCACTCACCAGCACGGGATGACCTAAAAATTAGCTGTTGCCTAGGTAGCACTAATCATGATCTGATTACATTTGTGTTATGCAAACATACATGGCACCAACAGATGATGTATAAATTTATGTGTTTAAAAACACTGATTTTCTAAAAATTACAACTGTTGGCATAGCTAGTAGTAAATGTGGTTCAAGAATTCTCTAATAACAGTTTGCATAAATTCCATGGGCAAGCAGTCTGTTGTTTAAAAAAAAGAAAAAAGGAAAAAAAAAAGAGCATTAATAATTAACAAAAAAAAATGAAATTAATCAATGCATGAAGAGTGGATAAAAGGGAATGCTGAAAAATAAGGAAGGCAGTCAATACTGATAAAGATGCTCAGTAGTCAAAATACACTCAGAAGAAAATAAATCTGCCTTCAGCCAAAAAAAAAAAACCACAAATGATAAAATGGAAAGTAATGGTATAGAGATATTCAGTAAATATATTAATTCTACATTTAAAATCAGGAAAGAAAATGTATCCACTCTATCTGATGCTGATGGAAAGTTACTATTGACATCAGAAAGGGTGGTGGAATAGGTAATAAAGTGCATATTTTCTGCTACATAGACTCAGATCATATAAATCTGAAAAGAAAGTAGGTGAGGAGCTTTCTGAAACCATCTGTTTTATTCTGAACAGTTATTGGAAAATAGTGACGTCTTTCAACTGCAGTGCAGAATATCAAAATGCAAGTCGAAAGGTTATATTGTTATCCTGGACAGTATTGACAGTACTTCAGGGATCTCGTACAAACTAGTGAAATCTATAAACCTGACCAATGTAATTCCAAGTATTAAATGCTCAAAGGGGCTTACATACCAGTTTGCCTGATGTGAGTGTTGAAGAAAATAAACTAAAGCCCCTCTGCCAATAAGGAGTTAAAGGATAAGTATGAGACACAAAAAAAGTTATGTCAGTACATGAGGAAAATTTGAGAAAAACTTTAGGCATCTAGCCTGGAAGTTTGACCCCATATCACTCCTCTGACTGCACATGCCTGAAGTGTGAGTATTCTGCTTTATCAGCACTTTCCATGTAGCAGAGAGAGATTTGCAGTCTTAGTAAACTAATCCTTAGTTTAGAATCTGCTGCTTAATAACTTATGAGATTTGTTCCATCCATGGAGATAGAGATTAGAGATAAAGAAAATTACACTACAGGCATCCTCAGAACTTGGTTTGGATATTAGGAAAATCTTCTTCTCTGAAAGAGGGGTCAGGCAGTGGAACAGGCTGTCCAGGGAGGTGGTAAACTCACTATCCCTGGAAGCATGCAAGGAACATTTAGATGTGGTACTAAGGAACATGGTTTAGTGTGCATGGTGGTAGGTGAACAGTTGGATTGAATGGCCTTAGAGGTCTTTTCCAACCTGAATGATTCTACGATTCCATGATTCAAAGTCAGAAAGATGAGGCCCTTGCAAGGTATACTAGAATCTGTCTTTAAAATCTCAGGCAGCAGGGATCTCAGCTCAAAAACAATAGTACAGCTGCCTTTGCCCCTTGCTTTCTTGATTGCCAAGTGGTTAGGGCACTTCTGAAGGAACAAAGACACAGAAGATGAACACTCTCCTGACCAGGTGCAGGATTACTCATCAAGAACCACCCTTCCTAGCTTTTAGTCTATGCAGAATAGCAGGTACTGAGCAGCTGATCTGCTTCTTCATTTTACCCCATATCAAATACTGAATGTGGAACAACTTCCAAGTGAAAGTATGTAAGTTTGGTTACCACACTGCTGATCTAGGTCAAATGTTAATTTGTGCCTTTCTCATCAACTTTTCCTAAAATCTTCAGGTCCCTGATTTCCAAGCCATTTCAAGAGGGACAGTGAGATCAAAGACAAGAACTTAGAAGACATTGAATGGTCTAATGACAATGGACAACTGTGGCGATGAAGAGAGTCAACACACAGCTTCAGTGAGATCACGCTGATGTGCTGAACTGGGGTAACAGTTGTTTTTGTGATGTCTTACTTCAATTCACAGAATAGAATCATAGAATCGCCAAGGTTGAAAAAGACCTCCAAGATCCTTCAGTCTAACTGTCCACCTACCACTAATATTTCCCCACTAAGCCATGTCCCTTAGTACAACATCTCAATGTTTCCTGAACACCTCTAGAGATGATGACTTGACCACCTTCATGGGCAGCCCATTCCAACACCTCACCACTCTTGGAGAAGAAATTTTTCCTAATATCCAACCTGAATCTCCCCTGGTGCAACTTCAAACCATTCCCTCTAGTCCTATCACTGTTATCCAGGAGAAGAGGCTGACCTCCATCTCACCACAACCTCATTTCAGGTCACATAGAGTACAATAAGGTCTCCCTTGAGACTGCTCCAGGCAGTTACACTATAATGACACTTGACTGTATTGCACTCCTTCTGATTGACTTCTCACTCAGGTAATCCAAAAGAGGGTTTGCCTCAGCTCAGCTCACAATGAGAATGGAATCACTCTCAAAACCTCACCAATCCCACCACCGCAGACTACAGACACCATCGGGAGATGGACGATTGTTGATCTTATTACTCAAGACAGGCTTGTCAGAGCAGTGCAGGAATCTTGTCCTGCTGACTCCTGCGCTGTATCTGGTCTGTACGTAATGAGAAGATTTCAGACCCAGGACTGTCAGACTGGCACATTTGACAATCTTTAAGTCCTGGGAGGGGAGGGGGTATGTTTTAATATTTTTTAAGCAAACACTTACAGCTACAACTAACTACCTAGCCCAAGCCATAGTAAATTGACATTATTTATAATGTGGTTTTCTGCACTGGAGATCTACCAGTAAATGCCAAGGTTGTTTTGCTGATATACTCCCAGCGTTACAGCCCCGTGTCCTCACTAGTAAAACAGCTCTGCTCCAGCAATGACAAATGACACCTTGTGCTGTTGGCATTCAGCCAGGGTATTACCACAAGAGTTGTCTTTCCATCCCCATGACTGTGCTGGTGACATCTCACCCCATCTGCATATTTTTTCAGCAGGTCTGTGGTGCCAGGCAGAGGCCGTGTGTCATCCTCTCCTGCAGCATTATTTTCCTCCTCCCTCCCCCAGTGCAGATGGGTCAGCATTTACCATCCCTCTCCCGGGGAGGTGTTCAGCCTGCTATCTCTCACCCTTCTCAGCATTTTGTTGTTTCTTTGTGTTCCCAAGCTGTGAGGAGAGCGGCTGTCTCTTTGTTCCGTATTTGTGTAACACATACTGACAGAGAAATGCCTCCTGTTTCCAGCTGCTTTGGTAATACAAATTAAACAAGAGTAGTGGCATGGTTGCCTAATTACCCTGTTTTCTTCCCTATTTCAGCAGCAATTTCAATCAGCTGAATTTTGTAATGATGGATTTAAGAGTAGGCACCATACTAAGACTCTTCTTTTGCATTCTGATGGCTAAGAGCTGCTGGGTATGGTCTTTAAAGAGCTAATAACATCATGGAAAGTCTCAGTCCACTGCTGTGTGTTCTTTAGAATGACCTGGTGATATTTAAGACTGGAAAAGTCCTCTAAGATCAAGTCCAACCATGAGCCCATCCCCATCATGCCCACTAATCATGTCTTTCAGTGCCACCTCTACATGTTTCTTGAACACCTCTAGGGATGGTGATTCAACCACCTCTCTGGGCAGCCTGTTACAATGCCTGACCACTCTTTCAGAGAAGAATTTTTTCCTTATATCCACTGGGATGGCCCCATTTGCTCTCCTGCTGATAATGGCCGTGCCACCAGCCATGTCCGAAGCCCTAGTGTTGCACTCCTAGCACCAGCTGTGCCAGCACGCTATAGCTGTTAGATGTTCTGCCATGTTGCACTTTTTAAAATGTGCAACTTCTGCTTTGATCTTGGCAGCCTGAGACACTAATTTAAATGCCTCCTGCCTCCTTCCCTAAGTGAGCACTTCAGCATCACTGACTGCTAAGAAGTGCAGCGGGCTGACAGTGTATCAGGAATCGTCCTCTTGAAACAAGGCCCTGAGAGAGAGAATGTGGCATAGTGTCCTGCTTGCTTCATAGATCTAAAGTACGCAAGGGCTCAAATGACTAATTCTTTAAAGTTTTTTGGTTTTAAATGAGCAGCTTTCTAAACAGAATAGGAGCCCTCAGTGCTGCTTCTCACCAGAACAGCCTTTAGGTATGTTCCATCCCAGACCAGTTCTCCCCATGTCTTTATTTTTTGGTGCTGGATCTCTGGGTAAAGTCTCACTGTGCTCCCTGTGTGATTTTGGCTGTGCAGGGTGCTTGCATGGTGCCTGGGGCAGCTCTTCTTAATGGGCTTCAAGAACTCTAATAAACTCAGCAGCTCCCCAGATGAGAAGCTTGCACCATTACTGAACCAAGCAGCTAATCATCAATAGCTATCAATAATCAGCTCCATGCTTTCTTGTAACCCAGGCTGCCTTTACAAAGGCACATGTAACCTTATTTTATATTGCTCATAGCAGAAATCTAAGAAAAACTTCCATGAATAAGCAAAATAATTGACTTTTGTATTAGCTTGGGATGTTTAGTATGACTGCATAAATAAGTTAATATTGAGATTGGTGCTCTCAAGGATATGAATTTTCTGCAGAAGTTTTGGTTAGAGCCTGGAATGTGATATGATGGCAAATAGGAGTTGTTGAAGAGAAAGCATATGAAATACAAAGTAGATTGCACATAAGAAGTTATATAATGTAATAAGAAAGTACTAGAGAAGCTGAATGGTTGCAAAAATATTTAATGCAGAGCTTTTTTTCTTTTTCCTCCAGACGAAACTTGTAGGAATTTGTGACATTAAGATATAATTACCTTTGCAGTATAAAATTTATCTACCTTTGTAGACAAGTTCTCTGACACTACAGACAGCTGCTACAGACCTTTGTTTCTTTATTCCTTCATCTGATACAGTTGTCATTGCAACAGAGGAGGGCCAACAGGGAGAGCGAGGTGATTGTTCCCCTCTACTCTGTTCTTGTGAGGCCCCATCTAGAGTACTGTGTTGAGGCTGGGAGCCCTTAGCACCTGAAGAACATGGAGCTGTTGGATCAGGTCCAGAGGAGGACCATGAGGATGCTCAGAGGGCTGGAGCACCTCTCTTGTGAAGACAGGCTGAGAGAGGTTAGTTTGTTCAGACTGCAGAAGTCTCTGGAGAGACATCATTGTGGCCTTTCTGAACATGAAGGGAGCTTATATCAAAGACGAGAAGAATGTTTTTACGTAGGCAGGTAGTGATAGGGCAAATGGGAATTGTTCTAAACTAAAAGAAGGGAATTTTGGATTGGATGTTAGACTTTCTTTACTCAGAAGGTGGTGAGACACTGCAACAGGTTGCCAAGAGAAGTTGTTGGCCCACTTTTTTTCATTGTAAAATGGCACAGTATTCACAGGTTAAATGAAACTATACTCATCAAGAATGCATTGCATTTTGCAATACAGCAAGCTCTGTCAGGTTCATAGCCTACCTTTTCCATTACAGGTAAAACGTAAGTTCTTCGTGCTACAGGAATTGCCACAGGAATTGCTGTACCACACCAAAGTCCTGACTTGTTCATTGTCTTGTCCTTGACAACAGCCAGCGAGCACTATATCACTGGGAGTTATAAATACAGGATAATGTCTCTTACTAAGACAGTATAAGCTCTTTTTTTGCACACAGAGTCATTCAGCACCTGACGAGGCTTGCAAGATATAACTTTCAAGATGACTTCTCTGAATTGCAGCAATCTACCTTACTAGATTTTCATTATGCAGTTAACTTTCCCATTTATGTGTGTGCAGTGTAGATTTTAAAAGCTGCATATTTTACATCTACTGCACATAATTTTGCAAGGCTTATGGCTTGGTCAAATGAAGCCAGTTCCCTACACAACAAGCATAAATATTTCTTTTCAGCAAAAGCTGTTTCCCTGCCAAATTCTACTTACAGCCCCAAGCCTTTTCACTCATATCATTTTATAAACAGCTGCTTTAAACAAGGTCCCTTTCTAAATTTTTGCAAACTCAGAAAAAAAGCCTTTATCTATTTTCCTTTTTCTCTTACTCCACCTCTTTAGAGCAGAAAATAAATATTTGACTGAGTTTTAGTTTCTACCCATCTGACTGTGTAGAATATAACTTGCATAAGCCTTAAACAATGTTCTACTGGGTTACTAATGGGGGTTCTAGAAGTGGCAGTTCTCAAAAATTATCAGTAACTAATAAAAGGGATGAAATGAAAAGTCTTCAGTGACTTAGATAAGTTGGACTTTAATATAAAAGATAATAAAATAAAGATAATTTAAAAAAAAAAAGATAATAAAAAATAAAAAAGCATCCCCTTTAATTGTTGAAAGGACCCACAGGTATAAATTAGAAGCTAAACAAGCAATTTCTTGAGTATGATCCACTGTAGTAACTTTCCATCTCCTAATGAAAATAAATGAATGTTTAATTTGAGATTCAGACACTATCATGCGCTGCTAGTCTATGACTCTAATTCTTGTTAGTACAAGCTTGATTTGCTCAAAATAAAGGTGCTTTGAAGGCCAAGAAGATTAGACTTACTTTTTTATGATGCTGAATTAAATTGACTGGCAAAACTATGAAAGCTTTGAAATGAAGACTGTAGGAAAATATTATTCTAATGTGCATAAATATTTTTTCTAGCTCTTCATTTTGTTAGAGTCTTTTTTTTGAAAACCAGAAAAAGAAATGATGGGTGGCCATAACATACCAAATTCATTTTGTCATATCTTTGTTGGAGAGTTATTATGAGCAGATCAAGACAGTGCTCCCAATGTCATAACCTTCCAAACCTTATTTAAATCCATAGTTAAGCGCAGTGAATAATTCAGTTTTTAAGGCAAAAGAGCAAACCAGGGATTGCAGTCTTGAAAAAAACTTTCGGTCACTTCCACCTGAGATTGCTTAAATGAAATCTGCCAAATGTAGCACTTGGACAAATCGATCTATCAACCATAGGAATGTCAGAGAGCATATCAAAAGTAAGTAGTTGAGCTCTTTGACTATAAGAACTAGTTCTCTAAACTCCTTGATAGCTGCTTTCCATCAAAAAGATATTTTGCTGTGCAATCACAGTGGGGGAAAGATGCTGGAACTATTCTCAGACCATGCTGAATAGAACACAGAATACCTCTATTAAGACTGATTTCTGCTGAAAAAAAGAATATTTCTCAGTAACGGTAAGAAAGTAAGTCTTACAACTCTGTGTCAACCCTTGTTAACCAGTTTATCAGACACTCCAAGAGTAAGATTAAGACCCAAACTGAGGTTTCCCTACACTATTGAATGCAAGCCTTTTGGGTTATTATCTACATTTACCAGCAAAGCAAGGAAGATAATTTATGTATTCATGTCCTGTTTCAGTTTCCTGTAAGTTGACTAATTTACTTGTTAACGAAAACAGTTTAAAATTTCATTTCCATTTTAATACAGAATAGATATTCAGTTTGATATTCTCATTTAGGTAGGGAGCTGAATTATGGCACACTATGAAGGAGGTTATGATTTGCAAATACTTTCCTAATGATCACTAATGAAGTTTGCCTTTAAAATATTGTTAAAAGAAGGTAAGAAACATATGTTTGCTACATTATAAGCAAAGATTGATGTTTAAAAGTGTCCAGTAGGTCCTGTCTCTTCCCTGAAGATTTGTATCTGTTTTTGAAAGCTGTGGAACACATTGAACCACAAACACACATAAGGAAAAGAAATAGCCCTTTTTACAAGAAGCTAAATAGAAAAGACAAGGACAATGGATACAAGGTGCACCAAGAGAGGTTCTGATAGAACATAAGAGGAAATATTTTGTGTGAAAAAATCAATCACCAGAATAACCTCTCCAGGGATTTGGTGAATTCCATAACACTGGAGAAATTTAAGGTTCATCTAGACAAGATGTTACACAACCGTGTCTACGCCCTACTTTTATCATGAAAAGTTGGACCAGATGATCTTTAAGGTCTTTTCCAGCCTGGGCTTTTATACAAAAGCTTTTCACAATTTCTAACAGCATAGATCAAAGATAAAATTCAACATGCATCTCCTCCAGAGAAAAAGGACTCTGATGAAGTCAAGCCATGTGGTGCCATCCCCTGCATGAGCCTCTGAGCCACCATGATATACAGTTGTCAAGAATATAATCTTATTGCCTCTATACCTTTCTCACTGCATAATTCAAATAAATGTAACTTGGGTGACCAGCACGTAGACTGAATAAAACCTTTTACTCAGTTTGCCTTGAAGTCACTGTGGTTTCTTGATGCTGAAAATCAGGCAGTGTGAGGTACAAAGAGTGTTCGTTATTGAAGACTTTATGGTCAGTGCTCAATACAGCTATTTTGGGTGCAAATGAACCGAGTAGGGATCTTCAACCAGAAGTTAATGGAAGTGATCCTGCCCCTCTATTCTACACTGATGAGGTCTCACTTGGAGTACTGCGACCAAATGTGGAGTACTCAGTATAGGAGAGATGTGGACTTTTTGGAGCTCATCAAGAGAAAGGCCACAAAATTTATCCAAGGGATGGAACACCTTCCGTGTGAAGACAAGCTAAGAGAGTAGATCTGTATCCTCCCATGGACAGGCTAAGAGAGATGGAGCTGTTCAGCCTGGAGAAGAGAAGGCTCTGGGCAGACCCTGAGAGCAGCCTTTCAGTATCTAAAAGGGAGCTGTAAGAAGAGGACAGACTAGACTCCTTAGCAGCACATGTTGAGAGGGAATAGTTTCAAACTAAAAGAGGGGAGAATTAGATTGGGTATATGACAAAAAAATAAAAAATAAAAAGGAAAATAAAAAAGATATAGGTAGTGAAGCACTGGAACCAGTTTCCCAGAGAGATAGCGCGTGCCCCTTCACTGGAGATATTAAAGATCAGGTTGGATGGGAGTCTGAGGAGCCTGATTGAGCTGTAAGTGTCTGAGGAGTAGGACTAGATGACCTTTTAGGGTCCCTTCCAACTCAAATGATTCTTTGATGATTCTATACTGAATGGTTCTATGAAATGTCTGAAAGCTGTATATGACCCTCACTGTTGTGTTGCATACACAGCAGCACAAATAAGACAAACTGTTCCCTGAAGAATACACACTTTTCTTCTGTTTTTCTTTAACTAGTAGAAGTACCTCACATCCACTGTCAAAAGAGTATCTCAACCTCAGCAACGAACAGGAAAATATGGGTGAATTGAAGAGATATAATTCACTGTGTGCTTTCCATGCATATTATAAGCATATGGTAGAAAAAGCATTTTTTTATCTTGTGAAAAAATCATTCATTCTCTTTCTAAAAACAGAATGTATAAAATGTATAGGCTAGCCTAGCTAATAAAAAGCAATAATATATTAAGCTTCCATAGGTTAGCCTTTTATCTTGCTTTTTTTTTCAACTTCACTGAACATACATGGTTTTCAATGAACTGGTGTTGATCTGAACATATATCCTTATTTGACTACAAACATAAAATTAGTGAAGGTTATGAAAAACAAGAACACATTTTTGGGCAATTTGTCTGAACCTGGATCACCTTCTTGATCCAATTTAGAGCCCAGATATACATACATATATTAGAGTGAAGTTTAGAAGGGGAAACTGGCTTGCCAGCTTGTCACTGGATTTGAGAGGAGGCAGGAACTTCTTCAGTCAGCTTTATCACCAGAAAAATCATAGCATCCAACTACTCCTTGGTGTTAAAGTTTGTAGTTAATATGATTAGACTGGCTCGCCCTCCAAGTGAACTTGTCATCACCACAGAATAAAGACAAAGAAATGAAATGCAGAAAAAACTGTGGAGCTGCTTTTGTTTTAACTGCTGCTTTGTTCCCATGGAGGAACTGAGAAGTTGATGGATATTAGTAACTCTGCTGGAAGAAATAAATTCAAGTGTGCCAGCCCTTTTAATTACTTATAATGTGTTTATGCTAAATGGGTTTTTTTGCTGGTCATGGGTGAATTTAGTCATGCCTTGTCAAGAGCACGACAATTGCAGCCTGCTCCCTTTCTGCTCAAAGAGGTGACTTGACATTTTTGATCATTTGTCATCTCTAAAATTGGTGAAATGGGACCTAGGCTTATTATTTTTACCGAACTTGCTGATCTATGGAAAACAAGTATTGCAAAGGTATTTTCAGTATGATTTTGAAAAAATTGAATAGTTCATCTTAGACTGTACTGTAATGTGCCTCTAACACATCTTATACATATGATAATGCTTCAGATATAAGAAATCACTTATTGTACATGCTAATTGATGACATCCCTTCACTATCAACTTAATCCTGATCCTGCTGAAATTAAGAGGAAAGCCCATTTGCAATAGCAAGGCTTCAATTCACACTGTATCTTTAGTATCCCTCAGTGAATATTAGCATCAAAACTCTCAAATGTTTATTCCTCCCACAGAATAGGTGCTCTTGTTGCTATAAAGTTAAGTCCAACTCTTTTTTAGAATCTTCATTTATAGAAACTTAGGAAGAAGCGATTAATTTAAATTCCTTCCACATTTAACCTGTTTTCTATGGAAACAATCTTGTGTGACCACTGTGGATGCGATTCGATCTACCTAACTTCAGATATGTACAGTACAGATGTGTATCTCTAGGTGTTTTTGTATGTACATCTGTGTCATAATTAATTACAATTTCTGTGAAATAAGGCAGTTGAGCAAAAAAGGATAGATCCTGTATGTATTCAAACATCGGGAAAGGCTGCAGCTGTAGATCCTTCATTTGCAGACTACAGAAGAGCCACATAGATGTAATCTTGCAGAAATCTCAGGTAGATGGGATCAGCCACTCCCAAAAAAGAGGCATCTGTCATAGATGCAAATGTTTGATAGCTACAGCGAGAGTAAGATTAGCCTTGGAAACACAATAGCTTTATGGATATCTACACCTGAGATAATCACCCAAAACTCCCTCTTTAATGGAGAAAATCAAAGACATTCTGGTACTATTCATGTGTCCCATCTCAGATATCTGTGTGAAACTGAGAATTGCATCCTCAGTGAATCCTTGTTCATGCATTATAAAGGACACTGCGCCCTCAGACCACTGTCAAAGTGGGGATGAACTGCTTTCTTTGGAGCATCTCTCCCAGACTGCAGAGAGAGTTTAGATTTATGCATTTAATCAATAGATGGCTACGATTACTTGAAGAAATTGCATCCAGACTTCAACAGAATGAAGAGATGAGAGAGAAAACAACCACTGTTCTCAGCACGTTCCACCAGTGGAAGGAAGTTATCCTTTCCACTGGGATAAACCAAATGAATGCTCCAAGAAAGCCTCATTTATCTGACATAAAGATTTATTTTTTAATTTTTCCATGACAGGAGACTGCAATGCTGTGCTGAACAGCAGCATTCACGGAGTGTATGCAGTGATATTGAGCTCTTCATGCCATGGGGGAGCTCCCAGTCAGACACCCAGTCCTCGTGGATTGCGCACATGCTCTTGCCAGCAGAATCTGCCCTTTTACTACATTATTTTTTTTACTAATGATACTTTTCAAATCCAAAATTTCCTTCAGCCACCACTAGTTGCAACTACAGAAGATATTTACTAGCATTAGATTTGTGCACACAGACTGTAGAAACAATGTATTGCATTTCTATAAGCTGTTGTTGGCCTTCATTGTGAAAGTAAATCAGACATGCATTAGACCCAGCATTTAAAAAAATATCTAATTACTAATGACATAAAAATTAATGCACTTTAATGATTTCTCATAGCACTATGCTATGCCTCTCAGGTGGATTCCCATCACACTTATCCCCATATTGAACATTCTACCACTCGTAAGTGTTGTGGTTTAACCAGACAGACAGCTCAGCACCACACAATCATTCACTCACTCTGCAGCAGTGGGTAAGGGAGAGAATCAAAAAAAGGTAAAAGTGCAAGAACTTGTGGATTGAGATAAAGAGCATTTAATAATAAAGAGAAGAAAACGGGAATAAAAAAGAAAAAGAAAAAATGAAATGCACAATTTAATTGCTTTCCACCAGCTGAATGATTCCCAGTCAGTTCCCAAGTGGTGGCTTGCTCAAATCCCCCCAGTGTTATTGCTGACCATGATGATCAGTGTGCTATCAATGTTATTACTATCCTAAATACCAACCTTTAGGAAGAAAATAAACTATACTGCAGCCAAAACCAGGACAGTGGGTTAGATTGTAATCTCATGGACAACGTACTGATTGACTGAAATAGATGATCATTTCATACTAAGAAAAAAACAAAACAAAACAAAACAAAAAAAACAGTTGTATTAAATTAGAGGCAAAATGTTGAGGACAAATATGTTTCAATTAATGTACATTAATCAGGGAGACTACACCAACTGATCACCAATATCTGAAGGGAGCATTTAAACAGGAGGGGGAATAACTGTTTACAAGGGTGGATAGTGATAGGGGGAATGGTTTTAAACTGAGACAGGGGAGGTTTAGGTTAGACATTAGGAGGAATTTTTTCACACAGAGGGTGGTGACGCACTGGAACAGGTTGCCCAAGGAGGTTGTGGATGCCCCATCCCTGGAGGCATTCAAGGCCAGGCTGGATGTGGCTCTGGGCAGCCTGGTCTGGTGGTTGGCGACCCTGCACATAGCAGGGGGGTTGAAACTAGATGATCTTTGATGTCCAACCCAGGCCATTTTATGTATCTCTTTACTAAACTCAGTCCTACATAGTCTTTCATGGTGCCTGTGGATCAAGCTTTGTGTTTGTGCTTCAGGATGCTGACTTTCTGCCAAACAGACATTTTGCAGCATCTGCTGCCAGTCACACACAGAACCTGGGGTGAAAGATGAAGGAAACTAAGGAAGAAAAGTTTATTGAACTTTTAAAAGCTTCCATTCATGTTCAGTTTCATTTTTCTGCAGAAGATATTTCTCTATAGATAAATTTGACTACTAGTTGCATAGATGCCAGCACCAGATCAAGTAGTAAAGCCTTGAAATATAGAGACTAAAATAAAGAAACTGCTTTCAATTTTCTCCTTGGAGATGAAAGAAAAGCAGAAACAGATCTAAAGCAGAAGGGAAAAGAGTGAACACTTTGCTGTAGGGCTACATATATAGCCCTGTGAAATGCCTTTCATAGCGATTACTGGCTCTTTCTTGGTGTTTCTGAGGATTTAGATATTAAGCATCAAATGAACAATTGTCACTAATAATTCATTTGGCCATATTCCAAGTAATGAGTTCTGGGACAATTGTGGAGTTTTATATGCAGGAAGGCACGGGAATATTTTACTTTCGAATTCAAAAAAATACCTAAAAACATTTTTAAAATACACACCAGAAAAAAATCACACACACGTGCACAAAAATAAAAACAAACAAATGAGAAACAAAAACACAGAGGATATTTGCTGAAGAAAGATCTTTTCCTCACACTCATCAATATCACTGTTTGCAATAAGGAATGAACAGGTATCAAAGAGATATTAAATAAGAAATCTTCCAAAGCATTCTAGGCCAATACTTTCAAATATTAATAGCTATGATCAAACTTCTGAAATCAGTGCCAATCATTCCATTCCTGAATTTTCTCTTTCAGTCTAGATATAGATTCAGAGATTAATGTTTGGACTGCAATCAAGAAGAGAAACAAAAGAAACAGAAGACAAAATGAAATACTTTTAATATATGGCATACTGCTTATGCAGTATAAATCATTTCATACGAAGATTCAACGTTTCAATAAAGGAGACAAACCAGGAGTTGGACTCAGTGATCCTTATGGATCTCTTCCAACTTGGGATGTTCTATGATTCCAGGATTCTATAAAATACAATGTGGGTTTACTCAGTTTTAACTGTCAGGCCCTTCCTAAAACAGAAAAATTCAGAAGTAGATTGAAAAGAATCATAAAAGTGTCTAAGAACTCAAATGCTATTCTCATAAGGTCTGATCCAGAGTATTCTCATGTTAATGAGAAAACTGATTGTCAAAACATAACAAGTTATACTGCCTCAGTGAAGCTATTTCTAGTTCTTGTAAGGGATGTGTACCTATGGATTTTTTTTTTCTGGTTGCCTAGGCTGAAGAAGGTAAGTGCATAAGCTGTAATAGATAAAAGCGAGGAAAAGTTAGTTTGAATTAAGACAAGTAGTGGCCTACTGAAAATTCAGGTTGAAAAGCTAATGTATTTTATAAATTGATTTAGAGCGTATATGCTAGCTTTGGGCAATCTAATGAGCCACTGAGCTCACACAATTCGGAAGGATTTTGACAGTTAATTTATAAGTGATTGCTTAAAACAAGCAACTATGACTTCAGGTCTCTCTGTGCCAAAAAGTAATTAGCTTGAATCTACATGAGTTTAGCAGTTAAAGACAAGCTGAGCTATTTTATATACCCTGTAGAACATAGCCCTTTCAACATTGTGCAAATGAGATTTCTTTGCAGACTTGCTCAAGTCTATTGTAAACTAAGACCGGATTCTGTCTCAGAGGAATTTTGTGATATCTGAGGAAAGAATTTGGCCCAAACTTTTTAATCACCTGCAAAATCAAAAAATGCCATATCTTCCAGGCAAAAATTCATCTTTTTCCAAGTCAAGCCTCTAAAATAAACCACAGTGAGAGTGCATTATAATGAATATCATTAAAACCTAACATTAATTAAACACATGTGTGAATTCTCTCATAGCAGAAATATGGAGGCATTCAAAATTATGTAGCAAATGAGTGCAGAAAGCAATGCAAGTTCTACAACCCCCAACAGTCTTTTAACACCTTGTGGGTACTTTGATAAAAGGACAGGTCAATAAACTATTAGATTTTACCTCACAGCTGAAGTGCTGCTTTAGGAAGTCTAGCCCTCAGTGTTCCTAGCACATAATAAAAAAGTCAGTGAGATAATGGTATAAGTTTTAGTGCAGCCTTTGGCCTTTAAGGATGTACACATTCGTTGCTCACATTCACTGTCACTGAATTTCTGAGCTGTATCTGAGTCATTCTTACCAATTAAAATGCTGTGAACCCTAAAGGACTTTAGTGAGAAATGAAGGAATCTTTATTTCCTTCTGGAAATAACCAAAAAGCACGTGTGATTTGAACAAGGTTTTCCAGCATATGAGTTGCAGAGATTGGACTAGGAATTGGTTTTTGTCTAAATCTTCATTTTTGCTTTTCCCCCTGGATCTCACGACTTTGATATAAACGGAAATTCATGGGACAAGCTTCTGAGCTGCAGCTCTCAGCTCAGAACGACCATTTTCATTGAAGGTAATAATTTCTAATTGAAGCAAAAGAGCACGTGCAACTTCTACATCAACATAGTTAGCAATAATAATCTTCCATTGGTATGAAATAGCAGTCACTTGAAGACATACTGATACAATGTACAAATAATTAGGTCATTTCACTTTCCAATTTCTGTCACCTAAACACTTAACAAAGCAATAACATCCATTTTCACCAAACATAGTGCTTTTAATTTCATTCTGAAGACATTTGCCAGTGTTTCAGCCTCACTGCGATTTGCTCTTTTTCCTGATCCCGCAGCCATGAAGAATGGTCAGCCCTGCTCAAATGGAGCTCCATTTCAGCTCCTCATTTTATCCAATCTCAGTGTCTCTCAGTGGAATAAAATCCACATAAAGAGTTGCTCAGCAATATTTCTGAGAAATTTCATTCGTAGATTATGGAAGAAAAGGAGAAATGTGGTCAATTTTTAAAAATCCCAGTTTCTGTAACCCTGTCCAACTTCCTAAGAGAAGATGGCATGCCTTTTAAAAGCCACAGATCTCAAACCCATGTATATAGAACTTATATTTTAAAGGTAGATCCAAACATTGCTGGCTACACTAAAGCCAGGCCTGCAAGTTTCAAAATGTTGCTGGAAATAAACAGATAAAAAAAAAAAAAAAAAAAAAAAAAAGAGAGAGAGAGAGAGAGAGAGAGAGAAAGGAAAAAATCTATTTTAACAGAGATTTCTTCTATTGAAAGTGTTATCTGTTTTTGCAGTTTGCCCCATAAGGCAATTTTAAGCACACTCAGATAAAGTGGTATCTAGGCTTATTTCCTGTATTATATCTAGCCTATATCTATCAAGGAGACAAATACCCTTTCTCTCATAACCACATTTTTCTTCTCTTTATCTCTTAAGCAATAAAGACTTTGGGGGTTACAGAAAGAGATGCTTGGTAATCAATGACCTGTCAATATTCCACAATTGGCAGAGAAAATTACTATAAAATATATCTCTGATAAAAAAAAAGCTCTTGTTAGTTTGTGTTTTATACAGAATGTATTGAAATTTCTTTCTGTATGAGCAGACAAAAGAGATGAATGATGTAAGGTATAGGCCATCTTGCTGCTCTTTCCAATCTCTTGCAGTTAACAGAATAACGAACACTTACTGAAATGCAATTATACATCTCTTTCATGTATATCCTATATCTAAAAAGGAGATAAAAGATGTGCTTATGGCAGAAAAATAACTTGTGCACAAAAAATACGGGACTGATATTTCTAAGATTATTCCTATGACACCTGTCTTGGATTATCTTGATGGACAGTCAGGGTTGTCAGGAGTTTAAAGGAGGGACTGTACATCACCCTTTATGAGATTCCTTATTCACAATAACAGTCTAAAGGACACAATGAACATTCTGCTTTTTTAGGGTATTGTCAATCAAATAGTAGTCTGCTTGCTTGTTTATTTTAAAATCTCTAGCTTGGCTCAAGATTTATAATTTGGCAATGTTACAGTGCTAAAATGATCGGGAGTGGTATTCAACTTACAGATTAAATGTGGGTGTCTGTATAGAAATCCAAATGGATGTATTTGAACTCCTCAAAGAGTCCCGGCTGAAAACATGGCAGCAGAGAGCCACAGCACTTTTGGAGAATGGTGAGCCAGGGCTTACATTTGCATGTGTGTAGAACTCTGAGTAAGCCACAGATTTGAAGTGGACCAGCTCAGACCTTCTACAATGAACTCTTCCCAGAAACATGAAAAACGAATAGACTGAGGAAAAGTTAATCTTTACTGGAATAAAAACTAGATACTTAGCTTTTGAAATAGCACTCAAAGCAACTAGGTCAAATAGAATAAAATTATTTACACACAGCTTCTTCCTGTCCAAGTTTTTGCAGGCAGATTCCTGTTTCAAGCTTAGTTGCAATTAATTTCATGAGTTTTTTCAGCCATAACAAAGCTTTCCCAGGTTTTCTTTCACCCCTGGAAATTCTTTTTGTCCCTTAACAGGTCTTGCCTTGACTTTCCTGACATGACTGAAGACTCCCAGGATTTTTGATGGAGATACAACACCTAGATCTCTTCTATCTGTTCCTCTATTGTCTGCCATTCTCTGCAGAACCTTCTCTGTCATATGACTTGCTTTATAATCTTACTGAGGATCATGGCAAATAAATAAGAATACACTAATATAAATACAATCTTTTAGTAAAAAATTAGCATAAGCAGTGCTAATCTATGTAATTAGGAAAAAAGTTCTATGAAGTCAGTAACTTCCAGTAAGACGGGTTAATGTGCATTCAGGGTTTTTGCCTTTTTCCTCTGGCTCAGCTGTATCTGGAAACTGACATTTATCTATGCACCAGATTCAGCCCCCAAAAATGAACCTCTACAAAAGTAAGACAGTTCATGACATTTTTAAGATGGTATAATTAGATCAGTTTAAATTCAGAGGTCTCAGAGATGTGATTTGCTGAAAATGGTAAAGATGAGGGCTTATGGGGATCATTTTCAGTGTTCTGTATTCTACAGAAAGGACAACTGTGACAGTAAACTCTTCTGGACAGGGGTCTCTCAATCTCTTCATTTTCTTTGTCTAATTTTTTCAAGCTCTACTTTTGACGAATGTGAGCTTTTGTAGATGATTGATTTTAGACAAAAGGGAAAAGCATAGTCTGCTCACTGCCAGACACTGCTCAGAGCTCAAGCCAGAACTGCAAATGAGACTGTTTTTGGCAAAGGTTAAAAGCTGAGTTTCTGCAGCAGGAGACACTGCTACTATTCCTTCACTTTCGCAACTTTTCAATCCATTCATGAAGCCAGATGAAAAAGTGTCACACTCAGACTTTAATTTTTTTATTAAAAATGTGGATGAAGACTTTGCTTTTTAAAACAGTAATGGTTGCATTCATTGTTATTGCACTGCTTTTTCAGCTTTATATTTTTCCTTCTTTATGTGAAAGTGCATGATGACTCTGTCTCTCATAAAATTAACTCAAGCAAAACCTTCTATAACACTTAATTAATTAAGCTGTAGTACTAAGTTGGGTGCTTCAACATCAGTCCTTAACTATAAAGTTTATATCAAATGAAACCTTGACCACTACCACGTTGTTCCTGTATTCTTGGTCTCCCAGGTAGGATCTTCAAATAATCCTCCAGTTGCACCTAAAATGATATGTTTCCTTCTGCAAGGTGACTGTGAGCCTGCTTTGATGACTATAAGGACTAATTGAATCCTAATGGTGCATACCCCTTTTATAGATAATAGGACCATGGGGACCTTTAGACCATGCCTTCTCAATTTCCATACATATCACAGGCTTTTGAATTTTGCAGTGCTATTCTTGCATTCAGCAAAGCCAATATTTTCAGACTGAGCAAGACTCCTGGCATCATTTAATCGGAGCAATTTCATCTCTGACCTGAGAGAAACAACTTGCCTTTTTTGGGACCCCTAGAGTGAGCAATGAGCCTCTGCATCTCACCAGACTATGTGTAAGTCAGCCACATGTATCACTGTAGCATCAGTAAATCCATGCCAGTCACTGATGTCATGGAGGCACTCATCATTTGGGCTACTGGTCAGATATGCATCATTGTGGAATTCAGGAGAGATATTGCATTGGGCTCATTAACAAAATTGATGTCCTGATTGAATCTTCTCCAGGCAGTTTTTAGATGATAAGATCAATATGATGTCATTTAATCATCTACAGGGAACTGGTCAATTTTATGACATAGAGGGTGTCTCTATGTACACAATTTTTACTTATCTTGAAAAGCCATCCTAAGCCACTTGCATCAGGCCAGCTACCTCTCTCTACCTGGTCACCAAAAATATAATGATAGTGAATATATGCATTATTAACAATAGCATCTTGCTACTCCAGCATATTGTAGCTATACTAGGCAGCAGAGCAAAAGTAAATAGCATGACTGTCCTTCTCTCCTGATGAGTTTTTTCTGGTGCTAAGGAGCACTTGTAGGAACAGAGACAATTTTATCCAGAGGGATTCAAGGAGAACAGGGTGCTTTTGCAGGCCTCCTCACCTGCTCTAAACCTACTTTTTCACAGCCATAGAGGTTATGAGTCAGTGAAAGAAATGGCTATGTGTAACACCAGGTCCACTGGTGCTGACAGATCCACCATCCTTGAGGAACAAAGAATGACCTGGAAATAAGATTCTGGACAGTCCCTCTCTTTCTTGAGTATCTTTGTTTTTGAAGTACTTTATCAATCATTTACGATCCCTGTGAGCAAAAGCTCAAAGAACTGATGAAAGAGCTTCCACAGTTCTGGGCAGTCTCTGCCCTTTTCCCAGTAGAAAAGAAAACATATTTCCAAAAACATCCTACAAGGAAAGGTAATCATGCCTGATCACTCCTGATGTATACTTAAGCTCACAAGAGACAACTTCTTGTAAGTTGATGCGGTGGAAATGCTAAGTCATGGCTGAAACAGTGATTGAGCACTTGGGTGGGAACACAGAGCAAACCCAGGGGAGCTCTTGCGCAGGTAACGAACCTGAGTGACTGGATGAGGTGGAGCCAGAATCAACCACCTCCCAGACCTCATTAAAGGGTTGGCAATGGAGGTGAGGGTATCATGCTGAAAAGCCATGCTTACTTGAGGCAGTCTGAAGGTAAGCAGCTTTTTTCATTTTGTTTCTGCATCACCAGCTGTGCACTTGTGTTTATCCCTGCTTGCTGCTGTATGAAACTCTGCTACCCCATTGTCATTGCTGTGTTTTCTATCACATTATAGCAGTACAGTTGACTACACATCACTTTACGTGCTGAGGGCAGTGTCTTAAACTTTTTGTTTGACAGAGAATTCACGTCACCACTGCATGGACTGCTGTTTTGACTCTGGCTCATAGTGATGACAAAATGTTTCATCACTGATAATGATGTGATCCAGGAAACTGTCACCTTCAGCTTCATATTTGTTTAAACTTAGATATGGTGTTCTTTCTGTTGCTGTGTGAATACTCATGGGACCCATTCAGAGGAAATGCTGAGATATTCCAGTGCTGCCTACACTGTTTCCAATGAGTTGAAGTCAATATTCAGCTCCATACATAGTTCCCTGGCCGTAATCCAACAGTTTGCGTGGATGAGGTGATTGAAGCTCTCTTCATTTTGTGGTGTGACAGCAATGCGTGATTGTCTGGAATGTGGCTTGTTTTTCATGTCACTGTCACCACTGTTGAAATGTATCACCCACCACCTCCCTGTGCTTACATTCACTGTTTGGTCTTCATAAATGTTCAGTAAGCATTGGTAAATGTCAGTGGATGCTATTTTCCTCCCATATGGAGGAATTCAGTGACACACTTTTGCTTCATGCACAATTCCATATTAGGCACCATTCTGTCAGACTGTTCCTCTTCTAGCTGTCACAGGGCAACAAAATGTAATGGTATATTGGTGGGAAGGTTCATCCTCTACTGCTATACCACCAACATCCACCTCTGGTTTTGTGGGCCGACATAACAAAATTGGAAACACTACTTTTGGAGTAGCTCTCATAGCTTTCATTTGCATAAAACACAGTCACTTTTTACAGCCCCAGGCAGGATATTCAAAGAAAGATGGGAAACATAAAAACAGGCTACCTCCTGGCTTGGCTTATTAGAAAATCAATCATTGGTTTCTGTTAGAATCAGCTGACGTTACCGGACAGGAATACAGGCTCTCCTGCCTTCACAACAATTTTCTTCATTTATTTCTTAATTAAATTTTCAGAGCATATCAGTAACAGGAAACAATCAATCTTCCCCTCTCACTCCAGAAACTATTCTTTAATATTACCCATTGGAGACTCAAGATTTGTCTAGCATTCCACAATTAAATGAGGAAGGCAGTTACAAAAGTGTATTAAAGAAGTTTGAAGTATAACCTAGAAAGAAGGCAACATGTAATTTGTATGGAAGTGAGAAAGTGAGGAAAGCTTTCTAACTTCATAAGACTGCTTGGTGTTGCAGGTACCTTTGGTACTGCTTGGAGCCTTCCACTCATAGCTTTGCAGCCTGTTCTTCTCCACTGGTTCTGCACTCTCACTCAATCTGCTACAGTAGCATTTTCCAGAATCTGCAGGTCAGTACATTCTCTTGTTTCTCTCATGCTGTTGCTTTCGTGTTGTTATTCTCCCAGGCGGGGAAAGTTATGCCTAACCAATCTGGTGGCCTTCTATGATGGGGTTATGGCGTTGGTGGACAAAGGGAAGGTGAATGATGTCATTTATCCAGACTTGAGCAAAGACTTTGACATGGTCCCCACCACACCCTTATCTCCAAATTGGAGGTATGTGGATTTGATGGGTGGACCACCCAATGGGTAAGGAAATGGTTGAAAGACTGCAGACAGAGGGTGGTGATCAATGGTTTTATGTACACATGGAGGCATAACCTTCCAATGAATTAGCGACGTCCCCCATGGGTCTGTCTTGGGACTGGTGCTCTTTAATATTTTTATCAATGACACTGATGATGGAATTGAGTGCGCCCTCAGCAAGTTTGCTCTTGAGCTGAGTGGTGCAGTTGACACAGTGGAAGGAAGAGATATCATTCAGAAGGACCTCAAGAGTCTTGAAAGGTGGGCCCAGGTGAACTTAATGAGGTTGAACACAGCAAAGTGCAAGGTTCTGCACTTGGGCCAGAGGAATCCCAGGCATTTATACAGACTGGAAGGAACTGTCCTTGAGAGCAGCCCTGCAGAGAAGGACGTGGGGGTCCTGACGGATGAAAAACTCAACATGGGCTAGCAGTGTGCTCTTGTAGCTTGGAAAGCAAATGGTATTCTGGGCTCCATCAGAAAAGGGGTGGCCAGCAGGGAGAGGGAGGTGATTGTCCCTCTCTACTCTGCTCTTGTGAGGCCCCATCTGGAGTACTGCATTCAGGTCTGGAGCCCCCAGTACAAGAAAGACAGAGAGCTGTTGGAGAGGGTCCAGAGGAGGGCCACAAAGACGATCAGAGGGCTGGAGCACCTCCCCTATGAAGACAGGCTGAGGGAGCTGGGCTTGTTCAGCCTGAAGAAAAGAAGGCTGCAGGGTGAGCTCATTGCAGCCTTTTAGTACCTAAAGGGAGACTACAAACAGGAAGGGAGTCAACTCTGAAACGGTAGGACCTTGCAGGAAGGGGAAATGGTTTTAAGCTGAGGGAGGGAAGATTTAGGTTGGATGTCAGGGGGAAGTTTTTTACAGAGAGAGGGGTGAGGTGCTGGAACAGGCTGCCCAGAGAGGTCGTGGATGCTCATGGCCAGATTGGATAGGGCCCTGGGCAGCCTGGTCTAGTATTAAATGTGGAGGTTGATGGCCTTGCATGTGGCAGGGGTTGGAGCTTCATGATCCTTGAAATCCCTTCCAACCTGGGCCATTCTGTGAAGTCCTACAAATGTCAGTACTGGTTGGGTAGATCCTCATTCATGCCACTAGCATGAGGATTGTCCCTTCTATCCCTCTTTTTCTTGTACTTGGTTGTAGCTTCTGTTTCATATTATGGGAGCCAACAATATGTACACACAGTTTGACAACCAACTGCTGTAACAACCCCTCATCAAAGCATGCTCCCATCAGTGCTAATAGCAATATCTGAGGATATAAATAAAATATTTGAACAGGTTCTGATGAAAACTAGCTGCCACACTAAAAGTTTTGTAGGAGGGATATCCTGCTATGGTGGAGAGAAGATTCTTGTCTGTGTGATTACCCCAGCCACTTTTCCTGGCTGGTCCTGGGGAAAGACTTTCCCTTTTGCTTCCCTCTTTCCCCCCACTCCTCCCACTCTTTTGTTTCTAATTTTCCCCAAAGCAACCTTCATAATTACAGTCAGTATATTTCATCAGTAGAGTCTGCTAACAAATGCACATATGAAGCTGACTTTAAATCCTTTGCAAACCAGTAACAAAGCTGAGACTTTGGTATGAGAGATACCTTCTTGGTAGGCTTGTGGAGTTCACAAGTGGAGTACAATGGGGGATAGAGGAAAAAAAAAGACAATTAAAAGAGCCAGTACAGAGGAGACAGCTTCAGATCATGATTCAAGGCTCAGAAATAAAATCAAGACAATAGTGGAGTTCACTGTACTATGAGATCATAAACCATTAAGATAATATAAAGCTAGGACAAAGCTTCCAGTCAAAAGCTTAAAAATGCAGTGAGTTTGTAAGAAGTGGCATGAAAAACGTTCAAAGGCAAGAAGTGTAGACATTGTGTTCAGTCTTCAGGCAGCTTTTTTATTTCTAAGAAGCAAAATCATTTTATGAAAGTCTGGAGACATGAACTGACAGTATGAAAAAGAAACAAAGTGAAAGAGCTATAATAATCTATATCCTTGTTAGAATATTTCATCAGTAGTTCAGAAGAGTTTTTTTAAGCAGGGAGTCAAGAGGATCTCTTGCTAACTCTTTAAGATGCAGCTACATGCAAGAAGTACAGTAACACAATTAATATTGTTATCTTTTAATATTAGTATTATTAACTTGCTATTACCCAAATATAATTATTATTAATAAATGTTTTGTAAGATACTTTATCTCTTCTAAAGTTGTGTTAGCAGTTATGATCAGGGCCTTAATATTGATCATTAAATACACTGTAATAGATAACAGACTACAACCTTAACATTTGGAGGTTGAATGTTCTGAAAAACTAATTATTTCAAACAGATTTTTCCAAATTTTGTATAACAATAATCCCCTCTGCCTGTGAAAATAGTGTAAAAACCATTTCAAAGTTACTAAGAGGTCAAGGAATCAAATTTAAACCACTTCAAATTTGGCACCACACAGCAATAAGGCTGTCCATAATTCCAGGGGCTGCCTTCTAGCAAGACCTCTGTTTGAGATTAAAGCATGGACTTTCATCTTGCTAATAGGTACTGGATTTATAAGAGGAATAACGTGAGAATTTATATAGCCAACATGAAAAATCAGAGTGTGGATTAAGATCTGAGATCACATCTTTTATAACATCTGCAGCTCCTCTGGCAGCAGGGAAGGACTACCTTTTAGCTCTTCCCCAGCAAGCAATGGAGCGCTGAGTCAGTAAGGCCCCTTGACAGAGCGGCTCATTTCTATTTGAAACAGTAGCATTTTGGAGTGAGTTGTCATTATTGGACCTCCAGAAAGACTTAAACATTTATTGTATTTTTTTTTCCATGTATGGATTTGTTGCAATACACTTGGTTACTCTCACAACATAGCAAAACCAGTATTAAGCAGTGTCAAGTCAATGTGAATTGCTGCCCAGTCTTCCAGCCACAGCTTTGGTTAGAACGCCTAGAATCATGCATGATTTTATAAAGTCACGAGGCAGTTGTCATTTAATAACATAGCAACATTCAGCTCTTTCTCCTCTACCTGCTGTTTTCAGCCCGCTTATAAACTCAGAGCAGTAATTGTTATTCATCTTTAAATGTCTGACGTTTCACTCTTTGCTATTAAATTTCATCACAGCTCTAACCTTTCAACCTGCAGGGTCATCTACTTTGTACATAATGTTCTGTTTCTCTTTGATATTAATAGTGCCAGCCAGCTTTATGGCAACCGTACTACAAAATTCATTTGTGAAATGCCAACTTTTTTCCTAGGGTCACTAATGGGAGGAAAAAAAAGATTTCCTTATTTCTATAAAGAAATTGGGTACCTGAAATTTTGGTTCCTTGCTCAGAGCTGATGGCCATTTCAAATCTTGCTCTATATGCACCTTGCAAATTATTCCTTGAAGAGTTATAAAATGAAAATGTTAATATATGAATATATACCCTCAGGTTAGGGAGACTTTGTATAGATTGAGAAAGAATTTGGAAGCTCTTATGGCCACGTTACATTGGCAAAGCTGGGTGCCTTTATTTACCCTTGTAAGCTATATGTTATATAAGTCCCCAGCTCATAAGATCTTTGAATTTCTGTAAATATAGATATAGATTTTTTAGACCAAATGACATCAAGTAGACCACAAGAAACTAAATCACAAATACCAGAAGACTCACAGTTGATTTATTAATAGCTTTTACTTCAACCATTTATTTTTCTTTTATTTTCTTCTTCTGCATTTTCACAGGCTTTTTTATTATTATTATTTCTATTAGAAATTAAGATTGTTATTATTATTTAAATTTACAGTCAGTAATAGTTTAAATGAGACAATAACAAAAATGCAAACCCGGAACATTTTAACATTCTTAATATGAGTATATGACAACATAAAAATTATTTTTTTTCTTTATTTTTTGACTGCTAGTCTACAAAGCAGTGACCTATATAATACATGCTTTGCTCGTGCATTGCCCTTCCACTAATATCACAGCACAAAAGGCAAAGGCTGCAATGAAAAGTGCCAGACCTGTACTGTCAGTCCTGGAGCAGCCCAAGCCTGCTTGGAACTGCCTTGGCTACTGACGTAAGTCCTGTACTGTAACCCATCTCTCACAAGTGCTGCCTTCCTATGTATGTTAGATAATTAGCAAGCAGTGCTCCTCACTGAAATTTGTGATTCCCTTTTGCTTTTCTATTTTAATTAAAACAACTCCCTATCATATTTTCTTGATTTGTCTGAAGTGATAGTCACACTTTTGCCTGCCAGCAAACAGCACTAACTCCACAGTTATCTCAGGGAACCAAATGACTTGAGTTAGAGAATAAACCCCTGGTATCAGGAACTGTTGATTCATTCGACAGAGATTGACAGTCAATCTGATATCATTTTTGAGGTCAGAGTACATAAATAGCAGCTTATGCTGGTTTTCCCTTCTCAAGCCCGTATCTTGAATGGATTCATTTCCTGCAAATGGGCTCATAAAATGTGTTTGGAGAATGTTTAGAGACAAACTTTGTAATGGGGATTAGTGCTTTTCTGTTCTTCTGTTTTCTTTCACCATAGCATCTGAACTCTCCAGCAGCATGGGAACGTTGTCAGTAAATAATATTTTTACCCTTAAAAAACTTTCTCGTTTGTGGCGGGCTGACCTTTATGGTTCTTCATCTAAAATAATTGACAAACTCAAAATGGACAAAAAGTTTCTGAAAGGCTGAAGTTGTTTTAGGAAATGTTGTTGGGGGAATAGATTTTGAAGGTATTTTTTAAGTACTGAAAGATATATTTTACAACTCCTCTGCTCACAGTTCACCAGCACCTCTACTCTAAAAGGGACAGAAGGTCATAGCTGTAGTCACATATCTTTCCTCACATCTCTGCATTTGGCTGAGAGCAAATCTTGGTCACCAACAATCAGATGGATTTTCTGCCTGTGTTTAACATGCCTCTGGACCATGGAAAAGTCCTCACTTTACTGTTAACGCATTCAAAGCTGTCCAAAAACACAGGCAAGCATGGAATAAGATGTCAGGTTTTTATTCCTCTGAGGAAGACTAGATTTCAGCTTACAAGACCATTTGAAATATCTGATCAATAGGAAGTATAAAATTACTCCATTAATTTTTCAACTGAGAACTTACTTAGCTGGAAGGTACTGCATACTATTCTGTTTTCCTGATCAAAAATGTGTGAGAAATGTAACCGAGACATATTGTAGGAGGAATTATTAACATGGAATCAAGAAGAAATTAAAATGGACTTGTCAAATTTATTTTTAAAGGAATACACAGAAACAGAAGTTCACCTTGAGATTAAAGTGATACACAAAGAGCCAGGAGATAAAGGTTAATCTTCTGAATCTGATATTGCCATAGTTTTGGATGGGATAGAGCTGATTTTCTTTGTAGAGTCTGTGTGATTCTGTGTTTTGGATTTCTGATTAAAATAGTGGTTATAGCACAACAATGTTTCAGATGCATTGGAGCAGTGTTTCCACAACACCAAGGACTTTCCTATTCCTCATAGTGCCCTGCAAGTGAGGAGCTGGGGTGCTCAAGGAACTGGGAGAGGATGCAGCCAGGACAGCTGACCCAGATTGTTCAAAGGGATAACCCATAACATATTGTCCTGTCCTCAGAAGAAAGTAAAGAAAGTAAAGGAAGTAAAGAAAGAGGAAGGTGGGGATGTTCAACTAATGAACTAACTGGGGTGGTCCCTGTGTTCTTAGAGGAGAATGTAACTCCAGACTAACATGAAAAATTACTCTGGGAGATGATGATGTAGACTCTTTTGCACTTGGCAATTTTAATCACGTAAATGATCCCACTGAAGTTAGGTCTTAAATCAATAGCACATTTTCTATATTATTGAATATTCAAAATCTTTGAGAATAAACCTGGATACAAGAAACAGCCCCCGAGCTACAAACAAGTCCCAGCAAACAGTTGCATGGCACTGGCAAGATGTGAGGGGATGGGGAGGGATGCATTAGGAAACTGGTGTATGCAGAGTCAGTACAAGTGAACCCCATGGTAACTGAAAATTCATGAAAATTCACCATTCTTAACAAGAAGCTATTGAATAAAAACAGGTTAAAAAAGCATTTGTGGCCTGGGAAGACCTAGGTTGGATGGTCATCTCTACATACAGACAAAGATCCTATTTATGCATGCATGACTGGGGTGAAATCTACCGCAAGGGATTTGGTACTGAAATATATACAGAAGAAAATCTTTCAAATGTGAGAGGACTTAATGAAATTGGCATAACTAATTAAATAGAAAGTACCAGCTCTTAATTGAGGATAGTTATTTTAATTAACAGAATTTTTTTTTATGTAATGCTTTTGCCTGATAATTTCCATTTAATCATATTTTCTTTAGACAGCATATGCAGAACGAAGAAAACTAAGCTGTGAGATCAGCTGTTTTATAATGCAATTGTGAGGGGTCTCCTGATCATCGGATACCCTATTTATTGAAAATGTGATCAAAGTACTGAAGCTTCATAAAAGCTTTTCTGAAGGGACAAGGTCCAAAACCTTGATAGTGCAGTGTTGCATTCCTCAAGAGACTGAGGCAATAATATTCCCATTTGTCCTGAAAGTAGTGGCATGTGTTGGAATTATGCAGCTGGTGTGCTGGCTGAATTCAACTGTATGAAAATGATCTGCTCAGTCTGCTCTCAGATCTGTTCCTACCATTTGATGTCAATTGGCCATAAATGAGAACCAACACTGTGAATCGTCAGATGACATTAGAGGGCTTAATCACCTAAGACATTACTTTGAAATAAACTCCCCTACTATGATTTTTCGCCTCAAATGAAATAACTTGTGATAATGTAAAGGAGTGATTAAAATATATTATTTTCTTTCCTGTGGAATCTCTTGGACAACTAGATGTTTACAGTTGATAGATCCATAATGATAACTAAATCTTTGTATAGATGTGAGCCTACCGCATGCTGAAGTACAAATAGTACTTTGGACGCAATGAACAATTTTGCGGTTCATTCCAGTAGCACTCATTATTGCATTTCAAAAAGATAATATATTTCAAGAGGAAATTTTCTTTCCTTATGAAAACTGTAAAGAAAAGTGTGTGCATGTGTGTTGAGCAAAGATAACACACCTATTTTTCAATGAGTCCCAGGAGAAGGTTTGGCAATTATAAACCTACAAGTTCCACATGCTGAACTTTAGTGTGCAAGACCTGAAAATAATCTTGATCTGCATGTGAGTTAGGAAGGATGCTGCTATGGGGTGGAAAAATTTCAACACATCTCTGTGATGCAAAAAAGTAAATGTAGACATTAAAATTTCCTTTTCTGCTCAGCAATTCAGTCTTCCCACTGACATTTCCTTAAACATCAGGTTTTTTTTTCTGTGCAAAGGATGTGATCTTCAGAATTGGCATGATGTAAGCAGCTCTTTTGTCTCCAGCTTACTTTTCAAGCTGATGGAGTAAGCAATATATTTGTTCATTGCTTGAAAGCATCCTACATGAATTTTCCACAATTATGTCTATAAAGCATTCCATTAATAAATCAGAACATGTTCTGCTTCCAAGTACAAAAGTAAATATTCAGGATATTAGAACACGTCTGGTACTCTCTGCAAAAGCAATTTCAGTGAAGGCATGGTTAACCCATGAGGCAACTATCAAATACAGGAAGCAATTATCTCATGTTCAGCCTGTCTCAGAGGACCATCTTCTCAGAGAAGACTGAACCCTGAGTTCCTCTAGAATCAACTATCCACTGTAAAATACAACAAATATTAATGGGAAGGAAGATAGATTTTGTACTAGTGTATTCTGACATTTGTACCATGTGATCAAGTAACTCTTCCTAAGTCTCCAGGAAGTCTTCTGCTGCCATACAACTGTCTTAAACATGAACTAAAGCCCTTATAAAAATTGATTATAGGTGATGTCATGAAAAATAGGCTGGTGTCTATAATGAAATATGACCTTAGAGATTGCATTGATTTCTGTAAAATAACCACATTTTCTTGGTGCTAAAGTACAGAATAGATGTCTGGGAATACACATATTTGCAACAGTGAAAAAGGTTTGGAGTTAGTGGCATCAGTCTGAGTGACAGTTTGTGAGGTAACCACAGATCTCTTCTGGTTTCATAGAAAATGATGGGTATGCATCAAAGCATTGTGAGGTATTCCATCCATGTTTTACAAAACAAACTAAAAGTAATGTCTTCTTATCAGCAGTTAAAAAATAAAAATAAAAATAAAAATAAAAATAAAAATAAAAATAAAAATAAAAATAAAAATAAAAATAAAAATAAAAATAAAAA
>JAPSGF010000085.1:2083649-2193940 GCA_035772895.1 Perdix hodgsoniae
AATAAAAATAAAAATAAAAATAAAAATAAAAATAAAAATAAAAATTGACACCTCTAGTCTCTTCCTCTGTCTTCTGGATCTATCACTTGAAAAAAACAGCAGATTGAATCACGGAAATGTACAAGTATTTACAGTGCTTATGTCAGTCTTTCCTTTTTTTTTTTTTTTTTTGAGAGAGAGAAGTTCTGTAACTGGCTGTTAATTGTGTGTCTACACAAGAACTTGGAGAGTCTTTCTTTTCGTCTTCAGTTCATCTGCTATTTCTTCCATTGTTGAGCTAGTTTGACAGCAGCAAAGACCTTTCCTTTTCCATGGAAATTTCCTATGGCATCATGTTTCTGTAAAGGTTCAGCTAAGAAGATATGAGAGTTTCCACACAAATCCACCAGGTGAGAGGCTCCACTCCAGGGCAACTTGTCCTACCTACTCTACACTTACCCAAGCAGAAGAAAAGTCGTCTGTGGACGTATCTCTCTCCCTGTATAGACTCATTGGTTTCCCGGAAGACTGATTTTAATAAGCTATCTCATTTGCATAAAGGAGATGAAGGGATGCAACAAAATGCTCTCCTGGACTCCCTCAATCTGGCTTCTTCATAGGGGGAAGGTGAAAGAAACAGGTATACAATTTTGTATGTATGTGTTGAAGACCATTGTGTCTAGTGTTATCAAAAAGCTTAGAAGTTCAGTTATAGAAGTTGAAGATTGCATTAATTTAATCAAGAAACAAAAAGTGATAGCTGTTAGACAAAACACGATTGGCAATGTATTGACATACTGTGTTTTCAACAGAGCTATAGAGCGTTTCCTTCTCAAATAGTATGTGAAAAGGGAATCAGAGTAGGTTATTATGAATAACCCTTCTAGAATGCAAAATGAAAGGCATTTGCTCCAAAATACCTGGAAATGAGTTTCAAAGAAGAAATCGTGGTTGGTTTTTTTTCCCAAGTATTGAAAATTTAAATGTCAAAGCTATCTTTTCATTTGTCAGCTGTTTCCTCTTCATTTTTTAATGGAGAAAATGTTATAAATAAATAGATAGATAGATAGATAGATAGATAGATAGATAGATAGATAGATAGATAGATAAATACATTTTCATGACTGGAAAGGTAGTGCTGAGCCAATGAAAAAGTAGAATAAAGTAGAGGACACTCACGTATCCCTACCAATTTTCACTGGAGAGACACTTGCATTGTCAGTTCAATGCAATAGAAAAGCTATTCTTTCTAAGATATCATGATATAATGATGCTTAATCTCATTATTTTATGATCCTGTGCTTTGGTTTTCTGTTTGTTTTTCAGTAACAACTTCTAGAATGGAGAAGGGTGTTCTTTGTGCTTTAACAACAGAATATTTCCTCGACACTATGAACAAGATGGTTCCTTTATTAAGAAAAAAGTAAAATTCAATTCTGATTTTAAATCAGACCTGTTCATGTGAAAATACTCAGTGAACATCAGATAAAAGACAAATTAATGAAAACAGCAACTCTAGAAGATATAACAAGGTGTTATACTATACAGGTAGTGTAAATAATAACTAAATTAGATAACAGACAGTGAGTTTGAAGGTCGAGATTGGGAAGAAGACAATAACGAAAATCTCATGTTCTTAATAAGCTCATCAAAGCAACTATTTGTGAAAGTCTGGCATCCAGATATGATAGTTGTAACTTTCTCAGTATTATACACATTCAATTCTGAGTGACTGGTGGCTGCTGATGAAACACAGAAAAACTTTAAGAAATATACATATTTTTTAATCTCCTGTTACTTAAATTATGTGACTTTGCATGTAGAATCTGATTAAGGTAGAGGCAACAATTTATTTCCTTAGAAAAAATAAAGCAATTTTCTCATAATTTACATTATTTTTCATTTTTTAAGCTCTGCAAATATTCACTTTTTAATGCTGATCTAGATTTAATTACAATATTCATGAGAGCTATGCCGATCTGATTTTCTCTGCTTGTTTTAACAGCTTCAGAACATACCCACTGTATTTATTGTGGGTTAGGGATTTTCTTTAGTTACAGTATTGTAAGCTTGCATCATGTATAAAAAATATTCTTTTCCTTCATCATTAAAAAGAAGCAATCACAATTTATTTATCCCATTGCTACTGCAGTTTTACATTTGATAAATATCAGCTCAAATTTGCAAGTACCATCTCAGTCTTACTATTTGCAAGTAATCTCAGCAGAACCAACAAATAGGATTTACAGGATGTTCAGTGGCATCAAAGCAATCTTCCTATTGACTTTAAAGAAATTCAGGTCAGTCATCATAAGGAAACAAGGGGAAGGAGTTCCTCAGTCATTACTTAATCACTGGTAAATTTCTTATGTATCCCATGTCTAAATCTTATAGAAAGGAAAAACATTCCTATATTTCCCCTACTGGGGCCACTAATAGCTCATCTGAAATTGTTTTTTTCAGCATAGTGTTACACTACGTACTGCTTATTACTATGGAGAAAAAAAGAAAAAAAAAGAAAAAAAAAGTTTTAAATCCATATTGATGTTATAATTGAAGCTAGGATGACTTCCATTTGTACTATCATGAAGCACTCAGTGGAGATCAGAAAACAGTTCTGATTCAACTCCAATAATTTCCTATAAGGGAGTGCCATGTGAGGAAACAAGTTTATATTTTTTTGCCTTTCTGTAGAGGAAAAGGAACAACAACGTTATGCAGCTGCCTTTTTTCCTCATTATGCTTTTTGTTACTAAGGATCCAGCTCAGGCATCACCACAGCTAACAGCCTGCCTACATTGCCAGCATTCTGCTTGTGAAACAACCTAGGCTGAGGAAAAAAGCTTCACTGAGCACCTCTGCAGCATCTCTGGGCTGCTGGAAAAGAGCCACAATCTGTTTTGCACTGTTTCAGACTAAAACACTCATTCTGGTTAGGAACCTTGTCTTTTTCTTTGACACATCCAATTGTATGCTGGGCCTTGAAGAAGTTTGTATCGATTCAACCTGCTGCCAGCAGAACATAGAGCTCCGCAGTCATAAGTAAGCAGAAACAGAACTGAGGCAAAGGCTAACTACTCGCTCAATGTAAGTTATAACCTGAAAACAGACAGTTGTCTGCAGGCTGCCATGGGAACAGATTTGCACTGCCTCTGATTGACCGGCTGCTGTCAATAGATACTATTCCCTTCCACAGAGATCTCTCTGCAACATTTGACTGTCTAAAGTATGACCCGTATCAGTGCCAGTTGAAATGGTGGCCCAAGATGTTCATTAAAATAGTTTAAATCTTCCCCGAGGAATAGTAAAATGAGTTTCCATCTCTCTTTGTAATGTCCCCCCAGTTTACTTGTTAATCTTTTCATATTCAACAAGCTACTGAGGCTGCTCTGAAAGTAATACTTCCTATTTTATTATGCTAGTCCTCAAATTCAGGAAAATGGTGGTGGTATGGCAGTAGGCATTAAACCTTTCCACTGCTATAACAGGTGGGAGCAGAGGTGCAGTCTGACAAAATGGCATCTGATATGGAAGAGAATATGAAGCAAAGGTGCATCACTGAATTCCTGCATGAATAAAAAATAGCATACGTTGACATTCATCAACTCTTGTTCAACATTGTGGAGACCAAACAGTGAATGAGAGCACAGTGAGACGGTGGGTGATGAGCTTCAGCAGTGACAACAGCAACAGTGGATCACTTGGCTTGCGCAGATTCTGACAAGTGCAGTATGCAGACTGTTGTTCATTGCTGGCAAAAGCACGTAGCAGTGACTGTACTGAAAAAGAGTGTTTTGTAGCTGAGAATTTACTTTATGAACCTGTGTAATCATGCCCTTCGTATGTATTGTAGTTTCCATGAAAATAATATTTTTCAGAGCAACCTATGTATTAACAACTACTAGTTAAGTGAGCAAGTGGATAGAAAAGTAAAGGACTTTCTTCTGAAAAGTTTGTAGAAAGGAAGATTCACATCTAGTCTGTTTTCTTTGTTGATGCTGAGCTCTCTCATGTTAACATTCCTAAGCAGTCAAATAGTTCTTTGTGGTTAGGAGGGAGCATCCTATCCTCTGTCTTTAGAGTTTTCTTTTTCTTTATATGCATTTGTCACTTTCATATGGACAAAAGCAATGAATTAGCCTTGGCTTCAACTAGTACTGAATATTCAACAAAACAGGATCCATTTTTCTGCTTTCTGAATCATCTTTCCTGAAAACATTAAAAGATGTTTGAAGTCATGCATTTCCACTTTAAGAGCATCTGTCTTAAGTCTGGAACAATTAAAATTATATTATTATAAAATTATATATATATATAATATTATATATATGTGTATATATATATATATATACACACATATATATATACATATATATATATACATATATATATATATAATTAAAAATTAATATCAAAATATACATTCCCTACTTCCACTGACTTGTCTTAATTCATCCAAAAGAAGTTCCCACACCAAAATCAGTGTAAATTCACAACACTGACAAAGGTGAATGATTTACACACCTTCTACTCCTCAGCCCTTCACCAGGTTACAACACAATTATTGCATCACACACTTGCATTCATTAGAAGAATCCTAATTCTGTACTGCCTTGAATCATGAATGCAAAATAAGTATGGATCACAATGATGCTGTTTGGATCTGAGTTTGCATCTCTCTGCTACCGTGGATGTGACTGAACGAAGGGGAAGAAAATGAAGATCCAGTTGAGCTGGGGAAGTGTTTTGTCATCTCAGTAACTTAAAGCAGTAGTAAGTTTGCCTTGGCTGGCCAGTTGAGGCACTTTCATGACCCCTTTGTTTTACCAGAATAGAAAAAATAATGGAGGGCAATGCTTAGCCATTTACACGGGTTAGGAAATCGTTTAAAAAAAAAGACCAAGTGTTTTTGTCACAATATTTTATAACTGAGTGGAAAATGGTGAATCTAATGTTAATTTTAATCTGTGTGCCTGTAAATGTTCTGAAGAAGTTCTTGGAGGTACATGTCCTACAGGTTTGAAAATCTGTGACGCTCCAACATTCTTCAGCTTTTTGTTTAGCAACATTTCTGCTTTAAATAAAAAATATATATCAGACTGTTACATTCATTGAATACATGAACAAGATTGAGCCTACAATTTTCGCTTTGCTTCTTTTCTAATCTTTATTAAACTAGAGTGTATGTTTTTTTATATAACTCAACTTTAAGTAGAAGTGGTGAAAGCATTGTTAAAGACTTGTATTGTTATGTTCTGAATTCAGCCAGTTGCTTTTGTTTATCTCATTAGCTGATGATGACTTACTGAAATATGGGAGAACAGTTTGCAGTTAGACAGGCTGTGCTACATTATCAATATTAATAGCAGACATCCTAATATAGAAACACAGTGCATAATTCTGCAGTGAGTTAAGGTATTTCTCCATTATAAATATGCTAGAAACAAGCCTGTAGCTGCCACAGTGAGCATCACAGAATTCCAACTAGAGAGTGGGATGTGGGAGTACTTTCAGGTGCGATGAAACCTCAATTGGGTTCCACTCATGTGAAATGATAAAACTTGAGTCTGTAACCAACACTATGCCAAAACTAACATTTATTTTCTGTGGCAGGACAATTTTAGCAGCCAAGCAGTTTTGGAGATATTGTATATCTTGATCAACCTCCAAGCATGACAGTTGTGGCACCAGGGCAACAGGGAACACTGTGTAGTGCAGAGCAGCAGTCTGCATCTCACCCAGCCACAACAACTGATGAATGTTATATAAACAGTTCAGCTCATCTTTCCCAGGCTCTGGATAGCCTGGCCTAGTGGTTGGCAAACCTGCCCATGGCAGGGGGATTGAAACTACATGATCTTTGAGGTCCTTTTCAACCCAGGCCAGTCTATGATTCTATGATTCTTTTAGGACCATCATTGTTAGCTCTCCACACTCACTGACAATTTAAAACAAGACAAGAATGCTCAGCTGCACTTCTGAGAGCCCAGCCCTGCTCTCCTGCACAGCCAAATTGCCTGCACATGCTGTAAAGCACCACACTGCATAACTTCTGAGCACTCTGTGCGCATTACACTAGCTTAACTAGCTAATGTTAAATTTGTCATTAAAGAAAGTGAGTAACAGAGATTTGACATATGAAAGCTCTTCATAGTGGGCAATTACAGGGAGTGATTTTGCCTCTTACCATAATGTGTTGAAATACTAAGCAGCATAACACAGTTAGAGGCTGGCATTGTTGTCAGAATTTAGAGAGCTTTGAAGTTAAACTAAATCTTATTTATCGGGCTACATCATCCTTTGGCAGGCTTATTTGTGCTAGAAAGCATGAGTTTATTAAAAAGAATTGCAGTTACGTGTATACTGTGTAGTTCAGCAGAATTTTACTTGTTTGTATCTCATATCATGCATTAAAGGAACATCAGAGAAATTATCGCGAGGAAAATATCAGTCACATGTAGTTCTTGGGTGCATTGGTTCCCCCCTGAGCATAGGGCTTACTGGACATCATCATGTTTTAGAGTTCACTATGAAGTGTTTCCAAACCAACCTTAGCCCCAGCTGAATGTTCATTTCTTATCTTTTCCTTTTTATTTATGATTCACTACATTTATTAAGATAAAAGCTTGCACTGCAGAAATAGACTAAAGTATACCCCCTACACACAAAATGATCTCCAGATTACTAGCAAAATTGCTGCCTTTGTATACTTATAGGCTGATGTGATAACTGAAAATAACTTCCATTAGCACTATAAAAACTCCAGCTGATACCAAATGAATTTCATTTGATACCAGCAGAGAAAAATATTGGCTACTGAGATATTCTTTGTTCATGGTTATTTACAGTTAGCTAGAATCCATGTGCCTTTCAGGATTCAGAAGTCTCCAGATGTTTTTCTTTACATCATGTTCTTAAACATAATCTTTTCCTTCTACGACTACCAAGCATTTGTACATTTATGCAAAGTTCTTCTCTCTTTATCTATACAGCTTCCATGTCTTTGACTGTAAAAATCATTCATTGTAAAGAGTATATATGAGCTTGTTTATTTTCTAGTTTGATTTTGTCTTATTTCCACACAATTTTCTGAAAATATTGTCCTCTAGATTCATTGAGTTTGTTTCAGGCAATGCAATTTTTTTTCCTAGTATCTTGCCAAACAATAATGCAGAACCAGGGCACATTTTCACTGAGACAAGACCATAAGGGAAAGATCTTGTACACTGTTTACTAAAGGGCAAGTCAGGGAGAGTGTGTTACAACATTTTGGGTGATCAGCAAAAGAGATTCACCTTAATGGTGAGTTTGAGTGTTCTGCTATTGTCTGATAGTTCTAGTTGCCTTCTTCTGAAATGCAGGCAGTTTCAGTGGTCACAAAATACCACTGTGTAAGAATGCTGCTTAGATCCAGCTGCAGACTGATTTGGGTTGAAATCGCTTACTCAGGTTCTATGAAACAAAACAAAACAAAAAGAAAAAAAGCGTGAAAGGAAATTCAAAGAAAATGAAATAGTTAAAATTTGTTGTCTACGTTTTTTTTTTATACAAGAATAAGATCAAAAAGAAAAGGTCAGCGGATTGCTTAAATGTAAGGTTCATTTTTGCTGAAAGGATTCTTTAGAAATAGTTTCCTTTTGTAATAGTTCAAGTAGTGCTTCTTGGTTACTTTCTTAAATTCAACTTTAATTAGGAACTGGGCTCCTAGAAAAACACTTTACAGGTTTTATTTTGCCTGTTGTGATTCTGTATTTTTTACTTTCTATATGTTTACATGTTTTCCAAGTTTTTATTTTTTCTGTTATGTGTTCTATCTATTATTATTCAAATCTAACCAAATAATTTAAATCTTCTCTATGTTGAGGTAATAAATAAAGACACTTTCAGAGAGAATCTTATCCAGTATAAAGATAACTATCTATGACATGAGGGAGGAAGAGCTCTCTAGGCTTGTCTTTGTTGACTATAGCATGAGTCTAAATGATTAGCTCTTGGCAGACATCTGATTTTCCTGTAGCTCATGATGGATGAGATAAATTCTACATAAGACACAGTTTGTTTCATGCTTTTTACCAATGGCTCGAGTGATAGTAAAAATTATATCCTTTGGGCTTAATTGCCAGAATGTTAACATGTCATGAACGGGTATTTATGATAGTCTGTGCTATTTCCTTATGAATTAGATTTTCTATTTATAAACCCAGCAGATCCTAAATTGTGGATTTTTTGTTGTTCCTTGTCTTTTTTATTAGATTTATCTTTAGAGAATGCTAGATACATAACTATATTTATGTTACATTTAATCCCATCTATGTGGAGCTCTGTTTCCAGAATGCGTACTCCACTGTGGCTTATTCTGAAACCAGCGAAGTTTGAATGCATTCTACTTTTCTGAAAATCAGGCCAGAAAATATGGGTAGAGACTATATCCACACTTCCTGAACTTTCATACTCACATTTATATCTCCAAGTCTGAATGATCTGGGTCCTGCTTGATGAGGCTGACTCGGCAAATATGGTTATGATCATCCCATGCGCTTTCCTACTGTGGAGAGCAAGACTATGTCTCCCCAGTAAGAAAAAGTGCCCAGATTTTACTTAAGCGCTGGGCAAACTAGTATCATGGAATATCCCAAGTTGGAAGGGACCCATAACAGTCAGTAAGTCCTCATTACAACCCAGCATTAATATCAGGTAGATTTTAAGAATGACACTCAGACAAGTCAAGCTGGCACTATGTCTTCTGATCATCTGGTTAGCCATCCAGACAGCAGTAGGGATCGCAGTGCTCAGCTATGGAGCTAGTTCTGTTGCTGAGACTTCTTTGCCATACCACAGCAAGCCAACTTCTGCTATTTCCTACTTGGATGCAGTGGGTGCTACAGAAGAACTATGTTCCCTGGTATGCTTCTGTAACCCGTATGGAAGGAAGAAATGCAATTTTTTCAATAGGACACTGTGCTGGAAAAAAATATACTGAAACGTCAATTAATTTCATATATGCATGCTCTGCAGTTTTTATTCTAGGAAAATATGTTTGAGATAAAACTAAACTCAATTAAAGACAACGTTTTTAACTCAACATTTATAAATTTCACCTCGAGTACATTAGATGGCAGGCAACTTCCCATTGTCTCTATTTAAATTCTTTGTGAAGGAATTTTAAAAACTTTAGGAAATTTTTCCAGCAAGACTTTATTGAAGTGGATCTTACTATAAAATCTTCATAGCTGTTTAAATATTTGTGGTTTAGGTTTGTTTTGGAGTTATAGGATAATCTTTCCAGTATAAACTTCTTGACCACCCAGAAATAACAGATGAATTGCTTATGCCATACTCAGAAAATAAACAAATTGTCCTATTATTTCTTTACTTTTAAGAATGTTTCTAGGATATTTATTTCTCCAGTCTTCAGGCTTCCCACTTAGATGTACCAAAGCAAAAACTTGTTCTGGACATTTCTGGTGAAGCATCTATTGCATGTAGTTTTCCTTTTCAGTAGGAGTTGGAATTTTTTTTCATTTCCTGAAAACAATGGAACAACAAACTAAAGCAATGGAAACAAATGAAAAGGAGCAGCTTGAATACAGTTGTTTTCTTTTGTTTTTAAGATTGGTTCAGCTGATATGATGTAAGAATTGAGATATTGTTTTGGTCAGTCAGGTATTGTTTGGTCATCTAGAACATGGTTTGTCTTTCACATTGCTGTTGCCACTGTTGGAACGTACCACTCACCATCTCACCATGTTCACACACCGTTTTTTGATCTCAGCTAGCATCAAATGTGAATGGGTGCATTTTTTTCCACATGGAAGAATTCATTGGCACATCCTTGCCTTACACACTCTTTCATGTCAGATGCCATTGTGTCACACTGCCCCTGTACTACCATCTGTTGCACAGGAACAAAATGTAATGGAATACTGATAAAAAGGTTCAACCTCTTCTGTATACCATTAACATCTGCCTCTGATGACATGGGCCAACATAATAAAATAGGAGGCATTACTTTCAAAGCGGCCCTCATATTTAACATTGATATAATAAAGAAATGCCTTTGAGATCAACATGATAAAGTTCAAATAGTAGAACAGAGCAGACCTATCTTAGCCTACAAAATAAATCAAGGAAGTTTTTACTTATTGATCTACTTAGGATTGAAAGGGGAACTTCTGAAGATGAAAAAAAGCATGGGCAGAAGGATGTGTAATCTTTGGTTTACACATAAAAATAGATGTAGGAGGACTGTCGTGATCAGAAAGATGGAATAGGATTAATTCCTGACACTTATTTACTCCAGAGCTAGTCAATGTTTGTGCTGGTAAAGCTTCTGCTCTGTGCCACATAATGACCTTCAAAGCACCTGGCATCAAGGTTCATTCAAGTTGACAACTGTCCAATTTGCAAAGGTAATGACAGCAGAGGAGTAGGGATTCATATTTTCTATAAGGCAGTTTAAGCAATACTTACTGTCGAATAAGTGCTTTGTTTCTATGGAAAGAAACAGAATGTCAGGCCTTTAAGCTCTGATCAGATTGACAGATTGGAAACATAATGCTGAAAGATTGCTTACCCTGCAGCTAAGCCTGTATTTTTAAAATGAGGTTATTCTCTAAAAAGTGACTGAATAAATGGCCCAATTTTTATTTTATTATTTATTTGAATTTATGAGCGTATAAAAAGTGGGTAAACTGTGTTTTGACAGTTTAAACCCCCCACAAATCAAAGTAAAAAGGGAAAAACAGCAGCAAATACCATTATGTTACCAGACAGTGGTAAGGAGGCAATATTTATAAAAGATTATAGAGCATCTTACTTTCTGACTTTCCCAGCCTCAATCACTCTTAAATCTCAAAGTAAAATCATTAGTTCTGTTGCACACTATGCAGTTAATACTTGTCTCTTACAGACTTATAGTACACTCACTGTTGCTCCCATCTCCTACCTTTGCTAATGTCTTCACTGATAGCAGCTCTATCATTACTTTCCACATTTTTATACCAAGAGTGCTAATGTGTGTGGTAGTGTGGTTCTGCACCCTTTTAAAATTCCATTCAGACCTTGCAGGACAGGTTGGCCTCTTTCTAACTTGTACAACCAAAGGATGACAAACATTACCTAGCACAGTAGGTGATGCCAGAAATTAGTTAATGGTTCTGGTTAATGGTTGATGATGGACATGCCTCACAGAGCATGAACTCCCACTCACATATTTTCTGTGGTTCTGCAGTACTAACAGCACCAAAGCAATCTTTGTTAACTCAGAAAAGAAGCAGGTATGAACAGACAGAAAAAGCCACTGCTGCTCTTCAGAGAAATATTTTGCCTACCACAAAACTTCACCAATATTCAGTTCAGCAGTTTATAAAGAAAAGCATCCAGTGTTACTAAGACTGGATCCCTAAGTGGTCAATTAAAACAAGTAGTTTCGATGTCTATTGGATGTCTAAAGTTGTCAATTTGTACAAGATAATCATTGTTCTTTGCTGTTCATATAAGCGGAAGCCCTGGGTGTTGCACATCTCCCTTCCTCCTCTTGAACTTTGCATAACAGCAATGACACCAGTGGTGACCAATATCATATTTTAACTGGCTACTAATTAGGTATCAAGGCTAGGATGATCATCTAATCAGTGGAGGAGACAGACACCTTCCCAGGTCAGACCTTCTCACTTACCTTAGGCAGTTTAGGTGTCTGGGTTACCTGAAATGAACACAGTTCTGGAATTAGAAATATAGAATCAGCAAGACCGGAAAAGACCTCCAAGATCATCCAGCCTAAGTCCAGCTATCACCAATACTTCCCACTAAACCATGTCCCTCATCCAAATATTGCAACATCCAAATATTTCTTGAGCACCTCCAGGGACAGTGACTCCACCATTTCCCTAAGCAGCCCATTCCAGTGTCAGACCACTCTCAAGGCGAAGAAATTTTTCCTATCATCCAACCTGAATCTCCCCTGATGCAACATGAGGCCATTCCTTCTAGTCCTATCACTAGTTACACAGGAGAAGAGGCCGACCCCCATCTCACCACAACCTTCTTTCAAGTTGTTGCAGACAGTGATAAGGTCCCCTCTGAGAAGAGCCTCCTCTTCCCCAGACTGAACAATCCCAGCTCCCTCGGCCACTCCTCGTAAGTCTTGGGCTCCAGACCCCTCACCAGCTTAATTACCCTTCTCTGAACATACTCCAGGGCTTCAATGTCTTTTTTGTATTGAGGAGCCCAAAACTGAACGCAGTACTCAAGATGCGGCCTCACTGGTGCCAACTACAGGGGAATGATCACTTCCCTGCTCCTGCTGGCAACACTATTTCACAGTGTTTCCATTTCACTTGATCATAGAAGGAGATCAGATTGATCAAGCAGAACCTGCCTTTCATGAATCCATGCTGCCTAGGCCTGATCCCCCCAGCTTTTCTTAAAGTGCCAAGTGATCTCCCTCAAGATGATCTGCTCCATAACCTTTCCTGGCACCAAGGTCAGGCTGGTGTGCCTGTAGTTCCCCGGATTTTCTTTATGACCCTTTTTGTAGATGGGAGTCAGGCTGGCAAGACTGCAATCCTCATGAACCTCTCCAGTTGACCAGGAATGCTGATTGATGGTGGAAAGCAGCTTGGTTATCACCTCCACCAGCTCCCTCAGCACTCTCAGGTGGATCCCATCTGGCCCCATGGACTTGTGGCGGTCCAGGTAGAGTAGTAGATCACTAACTTTTTCCTCCTAAATCACGGGTGGTTTATTCTGATCTTCATGCAAGCTTTCCAGGACAAGAGGTAGAGTACCCCAAGGATAGCTGGTCTGATTTTTGAAGACAGATGTAAAGAAGGCATTGAGAACCTCAGCTTTTTCCTTATCCTCAGTAGTCATGTTTCCCTTTGCATCCAATAAGTGATGGAGATTCTCCTCAGCTTACCTCTTACTGTTAATATGTTTCCTGGAGCCTCAGGAAAATGTCTTTGTTCATCCATATCTGTTTTCTTACCCAGTGGCTCATCTTGCAGCACAGAGCAATAGCCTGCTCCTGTGCCTTTAAGGCTTTCTTCTGGAGGATGAACCAGCCTTCCTGGAACCCCTTAGCCCTCAGGACTAAATTCCAAGGGATCCTCCCTACCAGCGTCCTGAACAGTTCAAAATTCACCATTTTCCATGTGTTTTTCTAGGAACTATGAAGAGAGACAACTTCTTGGTTGCCGAGCCGCTCTCCATATTTGGAAAACCATGGCTATTTGGTGAAGTCCCTGCTGATTGGAAAAAGGGAAATATTACTCTCATTTTAAAGAAAGGTATAAAGGAAATCTACAGGCTGGTGAGCCTTACCTCTGTGCCTGGGAAGATCTAGGAGCAGATCCTCCTAGAAGCTATGTTAAGGCACATATGAGAAAATGAGGTGATCAGAGACAGCCAGTATGGCTTCACCAAGGGCAGATCTTGCCTGACGAACCTGGTGCCCTTCTATGATGGAGTGATGGCTTCGGTGGATGGGGGAAGGATGATGGATGTCATCTACCTGGACTTCTGCAAGGCCTTTGACATGATCCCTCAGCATATTCTTCTCTCTAAATTGGAGAGGTGTGGATTTGGAGGACAGACTATTTGATGGATTAGGAAGTGGCTGGCTGGATACTGCCAAAGGGTTGTGATCAATGGTTCTGTGTCAGGGTGGAGGCCGGTCACAAGCAGTGTCCCTCAGGGGTCGGTCTTGGGACCTGTGCTCTTCAACATCTTCATCAATGACACAGACGATGACATTGAGTGCACCCTCAGCAAGTTTGCGGATGACACCAAGCTGAGAGGTGCAGTCAATACATAGGAAAGAAAAGAAACCATCCAGAGGGACCTGGACAGACAGGAGAAGCGGGCCCATGAAAATGTAATGAAGTTCAACAAGGCCAAGTGCAGGGTGCTGCACCTGGGCTGGGGCAATCTCAGGTATATATACAGACTGGGAGAAGATCTCCTTGAGAGCAGCCCTGAGGAGAAGGACTTGGGGGTTGCATTTGCAGCCCGGTAGCCCAACTATATCCTGGGCTTCATTAAAAGAGGAGTAGCCAGCAGGGAGAAGGAGGTGATTGTCTCCCTCTATTCAGCTCTTGCGAGGCCCCATCTGCAGTACTGCATCCAGGCCTGGGGCCCTCAGTACAGAAAGGACTTGGAGCTCTTAGAGCGGGCCCAGAGGAGGGCCACTAAGATGATCAGAGGGCTGGAGCACCTCTCCTGTGAAGAAAGGTTGAGGGAACTGGGATTGTTTAGTTTGGAGAAGAGAAGGCTCCATGAAGACCTCATTGTGGCCTTCCAGTACTTGAAGGGAGCGTATAAATAGGGGGAACAGCTGTTTATGAGGTTGGATAGTGATAGGACAAAAGGGAATGGTCTTAAACTGAGACAAGGGAGGTTTCAGTTAGATATTAGGAGAAAGGTTTTCACACAGAGGGTGGTGACACACTGGAACAGGTTGCCTAAGGAGGTTGTGGATGCCCCATCCCTGGAGGCATTCAAGGCCAGGCTGGATGTGGCTCTGGGCAGCCTGGTCTGGTGGTTGGTGGTCCTGCGCATGGGGGGGGGGGGGGGGGGAAGGGGTTTGGAACTGTATGATCATTGTGTCCTTTTCAACCCAGGCCATTCTATGATTCTATGATTCTTTATTCCACACTTTACTCTTGGACAATAATGCAGTCAAGCACAACCCCAGCCATGTTAAATTAATAACAAATCTTGCAAACCATTTAATATTCTCAGACAGATGGTAAGCATATTTGTTCTCATGTCAGGATTAAATTCCTATAATATCATTACCCGAAACAGGCTTCTCTACTGTTTGCTTCTAGAGACATCTTATTTTAATCTATTCACTTATTGATTGGAGGATGTTTCCAAGGGGCCACTGAAGTCAATGAAAATTCTAATCAGCAGGTTTGCATCAAGTCCTTTATGGTTGTGCCTTAAGCAGGCCATGAGCAGTACACTTAGGTTATACATATAGTCTCAGATTTAGTATATCCTAACTTCAGTGCTAAAGAATGCAAGAGATACTATTTAACTGGTCAAAAAGACTCTTACATCTATACATTCTTCTAGGAACCTCCTATATAGGATGAGTTCTATAAAATGGTGAATTCCACAATATGTATATTGTTTTAAGTTCTTCCTCTTCCCTTAATAGTGGAAGAGTGAAAGATCCACATGATAAGTAATACCACAGGTCTATAGAATACATGTCTTTATTTAATATATTTGCACATGGAAACTCAGAGCAATTTATGAACTTTACTGTAAGTAGTTAAAATATAAATTTACTTCTTATTTCATTTAGTTTTCTGCTTAGCAATATTTTTGTAAATTTTGCTTTTGCCATGGCATCTGGACTGACATAGGGTTCAACAGAATTTCCTCAAGATGAGGAAGCAGTGAATTTCTTGTAGTTTGTAAGAATTTTTAGGGGAAAGTTTTCTAAAATTTTTATTACTGTCATTTAAAATTTCATACAAGCTTGGTATCCATTTGGCCTTTCTATCTTGCTGCATTTACTTTGCTTGTTGTCTAGAGAAAATTTCCTCTCCATTTCTCCCCTCTTTCTCACATCTACTTCTTCATCATGGGTGCTCTGCTCTTCTGCTTTCTTTGAGATACGGTTGTCCTCTGCCATCTTCCATATCCTACTTGTTCATCCTATTCCCCTTCCCTATTTTTGTCTTTTCCAAGCCACCAACTCTCTCTCTTTGATCAAAGCATAGTGTCCTCCTGAAAGAATAAGGTGTTCCAGTAGCATGACTGTAAAATCTGCAGTGGTCTAGTTTAAAACAGTCAGCTCACCAACTCTCTCCATCTCTTTCTGTATATGTAGACTTATTCCTGCTGAACAAAAAGGACCTGGATTCTTACAGTACAATACGCTATCTGTATATTCCTTGGAAGGTTTATGACTTCCAAAGGATCACGCAGAAGTTGCTACACTGACGTAGGCAGGCAAAATAATAGTTGCGTTTCTTGTTGATAAAACAGAGAAAAAGAACATGAGTTTCCACAGTCTGCTTATTTTTGGTGCCTGACTTAGGCACGTTGGAGCAGTAGCTGAGGCTCTTAACACTTGGTGAAAGGGAATGCTCTTTCTACCCAACATAATTTTTAAAACATTTGGAAAGCAACTGTCATGCTTCTCTCACTTAAGGAAATAAATGTATTTAAAATATATGGTAGTTATATTTAGGAGCATTAGGAAAGCTGAAGAATATCCCTATCTGAGTTTTTTCATGGGAAAACAATATTAAGTTTCTGTACTAGGTCAAGACTGCGTCTTCCTGGGCACCTCCTGAAAATAAGCAGCTCCCATATGCAGTCCCCAGATCAGTGCCCTGGGATGAGTTAAACCATTTTATGGCCAAGGATGCAGGAGACACAGAGCCAGACAAGGAAGCAAGATGCTATCAGCAATGTGCCTTTTCTCCCTGCCATCTCTGGCTGCCCCAGCGATGGCTGTGAAGGCGCATGCCCTCATCTGATCTTGTCTTGGCCCTTCTGGTTGTTCGAGTTTCTCCCATACTGGAAGAATGCTCCAGTGCCTAGATGTATGCAGAGTAGGTAGGAGCTGTACTAACATAGGTCAAGCTAGACCTGAATGTATCCATCTTTGTGCCTGCCTAAAAGTAGAAGCAACACAGAAAGAAAAGTAGAAGCTCCTTTATAGAAAAAAAAGGAGGTACCCATCTCCTAGAGACAACCATTTCAGGGTTGCTTTTCACAGGCTATTAATAATTAGCACTACAGACTATAGAGGGAATTTCAGGTGAAACAGGAAGAGAGCTGAGTTGCTTAAAATGCAAAATGAAGAGACCATATTGCCATCCCACCCTAGGGTAGGTTTTAATCAGTACTAGAGAGTGTTGCTTCAGCTGAGGCTGAAAATGCCAGGATAAGGTTTTATCTATGCCTGCCTCTCATGTCAAATGTGGATGTATCTGCATATCGTTTGCAAAAACAGGGTAGGTCCTGTGCCTTTGATTGTCTGCTTATTGCTGCAATTCTTCTGTGTCAGAAGACTGAGTCTGGTACTGAGAGGGAAGTAGAGTTTTTGAGGAGAGAGAAAGAGGGCTACACCAAAAGGATTGTACAGAAAACACTGCTTTCCAAAAAGCTGTTTTGCCCCAGCTGCAAGCGTGGTCACTGGACACATTTGCAGCATATCACAAATAGTTCTTCAGTCCTACTATATTTAAGTTAGAACAATGACTTGAATAGTTGGAAAAAACATGTTTACTTTGCAATGTCAGGATATTAAACTATGGAATTGCTCAACATATTTGAATCTGTGTGCACTTACAGAAATTGTACATAGCCCCAGATGTTGCAGAAATAGGATATACAAACAAGTAACAGCATAATTAGAGGCTAGATATCATAGCAAACCAACTTTTTCCTTCCCATGCAATTCCTTTTTTCTTTGTACATTAGTTGCACTAAAACCCCATTAGTACTGTGCAATATCCAGTATACAGCAGTGCAGCACCCTAGCTCTGTTACAGAATGATGCCAAATGAAACCACTGTGGAATTAACTTTTTCTGTATAGAAAGATGCGTGCATGCTTCACTCACCGTCCTGCACCCAAAATTCACATAGGGAGGGTAGGCACTTCTCACCATGTGGAAACTGTTAAGAGGATTTGAAAACAAATGTTTTTAATTGAAATTGTTGCTGCCAGGCCAGACTGCTGTCTGGGGTATCTTGCTGAAAAGTGACAGCAGCAGCAGGGAAACGATGTAAGAGATTGTAAAAGCAGTTTCCATTCCACACTAATTCAGGGACCACATATGGGAAGCTTTCGTCTTGTTTATTTTAAGAACAATCAGCCCCTCAGTGCTGCGAGATGGGAAAGGAAGAGTTGCCTGGGCCCAACTCTGGTGTTCCACACCACTCTGTCACTGAGCTGCTATGCCATTGCATCATCATCCCCTGTGCATCTCTTTTCTTGCAAATTCTGTCATTGTTTTGCCTCCTGACACTGACATTTCACTGGGGACAGTTACAATCTTTATGTAATGCATCTTTAAGAATTGCCACAATAACACTGCAATCAGCACTGAAAAATCAGTAAGAAATAACACTTTGCCTTGGTACATCAGCTGTGAAAGTTCCCATTTCCCTCCAGTTCAACTTCAAACTTATGACAAAAGCATAGAAGATCCTAACAGAAACTGGCCATTCCTGAAACAATTCTTCACCAAGATGAACATTTATTTAACTTTTATCCAGATAATTTTCCTATGTGTCTCTTCTTTTTTGTTCTCTAAAATCCAGAAGGTCTGATTGTGTAAGTTTGGCTTGCACGGGCCTGGGTGCTGTGCACATGCTCAACTAGCACATTAGCCAAGTGTGTCTCCAGTGTGTCAACATCAAGGAGCAGGGTCAAACTGTTTCATTCATCCTGACCAGCAGAAATCACAGCTGTGGCACATCCACACCACTACCAGTTCTCACAGGAATATGGGTGGCTGGGCCACCTTCCCTAAGAGTGTGTGTCTAAAGTGGATCTTAGCATCTGGATCTGAAGAATAATGCTAAGCTGGTTTTCATGTACCTGCTCTTCAGCACTTCCCTTTCAGCTCCTGCTTCAGCCTTGAAAGCTCCCATGAAAATCACTGTCATCTAGTTTTCTTCTGCTTTCATAGAAATTTACATAGCAAAGTGTGAGGGGGTGAATCTCAGGACTAGGATCATTTTGATTTTGTCAGCTTTTATGAATGAGACTACGAATGAGAATGAAGGCTTTCTCTCTTTTTCAGGAGGCAGGGAGAACAGTATTTGCTAAAGCCAAGCTGATCTTTCTGAACTCGAGATACAGCATTGCCAGTTCTGTCAAAGTGGTCTCAGTTACGTGAATAAACCTGGTAATATATTCAGACAGGCCAAAACTATCTGCAAAAAGCTTCTACAACAGTTCACAGCATGAGCAAACTACATGCAAGCCTTTTCTGTTTCAGACAAAGTGGAACTGAAACCAAAGAATTAGCGCAATTTTATATTCCAGTTCAAAGAATTATATAACACTTGCACTGCTGATGAATCCATAAATAGCCTTCCTCCTTCTCCCGTGTGTGCTCGCCTCCCTAGTTCTTGAAATATTAAATCCTTTTTGATAGCATCCCTTGGACTCTTCGTTTAAACACTGCATGAGCAAATTAAGTTTGCATGTGTAGTGTAATGTCCATATGAGGTACCCCTTCATTTTACTCGTATGTATCTTTGATGCCAAAATGGAAATGCTTTGGGAATTCTACAGACCATTTTTGACTCATCCACTTACGGCAAGGAGCCAACTGCTGCATCTTCCTCCTGCGATAGGGAAGCACATCTCTGTGCCCTGCTCCAGGAGTGCTCCCTGAGCGTGCTCCGTGCTGCAGGTTGGAACAAAAACCCAAGTAAATATCACCTCTGTTGTCTCTGTGTCCAGTTTCTATGGGAAAGGGAGCTAGCCCCTGAAAACAAAAAGGGTCACCTGCAACATTCCCAGTGGCAGTTTACATTTGCACTGCTGCTCGCACCTACCCAGGGTCTGTTCAGCACTGCCTTCCCATAAGGTACTAGGCCTGATCCCCCAAGCAGCTTCTTCTGTCATTGCACCTCAAGTCACATTTTAAGCACATATCCCCCCGTCTTCTGAGAATGCTTCCAATTCTAATTCAAAAGTCATCTCCCTTTGGCACAGATTTGTGTCTCCACAGTTTTGTGATGGAAAATTATGAGCTGAGATAAATAATCATGAGCCTGTGGTAGCAGAAAGAATGATGTCCCCTAAAGGAAGGAATCCTCGGCAATTTCAGCTGTCTGCATAATTAATTTTTTGTGTCCCTTATTTGGAGTTTCTGTCACACTTTGCAAATCCACACCAGGGCATTTCAGTACTTGCTTTAGGGCACAATCCATTTATATTCTCTCAGACCCATTCTGGGAGCCTCAGTCCCACGGAGCAGATATTATACATTCAAGGAATCTTACTGATACCAAAATGACTAACACAGTGAGTGCAACTCACAGCATCAATAAGCTACGTGACTTACTAGATAAATTACCATTCCTTTGCAAATGCATTGCAGAGTAAGGCAAAGGCAGTGTATTACTTTGCAGAAGGAAGGGGATGAATCGCCTGAAACCTTTCCCTTACTACTGGCTGAGCTTTGGGGGGAGCCAGGGGATAATTACTGTTCTTTTTTCTGAAAGCTGTGCAAGGTTCTAACAGAAAGAATGAACTATTTGGGAAGTGGTAAGCAAGGGACTAAGTACAAAAAGGTGAACTGAATAATCATAGGACAAGTAAATGCCAAGTAGATATGGTCTTCACGTAGTGTGTCCCATTCCTCCAGCTCATATACATATTGCTGTTAATATTAATCTCAGAGAAAAATGCAGTACCAGCCATGAAATGCTAATCATGTAGTGAAAATGGTAGTTTTTATGCCTGTTGTTAAAAAGTCAGACTTGCATGTTGTTACGGTTTAACCCAGCAGGCAGCTCAGCACTGCACAGCCATCCACTCAGTCCCCTCTGGAGGGATTGGGGAATGAACCAGAAAAAAGGTAAAACTTGTGGGCTGAGGTAGACAGTTTACTAGGGCAGAAAAGGGAGCTAAAACAATTGTAATAATAGTGATAAAAGAATATATAAAACAAGTAATGCAGTAAGCAATTTCTCACCACCCACCAACCACTGCCATTCCCAGAGCAGCAGCAGCCCCATTGGCCACCTCTCCCACTTTTATTGCTAAGCAAGATGCCATATGGTATGAAACACCTCTTTGGCCATTTTGGATCATCTGTGTTGGTTGTGTCCCCTTCCAGTTTCTTGTGCACCCCCAGCTCCTTGCTGGCATGGCAGCATGAAAGACTGGAAAGGCATTGACTCTGTGCAAGCACTGCTCTGCAACAGCTGCAACATCAGTGTGTCATCAACATTATTCTCATCCTCAAACCAAAGCACAGCACCATTCCAGCTACTAGGGTGAAACTCAAATCTATCCCAGCTGAAACTAGAACACATTTAAAGACACTTTCCTATTCTCCCCATGCTTCCACAAGTGTCTGTCATATCCTAACTATTCCACATGAGGCTGTACCCTACTCTCTAACTAGAAGTGCAGGGATAATAGGCTGGCAATTTTTTATTACTTATATTCATCTCAGAAAGAGCTGAAATTAATTTAAACTGTATTTTCTATGACCTAAATGACATTGTTTGTGAGATCATATCTATAAAGCGTGTTTTTTTTACCATGACTGCCATATGAAATCTTTCATCTTTTTCCATAACATCTGTTCTGTATAGAGTGTGAAGAAATCTTTTTTGTTTTCCTTTGTTTTGACTTGTTTTGTATTGTTTCTTTCAGTTTTTTTAACAGTCAGAATGCGTAATGTGCATTTGGGCCATGGCAAATAGCAGCTGCTGCCCTTCCTCCAAAACAAGCTTTATTAACTTGGAGTTTCCTCTGGATTTAATTTTAGTTCCCCTAAAGCTGCTGCTGTACCGTGCCTCCTTTCAGGCTGACCTCTCTGAACACAGCTGCCCTTCGTATGCATCGCCCTCTACCAGAGCTCAGACTTGTTTAAACAATGCAAAGACATACTGCCTCTCCCACTTGAGATGGCATTCTGCTCCATAATTATGAATAATCCCCCTAGGATGGCATGTGTGATTGGCTTAGCAACTGAACTATCCGAGGGACAATAAACTGAATCAATTTTAAAAAATAATAGTTTAATAGATTATAAGGCCACAGGGGCTGCTGTGATTACATGGGTTATATTCCAACAAAACAATGGAGTAATTCCTGGCTGAATTAAATAGTATATTTTTGTAAGAGATTCAATTTTGAATTGAAGATACATCCCTTGGTAAATTGTTCCAGTGATTAATTACCTTTGCTATTTACAACTGCCTACCCCCCTTGAAATGCCAAATGACAGTTCAAACACCTAACCAGAGTTCTTACTCCTTCCACTGGGTTAACAACTTCTCCAGCCTCAAGGTGTGAATATTCTCAGCTCATCAGAAAGCCTTCTGGATTTTGTTGGGTTTTTTGTTTGTTTATTCTTGGTGAATTGTTTTGTTGTTGGTTTGGGGTTGTTTTTTTTAACATGCTGAAGGAATTGCTTCCATAAAGCCTCATGGCAGAGAATATTTGCCATACTCGTAGTCCCTCTTGATCTAAAATCTCTTTAGATTTCTCAAATAATTGTTTCTAAAAGTTCTCCTTTTTTGTCATCTTTTTTTTTTTCTTCCAAAGCCTGGCACTAGCATGAGGCACAGTATTCTGTAAATGATGTCGTACCTCCTTGCATCTCATTTGCATTCTCAGCCAGTGCATCTCAGTGGGAGCTCATATTTAGTTTGTTAACCAATAAGACTGCCCAAAAATCTTAAAACGTAGCTGCTTTCCAGTAGAAAATATTAAGACTACTTTTCCTGCTTTCTGTCATGCTTCAACACACACATATATAAAAGACCCAGCAGATAAAATGCTTCAATTAAGACTTGCTGCTACAATGCCCCTTGGGTATGACAGCTTGCTTCTCCTCTGTTTCCTCAGTGGGTTAGGCTTCCAGGATAGGATAAGAGCTGAGAAGCAGAGATAAAAGCAGTGACGGGAACTGGAGCAGTGAGAAACAGAGCCTTGCCCTCAGCAAGGCGTTGATTCTGTGCTTCTCCCATCACATAGTGTGTTCCACTGCCAAGAGGAATGATGGGGGCACTGCACAGTGCTATCCAGTCTGACTTATATGGAAGGGTAGCAACATAACTCATCCAAAGCCCAAATGACATGGTAATCTGGGTCTGGAAAAAGACCTTTTCCAGTTAAAATCACTGCAAATTCCACTGTCCAGAACCAGATATTCCACCAAAACCTGACACTTTTCACAAGCAGGCCTACCACTACACTTCTGGTCTTCACCAAAGTCTCTGTTGCCCAAATCACAATCCCCTCCTAAGTCCATCAAGAATGCATGACCCTTCAGAGGTAAGGCTACAGACTGGGACATAAGCATACGAACTGGGTGCACAGCATGGTGGTCAGCAAAATGGCACAGTGTAATCACTGCACCCAACCCTCCCAGGGTCCTTCACATAGGGAAGGGGTACAAAGCAGCACCAACTTTCCCCTCCTTGGTTGTCCTTTCTGACTGTCCTGCACTCCTCAGAAAGTCAAAATCATAGTATCGTAGAATGACTTGGGTGAAAGAGACCTCAAAGATCATCGAGTTCCATCCCTTCTGCCAAAGACATGGAAGATTCCTGGTTTTTGTTGCATTACTTGAGATGGCAATACAGTTTTCTAAAGCTGCCCGGTTTTTCCCTCTGTTTATCACATAATGAAATTCCAGTTTGAGATCTGGAACGTAGGGACCAGGAAGGATACTGGAATAGGGGACCAAGTAGCTTGGGAGTAAAATGAACTCAGTTAAATGAGGAACCCGAGGTAGAGATAGTGTGATTGGGGAAATGGCAACAAAGGGCAGAGACTGGAGAGGGGACTGGATAAGGAGCAAAAGGTGATTGGAGAGGGTGTACATGGGTGGGAAGAAGCTGGCTGTGAAGAGAAAGGCAAGGGCAATGAACATGAGTGGAGAACACATGGGTCTTCACCAAATGCTATCCATCCCTTTGGATGTAACTATGTTGTGGAAAAACCACGGCAACACAAAATGGAAGATGGTGGACTCATAAGCAAAATAAAAATAAAATAAAAATAATAATCACACATACACATACACACATATATGCACTAAAATAAATAAATAAAATAACTCTCAAGAATACTGCTATTTGGCAACTGCTGAAATTGGTTTTCCACTGGAAAAAAAATGTAGCCATACCTGTTACGGAAGTTTCATCTCATGCTGACAGTTGGGTGAAACTCTAGGCACCAGGGAAGGTTCCAGTTTGATGTTAGGGAAAATTTCCTCCCCAGAAGAATGGTGGTGCATTGGAACAGACTTTCCAGGGAGATGGTGGAGTCACCATCCCTGGAGGTGTTCAAGAACTGTGTGGATGTGGCACTGAGGGATGTGGTTAGTGGGCATGGAGGGGAAGGGTAGATGGCTGGATGATCTTAGAGGGCTTTTCCAACTTTAATAATTCTATGATTCCATGACAGGACTGCCACCCACAAAAGCAGACTGCCCATAGCCCCATCCAATCTGGCTTTGAATGCCACCAGAGATGAGACATCCACAACCAATCTGGGCAACTTGTACCAGTGCTTCACTAACCACCAAGTAAAAAAATCCACCTAACACCTAATATACATTCTCTCTCTTTTAGTTTAAAGCCATTCTACCCTGTCCTATCACAATCAGACAGTGTAAGAAGTTGGTCTCTCACCCTTTTATAAGCCTTTTTGAACCTTATTAGTATCACATGAAGCTGATTCTCATGCATGTCCAGGGCACTCTGGATGGCATCCCTTCTTTCTACTACATTAACTGCACCATTCAGCTTGTTGTGGTCTGCAAACTTGCTGAGGACACATTCAGTGTAATTGATCCCACTGATCATGTAGAGGATTATTTTACCTTTGGAAACCTTAAAACCTGAAGAGAAAACTAATACTCTCTCCTGCCAAGATTTTATGCCTGTATTTCAAATACTTTCCTTTGCTGTCCTGTAGCGGTCTCACTTGCTTTTATTTGTATGCTTTCTTCACAGCTCTTTGTGTCTTTGCTGGCAAATACATGACTTGTAAATGTCTAGTAAAAGTTTTGAAAAAAACTGTTCATTCATGTTGAGTCAGCCACACTGCAGTGATATGGAGTACATGTTGTTTAAACTTATAATAATAAAATAATACTACATTGCTGTATTTCAACCCAGCAAGCAGATAACTTGCATAACAGATAACTAACAGCCTTTCACCCCTCCCAGTGGGATGGGGGAGAGAATTGGAAAAAATAATACATAGAACTCGAAGGTTGAAGTAAAAACTATTCACTAACACAGGAAAGAAAAAGAAAAATAACAGTAATGATCATAATAGGACTACAAACAAGTGATACAATTTCTCAACACCCACCAACCAATGTTCAGACAGTCCCCAAGCAGCAGCTTCTTTCCATTCACCTCCCCTCAGTTTCATAGTTGTTTTTTTATATTATGTCATATGGTATGGAATACCCCTTTGACCAGTTTAGGTCAGCTGTCCTGGTTCTATCCCTTCCCAGTTCCTTATGATCTCCAGTCATCTTGCTGGCAGGACAGCACAAGAAGCTGAAGCATCCTTGGCTCTGCGCAGCACTCTTCAGCAACAACTAAAACAATGGTGTGTCATCAACACTGTTTTTCTCCAAAAGCCTAAACTTAGCATCATATGAGGCACTATGAAGAACATCAACTCTGTTCTAGCTGAAATCAGAACATGTGTACATTTCAAGGTATCATTTTCATTGCCATACTCTGAAGTATATCATATGGAAAGTTAACTTTCAGAACAAACTGAGAAGATGTTACAGTTCATTAGTTTCAGATAAAATTATCCTGATTATGATCCTTGCCTGATATATCTTGTCAGGATTTGATCTCTCTGTTTGTATTTGTGTTTATAGCATACCTTCATATGTTAGCAATATAAAAGATGCATAAAAAATCTAATGAAGAAGTCAGAAAGAAGCAATTATTTCTGTCTCAAACCACTGAATTGAATAGAAGGTCCATACTATTCTGGTCTGGTTTTTCAAAATATGTTGGATGGTTGGACTAGATGATATTACAGGTCATTTCCAACCTTTCACAAGGTTTTGCAAAATAAAAGTATAGTCAGCACAGACAGGCTGCTGCAGCGTGGCAGAAAAAAGCTTGGACTCTGCAGATGAGGTGGTTTTGATCCCCATCCCTTGCCATTAGCTTTCACTTACAGCCTGTCTCTGTTCACCCCACACATTCACAAAAATGTCTGCAAAGTATTGATTCCAGTAGAAGATTCAAGGCATTTTATTGTCATTCCTTCTTCATTCACTTCTTCAATGAAAAAAGAAAGGGGGCTCTTCAGCCAGAACCTCATTCAGCTCCTCTTACTGGAGGGAAAGAAAAATAGGATGTGTGTACACCATGCATGTAAAAAGATAGTAGAATGCTGTTCATTGCTGAACAAAAGATATATTTTTTTGAAATAGCTGATTTTTTTCATTATGGAACTCTGGCCACTAATGTATTGCAAAGAATAATGAGGACCTGGAAAAATAGAGCAAGAGCTGTGAAATCAGAATACCAAAATTTGTACTGCTTTTTAAGTGCTTTATATTCTGACTTGATGTCAGGTGTTATTTACCGGTTGGCAAGCCAGCTCAGTAGATGAATACTGGGAGTATTTCATCATTTCAAGCTGGAACAGTGGGCTGCCTGACAGCAGCATTATGAACAACTTATAATTTCATAATTAAAGTTCAAGGGTGCCAAAATAAAGAAAATTGCATCAATCAACAGCTGCTAATGGACACCACTGTGTCTTCCATTTCAGTGAAGCTATGACTTCATAAAGATTAATTATGCTGCATGACAGAGGTTAAAACTGCATAATAATTGGAAATATTGCCTAATAACTGTGAACTCAAAAAGACCTGAAGATTGTTCTGCTCCCAGAACTTGGAAGGAAAGTGAAGCAGAAAAGTAAAGAGAGGTGATCCTTCTCCTCCACTCAGCACTGGTGAGGGTGCACCTAGAGCTCTCTGTTATTTCTGAGCCCCACAGTGCAAGAGAGACATGGATGTACTGGAAAAAGTCCAATAGCTGGACATCAAGATGATCGAAGGTCTTGAGTCTCTAGTTCTATAAAAGAGCCATGTGGCAGTCTTCTGAGCACCACCAGAGAGACATCCCTCTGGCTACTGGATGCCTAAATTCACGCAATGAATTGTCTACCCTCAGCTGAGCAACAGAAGTTCAGACACTCTTTCAGCATCACTTATTAGGGCTAGCCCACTCATGCCTCACATGTCGCAGACTCTGCTGGTGAGATTCATGATTTAGCCATTTATCCTTAGGCATCTGGTTTCATTTTCAGGTACTATGGGATATTCTGTTTGTCACTGAGACTCTCAGATTAAACAATTCAAGTGACACACTTGGTGACTGCAGAGCAGTATCTTGAATACTCTATAGCATCTCAGAAAGCATTAATCACCAACATGTCCAACATGTATGCAACCACCAACTACAGCAGAATCTTATAGTCACAGCTCCATTGTAAAGTGTAACACAGAAACACATGAATTTAGGTGGCTACAGTTCAGATGAACCCTATCCCTGCTTAGCCAGTAAACTTTATCTGCTGTAATCAAAATACACATCCTGTAAATGACTGGTGTTCGTTGCCTATCTCTTATTCTTTTAGGCTCTTCAGATTCAGCATACTCTTGGAGATGCTTGAAGATTCTTTTTTGTTTTCTCATTTGTCCTCCAGTTCTCATACTTCAATCTCTTCCCTCCATCATTTTCCACATCTTTTATCCACTGCTCTTTATACATAGAACAGCCTGCCTGCTTCAGTTCCTGCACCCTAAATCCTGTCACAAACTTTAGAAATTATCAAAGCCATTTGGTCTCTGCAGTATAGCAGTGCACCCTACCATGGAGCTCTGGAAGGACTACTGCTATCTGAAGTCCGTGTTTTGCAAGCTGGGCAATACAAGTCTGACATTCTTCTGTCTGAGGAACACTTTCAAGGGTAGTCCATGTTTAGCACTGGACAGGTGCTCTCCAACTAAACAAGGTCACATATGAAAAAATAAGCAACAGCCAAGATTTTGAAGGCTGCTGGGATTCAGATATCCCTGCTCTTAGTATTTACTACTAGCTAACTGCAGACACTCCTCACTCTCTGTGCTGGCTGGATTTGATGTTATTTGGAGACACTGAACTTGTTCAAATGGTATAATACTATCTTGTGAAGGTACCAGAGTAATTGTTGAGCCAAGTAGTTTAAGTATGTATCACTGCAATCAATTTTTTCAGACCTGCTGAGAAAAAAACATATATGATGGAGCAACAAAATAAATGATTAAAAGCTATATGCAAACGTCAAGTGACTGATTCAGTTCTCCCAGGAATTTCTTCATTGAATATAAAGCTACTTGTAACTACATCTAATTAATGAGTGTCCAACCTTTTGGTTTGCCTGAGCTTCACTGAGTGAAGAGGAACTGTCTTAAGCCACATATAAAATACATAATATAGTTAATGTATATAAGTTACAAAACTTTTTAAAAATATATTTTCTTATTAAAACTTAAAAAATAGAGTAATGAAAACATAAAACTACTAGGATATTTGACCTTGTTTTTGTGAACCATTCATCAGTGTCTGGTTCAATTGAAGTCGTTGATTCTTAGTGAGTTCTCAAGGTATTCATCAGTGATTTTTTATTAAATATTACTCTTCCTGTGATTCATCCTTGAAAAAAGTTCTTCACAAATGTACTGACTGCCAAAAAGCAATGACATGAATAAAGTGTGATTGTGAAACACGGGATATTTTTTTCTGTTGACAGACCTTAGAGAAGTGTAGTAAAAAGGCATGATCAAATTTTTCACTGAGTTGAATATATGGTTAAAATTCTATACACTCCATTTGAAAATATGCGGATGTTTCTATGTCAACTGAAAATGGAGTTGTGAATATACAAAAAAATATATAAAAATATATAATATATTAAAATATATAAAATATATAATTTTTTTCTTGAAAGCTATTCTCAAAAAGAAAAACTGTATATTTCTCAGTATTCACAGAACTATATTTAGTTAACACATCAAAATACAAAAAGAATATTTGCCATAGCTTGAACTTATCATAATTTCATTTTGAGCGTTGCTATGGTTTGAAACGTAGCACAGGTAAGTTGATTTTCACCTTGAAGACACATTTAACTCATTCACACAAGTGGTCAAATCTGCCAGAATTGCTAAGTCTGTGACCCATTTTTCACTTCCACACTCTGCTACAAATGTTCCTTTGGATTCTATAAAGGCTTGGTTTCATTTCACAAATCATAAAATCTTTTCAGCATTTTGCCCCAGTTTAGCCACTTTCATTCAGAGAAGTAAATTTCACAAAGAACATCCATACTGCTAAGGAACTACTGAAACTGACTATGTTTCAATAGATTGGACTTTCACGGATTTTATGATGATTTGCATGACATTATCCATCTTTAAAGCTTTCGCACATACATTTTCCTGATACACAATGCGATTATATTTCATCAAATGTGGGATGCCGGTGGTAATTGCATCTTTCTTACCAACCATCACTGGGACATTATCAATTGCTATATCAGAAATATTTACAAGTTTTAAAGAATGTTGCTATAATGTAATTTTTACCTCTTCGTACAAATCAAGAGATTTAGTTGCATTTCTTAATGGTACCAAAGAAGCCATTTCTCCAGGGGCATGATATTCGCTATCAGTATCACTAATGAAAATGGCAAGCTGAGCCTTATCTGTAGGATCAGTACTTTCATCTATCACCAAAGCTTTAACTCTGAAATTAGCAGCTTTACCCTCCAAATTTCTTTCAGTATACATTCCTATTTCTTCAAATCTCCTAGCTACACACTGGTTTCAGAAACATCTAGTTTTTTTCAGGACACATTATATCTGTCATACTTTCTATACATTGTCTAATAAACTCACCATCAATAAATGGATTTGATTTTTTTTGCAATCAGATTTGCTATCATGTAACGACATTTTATAACATAGTCCATTTGAGTTTTAACTTTTTTCAAAGACTTTGTTGAGATGACAGGCATTTTTTCAGTTCCACTATTTTGTCTTTAAAAAGCACTCCTTGATGTGCATCAAATTTGGCAGCACGTTATTGCAGATAACGTCTTTTCAAATTGTGATCTTTGAAAACCAACACTGTTTCCTTGCAAATTAAGGATAGTTTATTATTTGTCTTGACAAGTAAGTGCTGATTTGTCAGTTTTTCACTGAACACTCTTCCTTCATCCACAGTTTTTCATTTTCTGGGTTCTATTTTCTTCTGAGATGCCATGATGTAGGTTGAAATATTAGTCTTGGCGTTGTTCTCAACAAACAGCACAAGCACATGCCACATGTAATACATGCGAGGCTTGACTTTACTGAGTGTACATGAAGGGCACGAGAGGCAGAGTCAGCACTGCACTGTGCCTTCCTCTTCCCTTGGTTCTATCCCAGACAGTGCCAATGGCACACTGATGTTTGTAGAGGGCTGGAACAATCCTCCTATGAAGAAAGACTGAGGGAACTGGGCTTGTTTAGCTTGGAGAAGAGAAGCTCCATGGAGACCTCATTGTGGCCTTCCAGTAGGAAGGGAGGCCTTCCACTTGAAGGGAGCATATAAACAGGAAGGGGAATGGCTGTTTATGAGAGTGGATAGTGATAGGACAAGGGGGAATGGTCTTAAACCGAGACAAGGGGGGTTAAACTTAGATATTAGGAGGAAATTTTTCACACAGAGGGTGGTGACGCACTGGAACAGGTTGCCCAAGGAGGTCATGGATGCCCCATCCCTGGAGCATTCAAGGGCAGGCTGGATGTGGCTCTGGGCAGCCTGGTCTGGTGGTTGGCGACACTGCACATAACGGGGGTATTGAAACTAGATGATCTTTGTAGTTCTTTTTAAACCAGGCCATTCTATGATTCTATGTCTGACTGCTGTTGAGTGCGCACCCAGGGCCATGATGGTGTGGAGCAGAGAGCAGCCACATTGCAAGCTGTGTCAGGGCCACATGCAACCTGTGGATTGGACATGCCTAGTCTAGTTTAAAATGCTGGACCATTTTCTCAGATAAATACCCCAGCATTATCCCAATTTCATTAGGATCAAAAACACTTCTCTAATGCTCCTTGATTTCCACAGAAAAATAAATGAATAGTCTGTGCAATTCTCCAAGTAGTCCAGACAGCAGCGGGCCAGGATGCTGGGAGCACTACTACACCCCAAGTTGATAATATATATGCAAACAATGTCTCTTAACCCTTTGGGTTGTGTCTGACTTTTAATCCCAGAGATCAAAATCTCTCACAGCTGGAGAGCACTTTGTGTGCATGCAGTAGAGAGCAAGCTGTCAGTGCTGAGTAAAAAATACACAACTAGTTTCATAACTAGGATTTAAAGTGTAAAAGAGTTCTCTCGTTTCAGCTGAATATTTGCTTACTTGTGGAGCTGAGTGACATTTGAATGTATGTATCTAGGCAGGCAGATAGTCAGTCAAGGGAATTCTGTTATTCTCCTGATTCCAGCATGCAATCTGGGACAAAAGGGTGAGCCTACATTTCAGCTCCAAGCAAGTCTTGGATTTGCTTCTTCAGGGGGAGTTCAGTTCCTCGGGGTACAGGAGTGCGTTTCTAATTGTGCTTTTCTAGCCCTGTAGCAACTCTGAAAGCACCTATAGCAGATGTACGCTGTTACACCACTGTCTCTGTCTCTGGGGATGCAGCATCCCTATGCAAGCTATGTATGGCACGAGGAGGTGAAAGGAGCTTTGGCTGTCCCTGAACCCACCTCTCTGAAAGCGAAAAAGAATGAAGTAAAATCCTCAAGGAAGGGTCGTATGTGTATTTTGAATCAGTATTAATGTCAGTCCTGCACTTCTCACTGATCATCCATATTTTCATTCCAACTGGAGAAACCAGACAGAGTCAAACAGTTTGTCTGGATTTGCTTGGTTTCAAAGCAAAAAGCCTTCCCCCCCCCCTCCCCCCCTCCCCCCATAGGAATAGTGACTTGGATGGAACCCACACCATCAGATCTTGCTTCCTGCAACCTCTTTCAGTAATGTCACTTTATCCCTTTCATCAGCTGATTGTGCTCTGTCTAGAATCTACTTAGGTCCTCTGCAGTCCCTGTTCCTAATGGAAAACTGTTCCAGACTCATTCTTCCTCTGGTTATTTGCAAACTTTCCTCCTGTTAATTTGCAGATTATGTCCATAGCTAACCTGTTTATATCACTTAGTTCTGCTGTCTGCCTTTTTTCCGTTGTACAGAGCCATGTTTCTCTGAGATGCTTTGGTGGAGCAATCAATCTCTGTTTCACTTGGCTAAATAAGCTGAGCCCAAGTTTCTTTTTTATCTCATCTTCAGCAAAATAATTTCTAATCCACGAAAGTCCAAGCAATCTTCTACATACACTTCAGGAATTTGTACTCAGGAAGGAAAGCCACCTTTGTAGGAAAAAAAAGATCATGCCATAAGATAACATTTTCATAGAATCATAGAATCATCTGATTTGGAAGCAACCCTTAGAGGTCTTCTAGTACAACTTCTCTGCAGAGAACAGGGACACTTACAGTTCAGTCACGTTGTTCAGAGACCCTATCCAGCCTGACCTTGGATGTCTCCAGGGATGTGGCATCCATCACCTCTCTGGGCAAGATGTTCTAGTGCCTTATCACCGTTATGGTAAAAAACTTCTTCCTTATATCCAGTCTAAATCTCCCTTCTTCTAGTCTTCTAGTCATTTCCCTTGTCCCATTACAACAGGCACTTCTAAAAAGTATGTCTCCTTCTTCCTTATAACCCCTTCCAGATACTGAATGGCTGCTTTTGGATCTCCCTGGATCCTTCTCCAGGCTAAACAGCCCCAGCTTTCTCAGCCTGTTGATGTAAGGGATACAGATCTACTGAAAATGAAAAAAACTTCTTGCATGGGCTCAGAACAGCCAGTAAAAAGTCCACACTATTTTTCACTGTTCTTTCTATCCCTTTCCTCTATTGAGCTATTCTCATATCGATTCTTTCTGCTCCTTAGCTCTCTAGAAATGACTCCTACACTTGGGGTAGATGCGAGAATGGCTCCATGCATTGGTCAGTGTTCCCATAAATGTCTTATCACTCACAGTAAACGACATCTTTTTGCCCAAAGCCCAGAGAGAGCAGTTCTACTGCTCCTCCCACACAAAGGTTTTTACGATGCTGCCCTTTGTGCAAGGCTGTGAAATGAGCAGGCATTTCCTTGTACCCTCTTCTTTACGCAAACCAGTGGGAGCCTTTGTTGGTCTTAGCACGTGATCAGACTCACATGGAGTGCCAGCACTGAAAGATGAACTATTCTGCCACAGGTTTTAACCTTGTATTCTTCAACAGACAATACAGCTCTGGATTTAATGTTCTTCATAAGGACATGACAGCCAAAGATTCCTTCCCTAAGAAAAATACAATTATGACTACTTTAAGAGTGTTATTTTTAATAGGTTGTCACAGATATGATCAAACCATTGGAGGCTGTTAAAAATATGACACTCCAGACACTCGAACATGTTTTCAACAATTCACGTTTGGATTGGGAAGTTACCTTTGCAATGCTCATTATTATCAGTCTGTGTCTCAGCAGGTTTATTTCACATCCTTACTTCACAGCCTTTAAGTTGCGCTTCTCTTGTACTTAAATCTTACACTTTTTTTTCTTTACCAAGGAGGTACTTTTCTTACCAAGGAGTGCAACTGCTAGTAAAATAAAGATCCACTCACTTGCAGGTGATAAAAATTCACAGTAAAGCCACAGATGTAGCAGAGTGAGAATTACTGTAGCAGCAGGAACAGAAGATAAAAGAGGATTACATACGATGAAATGTAGTAATTGACTAGAAGTCACTGAAAAATTCCAGATGGATGTCACTATTCCACACAGCTCTAATATGCCTGTAGACTTTATTGAGCTTCATTTGAGCTTTGCTTTTAGTATTTTCCTGAGTGTAATTGAGGTTTATTGATATGCTATTACGGGCCAGTTTATAGGTGACCATAAAAAATACAGTTTGAGGCCCCTGTACATCCAGGAACACTGCACTATTCCATGCAGCTAAAGACAGTTGCATTAATGACCACAATAAGATAAATTCCTGTTTCCTCCATTAAACTTTTGCATAGAGTATGAACAGTAAATGCTTCACACAGCATTTAAATTGCAGGACCATTTTCAGTGAGGGATTGTGGCATAAAAGATCAGGCATGCACTTTTAGATACTGCCAAAAGAAGCTTATAGGGGATTTTGATTCTGGTTTTAAGTAAAAAGAAAACAAATCTACATACTATAATGACTTGCCAGAGACAGTGTGGAGCTCATCTAAGTTATCAAGAATTTATTTTTCTATTTATTTTAGCGCTGAGGGGAGAGGAGGAAGGAAATATTTGCATTTTGGCCTGCTTTATCTCTTCCACCTTTCAGCAGGGGTTGAAAAAAAAAGAAAGTGAGGGAAAGCTGGCTCTCCCATTTAAAGCTGACATATTTCAGCTATTCTGACTGAGTTAGAGGGTTCTTCCATATTTGCTGTTTTGCTGGCAGAAGGGTGCCTCAGTGGCCAAGAATTTGCTATTATCAGGGTTAGCTGACACCTCATCCTAAAGTTTATTCCTTCTTGGCAAGGGGTTAGAGCATTGCATAGGGGATGACAAGGTATCCTACCTGAGAAATCCACCATGGCTGGATTTCTATAATGGACAGCATTTTTACATGGAGGTAGCTGAGAAGTAAAACAAACTTTGACGTGGCACCTCCAGAACAACAAAACGTGGTCATAACTCAGATGCTGCTCATTGGCTGAGCCAGGAGCCCAGTCCAAGCTCTGGTCACAGAAAACATAGCTCCTGCAAATACATGGATGTGCTGCTCTGAGAACAGTAATGAGGCAAAGATGGGAAAAGAGTCTAGAGATCCTGGTGCTAGATTGCTCAATGAGGACATAGCTGACTGTCCAGGAGTGAGCCCTTCCCCTACTCTGGTGCAACAGCTCTGAGCCCTCTCCAGAAAGTCAGTTCCTCCACTGGGTCAGCCTCCACAGAAATGCACTCTCCTTCTTATCTTCTTCATCTTCATTATCTTTCAGTGTCCAGCGCAGAGCAGAGGAGCTGAGGGGAGGCCTAATGGTGGCTCGGCTCCTCACAGGGAGCAGAGGGGCAGCGCTGAGCTCTGCTCTGTGTCACAGCAACAGGGCCTGAGGGAACGGCATGGAGCTGTCAGGGCAGGGACAGCTGGGGGTCAGGGACAGGGGCTGCACCAGAGGCTGGTGGGAATGGAACGGGATGCCCAGGGCTGTGGGCATAGCCCTGAGTGACAGAGTTCACAGAGCATTTGGACACTTCTTTCAGACATAGGGTTTGGATCTGGGGTGATGCTATGCAGACTCCGGACTCCATGATCTTATAGGATCCCTTCCAACTCTGGATATTCTGTGATTCTATGATTTTGTGATTTTGTGATTCCACTCCCCTTCCAACTATAGTCCTCTCAGCTTCTCCACTTGTGACCTTTTGCTTCATTGCAATGCCAGATCAGAGGCATGTAAGTTAGAGTGAAATGCCGGGGTGCAGGCACTTCAGCCACAGTGTCCCACAGCCAAGCAGCCATCTCTGAGCCAGGTGCAGAGCCTGGCACAGATGGGTGGCACTCACAGGATTGCAGAGGGATGCAGGGCAGGGGGTTGCAGGCATCTGGGGAACAGCAATGCAGCATCAGCATGGCTGGCCATGTCAGCAAACCCTGCCAGCACCACAGATGCTTGTCTGTTTCTTTCATTAATTAATTCCTCTAAACCACTACATCAGCATCACTCACCATCTCTCCATTCCTGACACAGAGGTTCGCACACGTATCCTGCCTTCAAGCAGCTTTCATCCTGAAGGAAAAGGAGAAACTTCCCACCCCTTGCAATCAACTTCAAATGTTTCCTCATAATACATTCATTCTTTGATTTTGAGACATCATGTTTGTCATTTTACTTGTAAAGGAAAGAAAGCACTGTTGCTGCCATTTAATTTTAATTTTAAGGTAATGATTTTCTTTTATCCTCAGTAAAGACTCTGCCTCCACTTTAACTCTGGTAGAGAAGGTTGGATACCCAAACAAACATTATCCTGCTCTGCCATGTGTGCTACATGTACAAAATCATGTGCCCTTCTTTTCCTTCCACCCTGCCAGGCGACCTTCACTTCTCACAATTCCTGTTCAGTTCAGTTTATTTTTCTCCTTCTCTACAGTCAGCAAGATGACTTTGAAAGTATCAGAAACAATGATAGCAGTTGACCTGGCTCCTCTGATGCATTCCTAACCCTGACTGTCACTCACCGAACTGTGGTGCACTGTGGCTGTGTCACTGATACTGAGCCTGTAATTAAAATTTTGTACTTATTATGGAGAATATGTACCCTGTGTGCTGCATATTTTAATCATTCTGCAGCAAAAACTCATCTTTTGGTTTTTTTTCCCTTTAAAAAACATCTCTAATGAGCACTGGGTTAAAACTAGCATGGGTGCAGCAATTCAGTACTTACTCATTTTTAGGAATTAAATTGTGGGTGCCTGTCACACATACTTGCCCTTAAGCCCATTCAAATCAAGTTTTATTTATACAATATAAAATAATTATACTTTGCTAGGACGCATATAATTTTCATTTAAGTAAAAGGGATCTTTACAGGAAAAATGTGTTATTTTAGCTGTAATGTTGTCCAGGCTGTGCATGTTGCTGCTAGATACTTTTCATGGTGTAAATCACCATAATATATAGACACTACTTCTTTTATTTAGAAGAATGGCTTTCTTCTGTTCAGGGGAGTGGTCTTAAACTGAGACAGGGGAGGTTTAGGTTAGATATTAGGAGGAAGTTCTTCACACAGAGGGTGGTGACACACTGGAAGTTGTGGATGCCCCATCCCTGGAGCATTCAAGGGCAGGCTGGATGTGGCTCTGGGCAGCCTGGTGGTTGGCGACCCTGCACATGACAGAGGTGTTGAAACTAGATGATCTTTGAGGTCTTTTTCAGCCCAGGCTATTCTATGATTCTGTGATTGCTCAGAGATATGTTTTAGGGGAGGGTTGTTAGAGTTAGGGTACTATGGTTAGGCTGTGGTTGGACTTGATGATCTTTGAGTTAAATATGACTTAAATATGTTTGGCTGTTTGTTTCAGTATAGTGCCACTGCCTTTCTCTGGAAGGATACATTCAAAATGTTATTAAAAATAGGGCACAACGAAAAAATGCTGGGATGTAATACGCAACTCCACTGCAAGTGTCAAATTATGTTCAATAGAAAGTCAGGTAAAGAAGTAGCTATGCAAAGCCTAGCAGAATAACAACTCCTGACAAGGATAAAGGGCTGAACTGGAGCAGTTTGAATATGTCAGATGTTCACTGTCCTTTCCAGCCTGAGTAATTCTATGATTCTATGATTACATGATATTTCTGTCTGTGTACAGTATGAACAGAAATGCCCTTACACAGAGTGGTAAAAAGGAGCTTACAGTAATCATTTTTAAATGATTTTTAGCATATTAAAAAAAAAAAAAAGTGAAAAGAAATTCATTTAAAAGCTCAGAAATGAAAAATACTGTTTCTGCATATCTGCTTGGAGCTCTTATTCCAAGTCTAGAAAATGAAATAAGGACAATTTTCTGAATGACATGCATTTAATGTACATAAAAGCAAATATTCATCATAACAAATCAGGAAAATAGGGATTTATATTATTTAGATTTTATTTTGTGGCACTTTTTTTTTTTTTTTTAAAGAAAATTACCTGGTGATTACAAAACAACTCCACAAAACAGTTTAATGTTATAGAACACACACCACGTCTTTAAGGGTACACACCAACTTACCAACAAGAAAACTGTGAAGGAAATTACTTTTGCTTTCTAAAATTTTCCCTCTCAACAAAATATCCATAGCACATTTTTCCCTTGAACAAGCACTAGTTTTGCCTTTGGATCTCTAGTGTCTACTTTGTACACACAGACAAGAATTTTCTGATTGTTTCTCTATCTTCAGTTTCCTGCTCAACAGAACATCTTTTGCCTACATACTTAAGAAAGCACCAATTACATCACCAGTAATAAGTCATAAGCTTCCACAGGAACAGAAAATAAATAAACTAGATGTCTAGTTCCGCATTTGAAGATGAAACTATGAACACCGGCAAGCTGTCACCTTGACATTTGCTTGCATTCATCTACAACCTGACTTAAATATGTTTGGCTGTTTGCTTCAGTATAGTGCCACTGCCTTTCTCTGGAAGGATACATTCAAAATGTTATAAAAATAGGGCACAATGAAAAAATGCTTGGATGTAATACGCAACTCCACTGCAAGTATCAAATTATGTTCAATAGAAAGTCACGTAAAGAAGTAGCTATACAAAGCCTAGCAGAATAACAACTCCTGACAAGGATAAAGGGCTGAACTGGAGCAGTTTGAATATGTCAGATGTTCACTGTCATGTTACAGAGCATGGAAAATAAAAGTACTTCAGTTACTTCTTTTGATCCTCTTGTATATATGAGCTCCAACGTAACCATGCACAGTAACATGGCCTCTGATAAACTGTAGAAGAGGCATTTGGTACCAGCTTTAATTACTCCCCGGTGTCTCTGCTGCACCAAGTATTTGCTAATTAGCATGCCACCCTACTGCCAAAGGATGGATGAAATAAAAACAGAAACAGAGGAGAGATGAAAGAAGATGAATGGGGGGAAAGGGCTTTCAACTGCCTGTCTCTCTTCTCTCTGAGGGTCTCTCTCCCAAACTACCTTAAGTCGAGTGGCTGACACACAGTTATAGTGCTGGAACAGATGCATCTGGCTCAAGTGCAGTTATTTGGTACATTCCACTTTATCTTTACTTCCCACAACCGTGACAGGAAGCCAGATTCTCTCAAATATCCACACAACTGTAGCAAATGCTCCTAGTTGCTAACAATAGAAATAACCATTTTTCTGAGTTCTGTATTCTATTTGGAGACACTTCTCTCAATTTTAATAACTCCACATTTTCAAAAATGCATGTAATTATCTCTTTCCTGGCTGAAGTGAAATGAGCAAAATTGTTCTCTCATCGACCAAAAAGAAGTTAGAGAAAAGAAGGCTGATTACAATGCACACATGGTAACATCTCATCAAATATTCTACTTTATGAGGAAGAGAAGAATCAGACATGAAGTTTATATCATAATCATATCAAATAAATACTTGCCTGCTGTCTCATCTGCAGCTCTGCAGCTGAACTGGCATGACAGGCCCAGTATTTATGAAGTCTGACAGAGGAGTGCAGCTCAAGGGGTTCTGATATATGCTGGCACAGATACATCCTTTTTACTTTATTTTGTTGCTCGGATCAGACAGAAATTTATCACTCTGATTAGAAAGTATTTATGCCAGCAAATTCATAATGCTGTAAAGCATTCCTCTTTTAAATTCTCTGCTTTCACAGCTTTGGAGATTTGCAGAGAAACAGGGGAAAGCTGGAAGGATATGTGTATTTCATAGCAGTCACGATTTTCAGAAAGAACTGTAGGCAAAAAACAACTTACAAGCTAGTAACCACCATTTAAATGGGTTTGGAGCTCCTTTAGGGAAGCTAAGGGACCCTTCTTTCTGATTGTAATCATAAATATCACAATACATAGCAACCTGATTTTGCCTATATGCCTCACTATAGGGATAATACAGGGGCTGCTTCTTTATGGAATTCTCTCTGAGCAATTTCGGGTTTCTGTGTAGAAAAAGATAGCTTTAGAGTACCCATCGCTCACAAAAATGCCTGGCCTCCATCCTGAGCACAATCAAATCTATAAATAAATACCAGCAGAATGCTGGTGCTGGGGAGATATTTCTGCTGAGATCATCTTAAGCGTTTCATTCTTCCAGTACGCATTGTCATAAACAACCTGCCTATAAAATACCTCATTAGAGCATCAATCCTTATAATTATATGCAGCAGACTTAGGAGCAATTGAATAGAAACATTTCCCTGTTCAGTACACACCAGTTGTTCCCCCTTGTATTTAAACCTACTGTTAGCAATGCAGAGGCCCCATGTATTACAGCTCACTGTAATTTTGGCACCAGTCAGAAGCCTGCCTAGCTCTTCTGCACTGATCAGATCGCATTACTGTTATGGTATTTCTGCTAATAAACCTTTCCCTTTGCTAGTAAGCTGACTAACAGCTTCACAGACCACAGATGAACAAATGAATAGATACAAATTTTGTAATGTTGGCTGCCAAAGTGGTCTTTCACTCACGCAGAACAAGTTCATTCCATGAGCATCAAATGTGACAAAGCCCCCATTTCTTGCCATTTGTGTCCTCTGCTATTAGATATGCTGGCCAAATCACACAAAATTTTTCCATTAACCCCAAGAATACATTCAGTGTCTTCCCAAAGAGTACACTGGCATTGATCCTTTGGCTGGCACAGCACATCCAGTCATGCCAGTAAGCCAGAGAGATCAGACATAAGCTAGGCATGAATTTGCAAGTGTTCATGCTCCCATTCCTCATCTACCTGACAGCCTGTTTGTATAAAACTCGTAAAAGCGTAATTACTATTGAGACTTCTGTCAAAAGTGTCTGGAAACAGCCACTAAATTCAGGAGCTATTAAGAGTGGGGAGAGAGACCTATGAGCTCAAGAAGGGCTCATCCCAGGCTTGTTTCCATGGGAAATCAAGATGCAAACGTATAGGGAGAGTGGTCTTTAGTGCAGTCCATAGCCTGCATGAGGAGAGCTGGGAGCAAGCCAGCCTCACTCCAATGGGGAGAGCTGTCAGGGCTACTCAGGAAGGGAATGTCATAGGGGAGATTGCACGGGGTCAGTCAAAAGAAGAAAAACTGCTGCATTTCCAGAAGAGTCAGCTATTCACAGCCAAACTCAGCTGCACTGCCTGGACTAATAAAACCATTCACAGTGGTGGCTGATGAGGCAGAAAGGGACTCCTACACCTTCTGGTTTGGCAGCAGCAACAGAAGTCCTGGAAATAGCCTCTCAGTGATGCCTTCTGAATCCCAACAGAGAGAGGGGTTGGATCAGCATCTCCTTTGCCATCCTTGTCTCAGTCAGCTAACAAACATTGTGTAACCTTACCATTAGTCTTCAAAAGGACTTTTCCCTGTGGAGCTTTGCAGCTATTCCCCACAGGGCACAGACTGAGGTTTCCTCATTGGCAAAGTTTCTCTTCATGTTCACGTTGTAGTGTGCAAGAAAGTGGAAGCTATAAATAAAGCTTTTCCCTCTCTTGGGTGTCTGAAGAGGCATCTCTCCTGGACAGAACATTCAGTATACATTAAGATATAAACCATTTTATTTCTAGTTTTAGAAAATAAAGCTAAAAGTGTAGAAACTTCCTCTAATTTATATGGTTCTATAGTGACTCTTCTGATAACTCTTACTAAAAACCAGACCAATCATCTATCTCATTTCAAAATGACTTTGTATAACTCAGAATGCATAAATCTGCCTGAGCTTTTGTTTATAATGGCTTGATTTTTAATTTGATGTCTAAGGATACATTTTGCAAGGTAAAAAAATAAAAAGTACTTCCATGCCTGACTTCTTTTTAAAATGCATACTACCTGCATTAGCAGAGCATGAGATATCTTTGTAGAGTGCTCAACAGTTTGAATCTGCTTTTTTTGGCTAATTAAAGCCATTAATCCCAAAAGTCTATTATGGGCAGTAAATCTTTTCCACGTAAATACATTTGTTTGATAATGAATTGCCTGCTACCTAAAAATCTATTCTGCTTTTCTGGGTTTTTTCAGTTCAGAGCCTGAATAATGCATTCACTTTCTCTAATTAATTGTCTGTATGGAATGCATTTCCACCTGGTCTTTTAGAAATTTCTCTGTCAACTTTGGCCCTTCTGTCTGGATCAAGCCTTTGACGAGATTGTGCATTGCCCTCTGAGTGTGTTTATTACACAGCGAGGGGAATTGCAGGCAAAAGGAGCCCTAACTGAAAAAAAAAACACGTTCTTGAATCACACGTGTCATGGTACCAATTAGAAGTAAAATACAGAAAATGTAATGCAGCCTGCAGATTGTCGGTGTTTATGCATTCACTCTACTGATGGTACAACTTCTTGTTGTCTGCTGTAGAATATCCTTTCATCTTTTTCACTCCTGCCTAGTGACGTGTGCTAAGAGACTTAATCAGTTCTGTCCAGATGGATGCTAATGAAGGAGACATTATACCAAACACTATTATAAATTCTCGTTGACATCTCATTTTCTTTTGTCTCACTCTATTTTTAGAGTTGATTTCCAGAGGTGCAATTATAGTCCCAGTATTTATCAAGTAGGCACCATCTTAAGGTGTTATTTCATGTCCACCCACTTGGATTTTCATCTGTCCACAGCCGGTGAACAAATACTACAATTCTTATTCATCTGTTCCATATTAATATTGGCATAGTGTGACATCTATGAAACAAATGATACCAAAAATACAGGCTTACAGATATGTGATAAAGATGTCTTTCTGCCTATGTATGGCAGCCATTTTTTACAGAGATTATTTGAACTTACACATGGGAAGCAGCATCACATAAATATTCAGAAGTGTGGCTGGAAAATATTTCAGGTTCCGATTTCAGGACACATTAGGAAGGAATACGTGATGCCATGAGATGCTAATAAAGTCTGATTACTGTCAGGCTTGAATACCGTAGCTGACTGACTTTGGTTCCTAAGAAGCTCTGAGCACCAGTGAAACTATTGTCAGAATTTGGAATATTTATAGATCAACTCTCCTGTTGGATTTTTATGGTGTCGATAAAGGACAATGTCACACTGCCAGGACTTCTGTCATCAGCACTTTAGCAAAGTGATTGATGCTTTCAGAGATGTCCAGAAATAATTAATAGGGAAAACAGACAACTGGATGGGCACAGACATAAAGATTTGACAGCCTTGCACAAAACCTGGAAGCTGAAGTAAAGTATACTTAGTGAAGCCAGTCCGCACCAAGTATACTTCCAAACGGTGCACTTGTGCTTCTCTAACAAACACAAATGTTTAAAATTCAGTTTCACAGTTTATTCAGAAGATAACATTTTATACAAAAGAGCTTTTGCTCTTCTCAGCATTTGCTGGGATATCTTTTCACTGGCTTAGTAGTGGATATAGCTCTCAAGGAGGACAAAAGACTGTATTATGTGATGCTCTAACTGCTGGGACTGGGGAGAAAAGAAGGAATAGGACTGCTGTGCTCCCAGGGGGGAAAAAATAAAAAACACACATCTTTCAAGAAAAATGATCTCTGATGGTCTGAGGAGAGAGAAATGCTGACTGGTAGCAGAGCCTACATTAAAGGTTTCCTAATATCTTTTTTTTTTTTTTCCCCCTCTGTTTTGTTTCATAGAACTTTGCCAGATTCAAACTTCTTGGCCTGGGCTTTTTCCCTAACCAGTATCTGCTTTCATTGATGTACCATTATGTTGTGTATCGTGCCAAACACTCCCATCAGTCCCAATAGCCAGATGGACAGAGAGGATGATTCCATCTCCAGGTGGATTGGCCAACTTCTGATTTTAAGGAAGCTGTACATTTGTGGTACTGAGGATTCACAGTGCCCCATGCCTTGGAAGTGAGCTTGATATTATCAGGTAAATCATCTTGTTGGGAGGGATGTGACATTTGTGGTTTCTGAATACTGCACCATATTTTTCTGTGTAACGAGTGGAGAAGTCTCGCCTTACCTTGTTTTCTTCAAACAGGTATACACTCCTCAGAATCAGCAAGAATCCACTCTCTGTTTCACTGTTGCTATTTGCCAGCTTCAAGCACCACTGATTTAATATTCTTATTATTTCCTTCCAACATTTGTGCTCCACTGGATGCTGAACAAGCCTGGAGAACAGCAAACCTCCCTCCCTGGAAGAGCTCCAACTTGAGAAGTAGAAGAAGGCAACCAGACTAGCTGATTTCAGAGCAGGGAATGGCTCTCTTGCAACCTTTAAATAATTCACAAGTTCTTTTTGTAAATTATTAAGTTCCTGGTTCTTAGATTTAGCTCTTTGAGTTTACAGGATATGTTTTCAGATGCTCACATCTGTAGCTGGCTGCTGTTCATCTCAACTCAAAGGTTGGCAACCTAGCCCTTCAGAGTTAATCATTCTAGTTTTGCTTTCTTGTTATCATTTTATTTTGGCTTCTCTGCTCTTTAAAAGCATGACTACCAAAGGAAGGAAAGAGAAAGAGAGAGCAAAATACTTACACTGAATCTTAAGCATGACTCAGACTACTCGTGTCTTCCATTCGTTCAAAGCACCTGCACAACAGTGTACTGAACATCATTGTAACATGACAGAGCAATGCTTTCAGTAACCCAGATTAAATAAAAATAGAATAAATTTGGGCTCTTATCCAGGACTTAGACCTATGCTAGGCCATTCTGAGCACAGTGTGTGCATTCTTAGAACCAGTCACATCAAGGTATGTTCCACAGTTAGCCGGGGAAGAATGGCACCTCTGATAAGTACAAGTTCCTTATCCTCTTTTCTTCAAACATCAGTGCCATCTATCATTAGCCCTCAGTGCCTTTTCTAACCATTGATCTTAGCCAGAAACAAGTGCTTTGACTCAGAGCTCTATCTCCCCTCATACTTCAGTGGTTATTCACATTCTTTAGCTGCTTTTTGATGTTTTCCGTATATTAAATTCCCTCCTCCTTTTCTCATAACGTCTTCCTTCCTGACCTCATCAAACAGCACTGACTGTAATATTTACTATGATACTAGGTCTAGTCTTCTCCCTGGCGCTTTCTTTGCATCCTACAATTCTTTCCATGTTTTCTCTAGTCCCCACCAAGGCTGCGAAATAAGCACTGGAAAGATTCACGACTAAAAGTGAGTGCCTCTGCTGGTTGCTCCAGCTGAAAAGAAATGTATTTTAAAACAAAAGTGCACAGAAAAAAAGACATGAATTAGAAAACTCATGTGAATATTGCAAAATCCCAGACTGCCTGAAGTTGGCAGGGCCTTCGGAGTCCCTCTAACCCGACTCCAGTGAGGACAGCCACTGGAGTGTGTCCACCAGGTGGCTTTTGGAGTTCTCCAAGGAGGAGACCCCACAGCATCACTGGGCAGCCTGTGCCAGTGCTCTGTCATCTGCACAGTACAGAGGTGCTCCGGTTTGTGCTCGGTGCCTCTTGTCCTGGCACTAGGCACCACTGAACAGAGCCTGGCTCCATCCTCTGCACTCTTTTTTCAGGTATTTGTAGACACTGATGAGATCCACCTTGAGCCTTCTCCTCTCCAGGCTGGGCAGTCTCAAGTCTCTCGGCTTCTCTCAGAAGTTCTGCAATGCCTTCATCAACTTAGTGGCTCTGCTTTGGACTCCTTCCAGTATGTCCATGTTCTTTTTTGTACACAGTACACCATGCGTGGCCTCACCACTGAGGAGAGGGGAAAGATCAGCTCTCTTGAATTGCAGGTGATACTTTGCCTAATGCTACCAAGAATATTGCTAGATTTTTTTGCTGCAAGGGCACAATGATGTCCGATGCCCTACTGCATCAACATCTTAATTATATTTGAACAGAGAGAAACATTTCTGAAGGCCAAAACAAACCTTTCTAAAACCTCCTGAAGGTTGATCACAAATACTACAGTCAGTAAATATCAAAATGTTGGTGTATTGATCATCTACTTTACTCAGTCAACATTGTAATTCAGCTAAAGGCCACAAAAGATTATTGTGTACATTTAGAAACACCAGCAAATTCAGGTGAGCATTTGAAATTTTTACATCACAAGTCATATCATAATTAATTGAAATTATGTTCTGCAATCTATTACTCTTGGTAGGGCAAGGACAACAGTGCCAGTCCCGTCTGTCATCTTCCCAATCCTCAAATCTCCTTACTGAAAAGAGAGACAGACACCATGAGTTAAGTGTATTAGAGATCAGATTTGGTTTGGTGTTTACCATGCTCCTGCTTTTTCAGATGTACTGTCTTAGTCATATGATTGACTCTCTTCTGACTGAGCAGATCACCAGCTTTTGCTTCTCTTGTTCTAATTCTCTATCTTATACTGGCTTTCCTTGGCACTTGTATGTTCTTGTCTTTTGCTCTGAATGCAGTGGATTTAATCCTGGTGTACCAGAAGCTTGCTGCCTGACACAGGCTTATCACTTCCTGCACTGTCATGTTCAGACAATGGTCAAACTTTGCCTGCTCACAGCTATTCTTGCAGATACTTGCTACTCTCTGACAGCTTTTGTACATTTATTCTCACCACTCAAACTCATCCCACGTGTTCTTTTTATTCCTTGTGCACATGTTGTATGGCTCAACTTCCTTTATAAACTATGATAAGAAAGATTTGGAAATCTGCTGAGAAGAGCTATTAACCCAGCCCCAGAGCTTCCAAACTGAAATTTCGCCTACATTGCTGCACTACTTTACTTCTCTTTTCAGTGCATAAATGTCACAAAAAGTTTTTTTTCTGTTTCAGAGTTCTGAAAAATCTACCCCCAAATCCACAGCTATGAGCTGTACCCTGCAGCTGTGGCTGAACTAAGAGAGATAGAATCATGGAATCATAGAATTACTTGCCATAGTTCATGCCTCAGCAGCATCAGCATGCTTGACTTAGATTCTGAAGGAGCGGAAAAGCAGCATGAAGGATATGGTAAAATTCTGAGACAGGCAAAGTTCCTTACTTCTGACACTCCTTCATGCACTATCTGCAAATAATTTTGAGTTTTTTTTTTCCCCAGGGACTGAAAGCTTTATTCTGGAACACTGGAAATATTTTTCCTGTACCACCAGAGGAGTCTGCATTTGCCTGTGGATGTATACCCTCAGCAGGTCCCAGCTGTGCCAAGCGAAGTGCTCACCCTCCTTTACTCACATGCACTAGCTTGCCATTACTCTTTCACAGAAGATGTGAAATTGTATCTAGGATGGAGGAACTACACAAGCAGTGCAGCAGGCAGATGTGAGGGTGATCTCCTCTACCTGTCAGGATGGCAGTGACAAGGAGCTCTCCACCTTCTGGGCATGACAGTCTCTTCCAGGAACATCACTGAAACATCTGTGAAACATGAAAGATGGTGTCATGATGGGATAGAGTTAATTTTCTTCATATGAACTCATACCGTGTTTAAACCACAACAGTCCTTTTCATGTTTAAGGTGGCATTCAAAGGGTTAAGACAATGATAGATTTGGTTGGAGTGTACTAGACTGAATATGCAGAAGTTATAATTGTTTAGTTGTAGCAGGTTTCTGTGCTGGCCACAGAGCTTGTATGCATTACTGTATATTAGAATCTAGTGCTTGTTAGTGGAAATTTTTCTTATGCTGTTACCATCTTGCTTTGCCATGCCTAGGAACAATTTGAAAACAGCTATGGCTATGACATAGTCTGGCAGATGGCCTGGACATCACTGCTATTCCCGTGCTGCTCTACTGGGCAGGCTGGGACTTCAGTATGAACCTTAGTCAGAGGGACTGTGACCCATAGATGAGCCCATGTGGGCTCACATACACCCTGAAGTGTCTCTGGCTATGGATAACTCCATGACACAGCAGAAGACTTCTGAAGGAACTGTGACCAATGGATAAGCTCAGCGCAGCAGTGACCTGTCCTGAGCAACCTGAACAGGCTTCAGGATCCAGTACCTCCATGCAACACACTGTTCATAGACTGAGGGAATGATCTGTGAATTAATCAAAGGGTAGTTGTTAATGAGGATGTACTGGATAGTGTGGCACCCAGGTACCATATAAATTGTATGGAATGAGGGGTTATTAATGTCATGGTCTTGGTTGGGATAATTTTCTTCACAGAGGTTTGCATGATGCTGTAAATCAAATTTTTGATGAAAATAATGCTGATACCACACAGATGTTTTAGTTGTTACTGAACAGTATTTGCACAGAGACGACTTTCCTACTTCCCATGTTGCCCGGCCAGCAAGGAGCTGAGGGTGCACAAGAAGCTGGGGCCAGAACAAGGACAGCTGACCCAAATTTTCCAGGACATCCTATGCAATATGATGACATTCTCAGCAACAAAAGCTGTCAGAAAAGAGGAGGAGGGATGTTTTGAGTATTAGTATTTGTCTTCCCAGGTAACCATTACATGTGATGAGCCTTGATTTCCTGGAAGCTTGTTGATGGAAAGTAGTGAATGTATTCCTTGTTTTGTTTCAATTGCATGCACAGATTTGCTTTACCTATTAAAGTGTGTTTATCTCAACTGACACGTTCTTGCACTTCTATATTTCCAGTTCCCTCCCCCATTCCTCTGGAGGAGGATGGAGTGAGCAACTGTGTGGGGCTGAGCTGCCTGCTGGGCTAAACTACAACAGCTGTTTCCCCAGCCCTAGCAGTGCCACATCAGGCAGTGGCAAGGCTTTGGATCAAATCCTCTGTTTCTCCTCATCTCCAGCCTTAAAATGCTGCAGGCTCCTAAAGAAAGATGGGCAATTTGCAAGGAGGCTGCAGTTCCCCTCCCACACCTCTTCCAACAAATGGAGTCAATTAGCAGTTTCTCCCCAGAGCTTTAGGAGGATTTCTGATCTGATTGTACAACAGTAAACAGTCTGAAATCCAGAACAATATTGTCATGTGAAGCACAAACTGTCATCAACAAACTGATTGCCCAAATATAAACAAAGCCCGTTATAAGCCTAGTGAAATTTTATTTCTCTTCCATTGATTTTCGTTTATTACCCACAGTTTTCCATTCTTTCGAGATGTTGATGGACAAAGATGTAGCAATAAAAAAAAAAAAAGAAAAGAAAAAAAAAAGAAAGAAAACATATGTTCATAATATTTTCAGTCTCAGAAATTAACAGGAAACAGAGAGGGGGTGCCTCATTACAGATTTTTACAAAAGGCATTTTGGATATGAATAAGTGTCCCTACTTGACAATATTCTGAAATAAACCACTCTTATTATCCATACACTTTGCCAGACGAGATCAAGCATAATGAGAAAGCCAGTGATCAGAGCAGGAAAATACCAGGATTACTGAGCTGTTTCATGTCCACTCATTCACTCTTGTGTCATGATCTCATTTTGCAAAATCCTTAACTCCCTCAGCTTCTATTGAGATTACTGAGCAAGTAGTGGATGCACATATTCCCTTGAAGAGCAAAGCCTTTAGCTTTTCCAACTTACAATGTGCTTTGTTTGTTTTTTGGCACAGGAATACCTTGCAAAGCCATGAATCGATCCTACTGAGATGCTGACCTTCACTTTGCTGAGACATAAACCAGGAAGAGTAATGGATCTACAGGAGAAACTCAAACTACATTAGTTTTTGTGTTTTTTTTTTCTAAGTGACAGAGTTCATAGATATCATTCATTTCCACCTTCAGGCTACACAGAACGTCCTTGCCAGGTAGACAGCTGCAGAAGCTGAGTGTCACTAGCTGAAAAGCACCCAAGAGAGATGCTCTCAGCCCTTTTGAGACATTCCATCCCCAGTGACATGTTGCATTCCCAAACTAAGTGTAAAAACATTTGCGAGTTTCAAGCCAGACACTGTATTTCCAGTCTGTCTAGATAGATAGGTGAACTGTGGTTCATCATGCAATGGATTGCATGCCAGAGAATGTTTTACATGCAAGCAAATATGCTAAGGTAAAAACTCAAGAGAACAAATACGCACAGAAAGTCAAAGTAATTCTGTTCCAGCACTAAAAAAAAAATAAATTGTGAGTACTGAAATTCCAGTGCCTAAGCACCAATATGCAGCTCTGATCTTGGCTTCCTTTCTTCAGCATGACAGTAAAGAGATTCAGTAACACCAATACGATCTGTACCAGATTCTTCAATATGCAGCCATTGAACTCAACTGTGAGGCACCCTGGGCAGAGCCAAAGCAATGTCAGCCCCGAAGTTCTTGCAGAGCTTCTTGAAGTGGTAAAATGAAACTGTGCTTCAACAAGTGTGAAAGCTGTGAATTAAGTTACAGCCCTGAGGATCATGCCTCTCCTCTACCTGTTGCTGTAACAACGTGAAGGCAGTGCAGCCCAAGGCTTTTGTTACATACCTGGGATGTTATGTATGGATTGTGTTTGGCCACTAAATCCAGTAAGGAGGGAATCACAGAGGTGGAAAAGAGAGAAAGCATGGGAGTTCATCAATGCTCTCAAGAAGTGTTGGGGATGGGGAGTTCCAATATTACAATAAGAACCCAGAAATATAAAAACTCTGCAAGAAAAAAAATAATCTTTATTTAGTTTCTGATATTTGCTTCTAGAAACAAAAGAAGTCTATGATAAAGGCACTCTTACATAAACAACTTCTGAAAGAATATCTGCTTGCATTTATGGGCCCAAGTAACAGAGTTTGGGCAAAATCTCCTCATCCTATAATGAAAAGCAGAGGAATTCATGAGGACAGAAGGCCTGATCTTAGAATGGCTGTGGACTGTGCAGGCTGTTGCTTGTTTGCATTTTTTGTTGTTGATTTAATTAATGAATTTAGACAACGGCATTTTAATGGGAAAATAAAGGGCAAGAGTGATCAGGTAATTTTTACCTTTTATTTCAAGGTCTGTTCATTTTTCAGGCTTCTATTTACCCTAAAAGACAAGGGCATTTAGGAATGTTAGCTAAAAAAAAATCAACATACATACAAAGAAATCTGAGGAAGGGATCATGCTGCTATGGCTAATAGAGCTCTGTTTGCCTGAGCTTACAGAGACATGGATTGGGGCAGTTCTTTATTTTCTTGCCCGGTCTACCAAAGCATCTTCATCCGTTGCTATTTTTTCTCTATTTTTATTTAGGCTACTAATTTTACAGAGTGGCAAAATAGAGCTTTCCTTCGGGCTCATGGTATTAACTTCTCCAGGCAAAATGAAAATAGTATTTTGTGCAAGAGGTGTATAACTTCCTTCCTATAGAAAACAAAACAAACAAACAAAAAAAGCCATGGTAGTTATCTTAAAGCCTGAAAGCCCAGTTATATCAGTGCAGGGCTGTACCACTGCTGTCTGGCCAGGGGCAATTGTGATTATCAGTGACAGCTTCCTTCTGTTAACTGTCAGTCTGAGTGACAATAGTGGATCATTGCTGTGGCTTGGGAGAATAACAAAGTGTATTTACTGCAAACACCAAGAGATTACACACTAATTTCAAGTTAAATTTATGTCTTTTTTTCAGGCATGCAAAAGTCCTGTTTATATTTTTCCATAACAGGGAGTGCAAAGTGCCTCTGGGAGCTTTTTATGTTCCTATATTAATCTTCATGGTCATTCAGATGCATTACTTAGTGAGCCTCCCAGATGTTGAGTGTGGCCCAGAGGACAGATTTAAAGCCTTCAGTTTTGTAAGATAATTAAATGTTAATGTAATGGGTAAGCCTGTTTTCACAAGCTAAACCAAGGACTGTTCATAGATCATGATTTCAGATCAACTCCAAAAATAAACTGAATGAGTGAGTTCACAAAGATCTTAGGACAGCTGCTTTGGAAAAGTTTCACAGAACAGAACCCTCTAGAACAATTTTTGTGAGGATGAGTGGGGTCATCTGCAATAATAATGCCCTGGGTTAAGTGAATCATAGAATCACCAAGATCATCCAGTCCAACCATCCACCTATCACCAATATTTCCCACTAAACCATGTTTCTTGAACACCCCCCAGGGTCAGTGACTCCTCCACCTGCCTGGGCAGCCTATTCCAGCACCTGACTCATCTTTTGGAGAATAAGTTTCTCCTAATGTCCAGCCTGAATCTGGCACAACATGGGACCATTCCCTCTAGTCCTATCGTTAGTTATATGGGAAAGAGACCAACACTCACCTCACCACAATCACCCTTCAGGTAGTTATAGAGAGCTAGAAGGTCTCTCCTGAGCCTCCTCTTCTCCAGAAGAAATAATGCCAGTCCTCTCAGTCGCTCTCTCTCCACAAGACTCGAAAAAAAAATGCGTGCTCTAATTAACATTGACGAAAGCAAGAGAAAACCTATGAGCAGAATTTGTTTGATAAATAGGATGAGATTTCTTCTCCAAATGTAAACAAAACCCTGCATACTTGGAAACAGCATCTTCCCTGTTTCTTGTTTCCCACCCATACTCATTTCATGATTTTGTTCTGCTGGACGGGCTGGAGATTCATGATCCCTGAGGTCCCTTCCAAATTAAGCCATTCTGCCTTAATTGTTTTTCTTGCAGAAAAGTCCATATGTACTAAGATTAAATAATTTATAATCAGAAGTATGTAAAAGGCATGAGATGCTGCTATAATGGCAATGAAATAAAAAGACAAACATTATTAGCATGATAAGCTAGGCTCAGGCTAATTCAAATAGGTAGGCTTGCTTCATCATGACTTGTAGTGAACATACTTGTAAGTTGTGCTTACAGGAAGATAAGAAGATCAAAAGCCCAGAAATACTCAGCTGGCACCTGTATTTCTTGCTTGTTTTCTTTCTTGCTTATCATATTTGACAAGAATGAGACATCTGAAGCAAAGAAAATTCAAGGAGAGTAACTTGTACAGTGACACTCATCCTTTATTTTTAGCTTAAAAAAGGGACAACTGGTCATCATCAAGTCTGCTACGAAACAGAAAAGAGATGTGCTCTGCACATAGTATGGTAGTTCAAAGGAATTGAGATCTGGAATAAACTGAAATTTCAGTGAAGCTGTGGAAGGACTCAAGTCACATTACGTAGCGAAATATTGCTAAGCATTTCATTTAATAAAATTAGATAAACAGGATGGATAATCAAACTGTGCATGTCAGGCATCCACAGAAAAATTGATGAGTGTGCTAATATGGAAAAAGGAACTGCAGTCATGCTGATTCTGCAGTCATGTGTAAGCGGGTTATGGTGCCAGGACTCATAACACAAAAAGCACCTACCTCTCTTGTCTGAATAGCTATGGAAATTTGGATGTATATGTGTCTTTATTTTCATTAGCCAGCCCCTTGTCAATAAGTCCTCGGGTAAGCTTTTGGATAGAAGTAATCAATGTAACTTCTGTTGTTTGACTCTGTCTATTACATTACCAAATATTGACATAAAAAATAGAATACAGTGCTGATCAAATTCTTTTGGCTGGACCAAGCAACTTACTAGCTGTATAATGAATCCTACATTGGCTTATTCATTCCTCTCTAACAATAAAAACACTTATTTTTCTGTCAGATCACAGACAAGAGCTACTAGGGACACAGTTCTTCCACTCTAACTGTTGGAAATATCTGGATAGTTTTGTCAGGATAGTATATCTGATAAAAGCAGATTTTATTCACAACTGCAATTGTGGACGTCCCACATGCAGGAGCTTACCTATGGATGCAGCAGTACAGATTTTGTACCAATTCTCCCCCATGCCTACCCCCCTCCCTTGTTTTTCCAATTGCTGGGTACCCCTGCTTCATAATCTTATCAAAGATTTGCATTCGTTAATGCATTCTGGCACTCATCAATTCATGTGCTATCTTGTGCCAGTCAGTCATCATCCTGCTGTTTCCAAGTACTTTCCTTATCATGTTGATACTGTGATTCTCTCCAAGCCTTCTTCCATTCTGTCCAGAGGATGCTTCCTTGGCCTTCCTGATGCCTCCTCAGGTGCTTCCTTGGGCATGTCATGAGTTTTTCTCTGGTTTGATACATCTATTGCAGGATATTCTTGCAATGTTTATGACAAAATATTACATATATATTCATGCTGACTAGACATAAATTGTTGCTAGCTATACACATATTTTGCTAATTATTTAACTTTTCCTTCTTAAATTCTCTATTACTTGGGCCTTGTCTGTCCAGCACGAAGAATTAGTAAGGCTCAAAGATATTTCAGAAGGCTGGACAGACAGGAACTTCAGTTTTCATGCCCATAACTATTCCATCTACATAACCTCTATGACTATTTATTACTTTGCCTATATACTGAGCATGCATTCCTGAGGAAGGTTCATCTAGAGAATAAGTGATGAAGATTATCAGAGACCCCCCTCCCAGTAAAGTAGAAAGACCCCCCAAAAGAGTTACAGTAGCAGAGACCATGAAATAAAAATTCTTATCTTGTTCTAATGACAAAACAACATTTGATTCCCACATAACCAAGGTAGTTTGTCTCCTGGACTTAGTGATGTAAGGCAGTGAGAGTAACAGCAGAACTACAACAGCATGAGACCTACAACAGAAAATACTGCCACAGCATATCAGGTAAAATGTCACAGACTGCGTGTAAAATGCAGACTACAGGGTTGCAAATAGAAGACCTTCAGAGGTTCAAAGGTTAAGGAATTGTGCAGGAATGGTGTTCATACACAGTGCAAAGTGGATATTAAATTTCTGATTTTCTTATTTGGAATAACATCTGAGAAATTCCCAAATGGCTAGTCTTAGGAAACCTCTAGCATTTGTTGGCCAGTGGTGTCACTGCATTTTAGCTATTCTCCACTGAAACTATTTACAAAATATTAAAATATGTGTACACTATCGACCATTTGAAGAAATGGCAAGTTAACTCAAATCCTACCCTTATTTGAGCTTGACTTCTCAGAGTTAGAAATGTTACTCTGCACCTGAAGAAGTTAAGTGGGGAGTTGTTCAGAAGATTGTCAGTGAACTTAAGGAAAGTACCAGAAATAGATATTTGGATGCTGTCATGAAAAAACATACATTTCACTCAGAAGAGCAAGACTGGAACAACGGCAGTCCAGAAATTATGAAGAAAGTAGAAAATAACCTTTGTTTCCTGCTTCCAAAGCTTTCTGTCCCTACAGCAGATGGTCAAATGCACGCATCATTGGACTGGCACTTTCAAATCATTTTCCTCTCCATCCAGTTTATAGTAAATGTTAGTTATTTTAGCCCTTTTAACATGTCTGAATTTGCAGAAGAAAGAGCTCCAAGCTATATTTTCAGAATTTCTTGACAGTTTTAATAACCTCAGTAAAAAGTTGTTTCAATGGCTTTTGGATTCAATGCCAGAATTGCCACCAGACACAAGGCAAGAACAAACCTGGTGTGGAATTTGCTATTTTTAGCCATTTTCAGCTGATGTAAAGCACAAAGCAGAGAGATGGTTTTAGCGAGCATGGTTGAAGTTTTAAGGGCCTTGTCAGAATGCGTGTAAGTCTATGCAAGCGGAATAAAAATAGAAGTAAAACCTGACTGTGAAGTGTGCTTTCAGCTTTCCACTGAAGAGCTACTAATTTAGTAATTTCATTCTTCTAGAGCCCAGCTTTTCCGTTTGCATTCCTACCAGATACCCCAGCAACAAACACCAATGGCAATTGCCATACACCAGAGTAAAACTACCAACCAAACAGATCTATCTGTTTTAACATGAAAAAAAAAACAAAATCTAAACCCATCAGAATGAATGAAAGGCATACACAGAGTTTTTATAGCTTCTACTCTTTGCATTAGAAATGAAGCATTGCTGAAATTAATGGAATTATGATAGCATTAAATCAGCAGAAAATTAACATCAAGCCTAGTGCAACATGACATACTGATGTCTAAGTCAAAACTAGAACATCTTTCATTACGCTGCATATGTCTGAGATGTCGCCCATCCCTTAATGAGGTAACATTCAGCTAATAGAGGGTAGAGATCTTTTAGCATTTCCAAAATGCTTTGGAAATGCTATCTAATTAAGCCTCACAGAGTCATGTGCAGTAGGTAAATGTTGCAATCAACATTCTTAGTGACTGGAAAACCAAGACACGGATTTTTAATGAGTTTCCCAACTAAAGTCACCCTGAGAGTCACAAATACCATACAGTATAAGCAACCAAACCCCTGGAGAATGAAAGTAAAGAATCCCTAAGATAAGAAGTTAATAATAGTTTTATTTGACTGTATTTGGATTTGAAATTGTTGTTTGCATTCTATGGATGTGCTGGGCTGAAATAGAAACTAGTTCTTCACTCTGGCTGCAGTGCTCACACTACCATGCCTTTTCAAAACCCCTTTAACAGTGGAAACACTTACTGAAGTCTACATTTTGGTAAATTGAAAACCATTCTCTTCCAATCAGTGATTTGCCTGTGCTGTGACCACTCTGTAAAACCGACAAAGCCCTTCTCTAAAGTGCATTTCACAGGAGCAGCACAGAAAAATGCCACATTGCAGTTAAAATATTTAGACATTGCTCAGAATTTTAAAGGCGAAAGATAAACGCCTTGTGAAAGCAGAAGCTCTCACTAGCAAGATCTCCCATCTGCAGGAGCAGAGTCCCAGTGTGATCAAGGTAAGTGACTTGGCTATTCACTCCATGCCATTAAAGAGTGCACATACGTGTTAGCTCCTTTAGTCTCACAAGAGTGCAGAATCTCACACTCTCAGGCTGTCATACTTCCCATATGAATGGATGAAGAAATGAAGCTGTCATTCTGGGCATTCTCTTCTGATTTCCCAGGTGCTCAGCTCATTAAGAGTAATTCCTTTAAGAAGAGCCAGATGTGAGTTGCTCAGCAGATCACCTGGAGCCATTAGGCTGCCTCTCTGGAACCAGTGTGAAAGAGGAATTGGAAAGAAGAGGAGAAACACCCGGTTCATTGAGGTTCATCGATTTTTGACTGCATATTCCAGCATAGGATAACCAGTTTGGGAGCAAAAGGTGATGTGGCTTTGTGTCAGCATTACTGGCAATGATTGAAAATGTACCTGGTTTTTTTTGGTTTTTTTTTGGTCTGAGAGTAGGCAAAAGACAATAGCACTGAAATAAATCTGTTTCAATTATGGTGTCTGTTCCTATGGTTATATGTAATACAGATCTGTCATATATAAATTGTATGTAATCAATTCTATATAAGCTCCTTATTCTCTGCTGCAGCACATAGGGTCTTTTTTTTCTCTCTTGAACTGATTTTGTTAAATAAATGAATAAAAGTGGATTTTCTTGTTTTTGAGCAATTTATTCTTGAATTTGTATTGAATTTTTCGTACAGTTCTGGTTTAAAATGTCGAGAGAGAGAGAAACTGTGAAAGAAAAAGAACAAGAATAAAAAGGCAGAAGAGAGCCACCACTCCAGCTTCCAGTCAGCACTAATGGCCAGTTAGTGAGTAGTTAGGAAAAGATTAACAATTTCTTACCAGCATCTTGTTTCTGTTGTGATCCTTTATATCCCAAACTTTCAACTTATTACAATTTCTGTAGCACTTTTTTAGAGGACTTAGGACTACTGTCTATAATGTCATCTTTATTAGTTATGAAGTGGAGCAGACTCATAATAGTGTGCATGAATCTCAGAGAAAATAATCTTCTCATGTTTGATATTATCTTTCACAGTAGTGACATCTAATAATTAACAACAGAACTCACTGTTCCTCTTCAAATTCCTGTTCCTCTTCCACAGCTCTTCAAATCTCACTACCACATACTGTTGCCCTTATATGGCAATTTGTTATGAACAGACAAGTCAAGTCTAAGACTAAGAAGTACAGGCCTGAAGAGAATTTAACCTTTCTCTTCATGAAAGGGCACTTTATTATGGATGTGCCTACTGTAGAAACAATTCACCACGTATAGGCTTCACAACTGTTTTAAATAGGTTGGATCTACATGTAAAGGTGTCTCACTCAAGACTTGGAGGCATAACAAACCATACCAAATTTGGTGTAGAACACAGCACATAAGGTTATTAAAAATATCTAAGATAGTACTAAGCAGGATACTTGCTGCTATTCTGTTGACTGATGGGTAGTCACAGAGTCACAGAATCGTAGGGGTTGGAAGGGACCTCCAGAGATCATCGAGTCCAACCCCCCTACCTAAGCAGGTTCCCTACACCAGGTAAGTCAATTAACTACCATCTTACTACCCATCAAGTTATTTTGTCTCCTGGTCTCCATCCTTCAGTCCCTAAATCCAGCATCTCTGGTCAACACAGGCTTGCAGTTAGCCCTCTCTGTTCAGCTCCTTCACCTCCAGTTAGGGTCCTGCAAATGTATAAATGACAAAGCTTCCAAATAGCACTCTGCTTCCACTTCTGTCACTTTGAGACCAGGCATTCACCTGCCCATTTCTCACATGCAAGGAGTGAAGACACAAGTAGCTCCATTTCTCACCAACGGAATGTAAGTCCTGCAACCAATTCTGTTCTTTCTTAAGGTTTTTTTGTTCATTGCTTGTATATATAACAAGATAACTGTGAAGAGCTTTCCATGTTTCTGTAGCAGAAGGGAAAGAGGAAATGAACTGGTAGTGATAAAATACCGCCTACTATCTGAATGAAACTGACAAGTAATAAATTGCAAGCAGTGGGTGCAAATAGGTTATACTTGAGTTCACACCCCGATAAATTTTGAGTTCTGCCTCTTAAGGGCATGTTCAGGTACCTATTGGCAAGGACTCCCAGACTTCTAAATCATTAGTTGCTTGAGGCTTTCAATCCATTTTTGACTGGAGGAAGAGCGAGTGAAAAAAAAATAATAATTACAAAAATTATACATAATTACCAGACATCGGAAATAGAACCTATATTGCTACTTCTCTTTTTATTCAGAAAGTCCCATGGGACAGGTCTGCCAGTAATCACTCCCTGCTACACTACAGTTATTTCTCCTTTCTATTGCCCTTACTTCTCTCTAACTTACAAATTCATGCTGGGCTTTTGCATCACTTACAGAACTGTAAGTATGAGTGATGCATACCATAAAGTATAGTCTTAATTTTAGCAACAGAGGTTATACTCAATTTCTTTGAGCGATAAACAATTATGTCTTTCCAGATTAGGATTTTCAGTTGCTTAACAGTCAGCCATTCTCAGTCAGGTCTGAGACTATTCACTTAAAGTACTCAGGTCTTGGAAATAAGCAACAACTATTATTACAAATTTTTACATCTGCAAGTAGCTGTCAGAACTGACTATGAAGTGCTTCTTTACACAAGGACATAGGCAGATATCTCCTTCCAGTGTATGAAACAAAGTTTGGCATGAATATAGAACAACAGATACACTTCAAAGAGCTGTATCTTTAGAATACAAGACAAACTTTGAAGTAATTAATGGTTTATCACATAGCAGTGGGGGTTACTGTGGAGCACCTGTTTCACCAGGAGCATTCAGACTGAAAGGTCCTGAAATCTCAGTAAATAGCGCACAAAAAAGAAAGCAACCTAGAGGTCAGAAGCAAATTGCTATTATACATCACTAAGGACAGCATGTCAAGTACCATATTTATGTGTGAAGTGGAAAGGAATTAATGAATACAAGTAGAATTCAGAGAGTGTACATTCTCTTGAACAATATAAATGATGTCTTGCAACCGTTATTGAGCTAAATCCATTCAGATAGGAATTACTAACATATTAACATGTTAATTGATTTGTTAACCATTGTTACTATAAAGAGAATAACAAAGTGTTTGCATTATTTTTACTGAGGTTTTTAATGAGCTAAAAACATTCAATTGTCAGGAGGTTGTTCAGCTATCACCGACATTATACATTTAAACTTTAGACTGATAATACAATACCCAATTTTATACAACATGTACTTTGCTATTGTCTGTGAAGCTGAGGTAAATAATTCATTCCTGAATGCTCAAATTCATGTGCCCATTGCAACAAATCATTAGCGTCTGATTAGATTAGCCACATTATTTTGTTCTTCTGAATATCCTGTTCTTTACTACAGGTCAGATTTTGCCACTCACTCAGTCTCAGACTTGCTCTTCTCTTACATTGTGAGGAACTTTGTTCCCCTGACCTCTATCTAGTTTTCAGGGGTGTGAGAGATTTGGGAAGTCTGAATGTCAGTGAAGATTGAAGCAAAGAACACTCTGAGTACCTCAACTTCCTCCATATCTGTTAATGCTACTTCTCATTTATCACATGGGGTACATTCTCCTTTGCCTGTCTTTCATGACCAGTGTAGCTAAGGAAACCTTTTGTGTTATTTTTCACATCCCTCCCCAAATTCAGTTCCTTGGCTTTCCTGGTCTCATATCTGCACTTCCTGGTCTCATATCTGCACTTCCAGATGATATCCTTGTATTCTTCCCAGGCCACTCATCCCTACTTCCACTGCTCCCCTGGGGATCTAAGTCCTGTCTTAGTTTTTTTGCCAGGCCTTTATTCCTTGAAGTCAGAAACTCAATCAGGGCATGGTTGCTACAGCCCAGACTGCCTCCAGTATTAAGCTTTTCAATGAGTTGATTTTCACTGCTGATCACCAGGCCCTGTAATGCTTTTCCTCTGGTCGATTTGTCTAATAATTGTACCAGGATGTTATCCTCAACTCACTAAATCACAGAATCACAGAATCATAGAATCATAGAATTGTGTGGGATGGCGGGGATCTTAAAGCTCACCCAGCCCCAACCCTGTACCATGGGCAGGGCTTCTCCCCACCAGCTCAGGCTGTCCAGGGCCCAAACAAACTGGCCTTGAGTGCCTTCAGAGATGGGGCACCAAAGCTTCTCTGGGCAGACTGTGACAGTGCTTATCTCAAGAAACAATTAATACATTTTACCAAAAGTGAGAAACTTGATGTGTAGACCTGTGGAGGCATAGACAAAGTAGAAAAATTATTTTGTATTCTTTTATTTTTCGCTTGAAAGTGAGAACTTCTAGCAAGAGTCAAATTGCCACTCTCTTGTGGAGGAAACATTTAGCAAAGGGAAAAGGTAAGTGTCAAAAGTTGTGTGGTGTGTACAGTGCTGAGTCAAGCTATTTGTGCTGATGCTATTACAGTGTTTCTGTTTTTGTATTTCCTCAACAGCAACTATTCATTTAAGATAAACATGTAGCATTGACATTTATGCTGAGACAATGCAAAATCTATGGCTTGCTTTTGTGAAACGATGTGCAATAAATCAAAAAATCTCCCTAGAGCCTTCCCTTCTCCAGTCTTAACAAGCCCAACTCTCTCATACTGTCCTTGTAGTAGAGATTTTCCAGCCCTCTGATCACTTCCACAGCCCTCCACTGGGCCTATTTCAACACCTCCATGTCCTTCTTGTGTTGAAAGCCCCAGGCCTATACACAATACTCCAGGTGGGATATCACAAGGGCAGAGGGGGACAATCACCTCCCTTTTCCTGTTGGCTATCACTCTCTTGATGCATCTCAGGATACTGTTAGGTTTCCAGGTTGCAAGCACACGCTGCTGCTCATGTCCAGCATTTCATCCACCAGGATTTCCAAGTCATTCTCCACAGGACTGTTCTCAATGAGTTCTTCTACCAGTCTGTACTCATATCTTGGATTATCCTGACTCAAGTGCAGCATCTTGCACTTGGACTTTTTGAACCTCACTAGGTTCATGAGAGCCCACTTAATACTGTCCAGATTCCTCTGGGTGACATTCCTTCCTTCTGTCGTATGAGTCTCACCAATTAGCTTGGTGTCATTCATAAACTTGCTGAGGATGCTCTCAATCCCATCAATTGTTTTGTTGATAAAGATGTTAAAGAATACACGTTTCTCCATTGTTACACCATCAGAAAGACATTCATAAATAAATTATATTAAAAAAATAATAGCATGAATTTTCTCGAGGTTAATGAAGCAGTAGATGTTAAAGAAGTAAAGAACAACATATTTTTTGGTGAAGAAAAGTAGAGGTTGAAGCCGTCCACACATTAAGAAATGTAATCATATTATAAGTCAACACTTCCCACCTCTCAAGACAGAGAGTGAGCAAACTGCATTAGCTTATCTGAACCTTCTGTGCTATTCTAAGAACATTTGTGCATTAAGTGAGAATTTTATGAGAAATAGGGAGATGCTGGAATAAAGTAGTGTCTGCTTTCCCTTCTGGAGATTTCCCTTCATGTGTCTCCTAGGCAATGAAGCGTGAGTTCAAAAGGCCAGATTTCATGCTAGTAAGCATAGCAGCAAAGAAAGTTCACACTTGAAGTTGTGTCCTTTATAGCTGTTTCTATACAAATGTTTTGCATTCCTGAAATAAAAGCAAGAACAATAAAAACTTTACTTGTCATGAAGGCTATCAACAGTTGCTACAGCTGAAGATGTGAAGATGTAGCAAACACATTTTACCCACATACGTTGTCAAGTATAAACATTGCTTCTGTTTGTTACCCAGTATTTCACCTCCTGGATATGTGCAAATACAACTTTTTGGTGAAGCATTCTTCCTGAGACCGAGAAAAATGAGAATCAATCCTTCAACAGACTGTAAAAAAATCAATATTTCTCAATACATCTGTCAGTTATTTATGGAGCTGTAAAAAGATTAAATAAACTGTAGTATTATTCTTGAATTATTTCTAGATCTTAAGGTATAGGGCTGCTATGTGAGTAGTTCCAAATATCCTGCCAACAAAAACTCCTCTAATAGTGAAGAACATTCAAATGCCTCTGTCCTCTCAGGAATTATTTTATTTACTGAACAGTATTTTCTCCCAGCCTTCATGAATTGTCCACTCCTTATTTAGTATTAATAAGATCCTTCTGCATGTTGTTGGTTTTTTGTTTTTTTTTTTTGCAAGAACTAGAAAGAAAGAACAATTCTACTCTAATCTTTTGGCACCTGAGCATTCAATTAAAAAGCTTGTGTATCTCTCAAAAAAAGAAAAAAATAATTTGCCATGTATCTCAGTCAGAAAATGATAAATAAAAAAATATCTTACTGCAGACCTGTTTACTAAATCTATAAGACATACCTCACACCCATATTTATTTTTGCTTTTCAATGACTTTTACTCATTACTCATGTGAATTAGCAATCTTAGCTGTTGTATATGACTTGGTTCTCCATATGACTTCTTCAGCTGCCATAAACACAACACACATAGCTGAAAATTTGTTGGAAGTAGAATTATGCTCTGAGCTAGTCTCACCGGTCATCAATATCATCAATGAAACTGGATAAAGCCCTAGAGTGTAAGTGCTTATTATAGTCTGTGACTGCTGATGTACTGTTGAATTGTCTTGGGATATGGACTTCACCATCAATTTTAACTTTATGCTAAGTCTTACTTCATGCTGTTTAGGAATGGACGCCCACTACCACAGAAGTCAGTGGACAAGCAATGACTAACTTTATTTCAGCAAAAGCTTCTTTGTTGATGGCAGGATCTCAGAAGAAGCTGTCCTCCTGAACTAATTGCAAATTTATCTTCATTTCAGTTAAAAAAAAAAAGCAAGAAAAGAATAAGTGAACCAGTGGAGGCATCTTTTCATGTTACCTATCTATACTATCTGGTCGACAGATCCTACTGAAACTTATGCACTGGTCTAAGTCATCACTGTCAGCTATGTTGGTGCAAATCATTTGCAAATCTACGAAGTTTGGTAGCATTTCTTCCATGTACAGCTTGTACCCATAAGAATCACAGCCTATTCCATTATATGTCATAATATGTAATATGTCTAAATTTAGTAGAGAAGCTATCCTGACGGGATTTGAAGAGATCTGACTTCCTTTTGTGAGTTTTCACCGACACCAAATGGGAATGAATATCATTCTCCTATAATTCTCTATGAGAATGGCTTTTCATGTCTCGTTTTTATATGGAGGATCTTGAGCAGTAGATAGGTATCAAGACTCTTTAAGCTAGATAGGCACACTCAGAGGAATGTAGCATCCTTAGCAGAAGTCAGCAGATGTTTCTTTAGAGCATTCTTTCTTTGTTATACGTTTCAGTACAGGGAAGCATGGTATGCAAAGAGTTAAATATTTTTTGCACCCAACTTCTCACTTAACTTTCTAAAAAGTTTTTGAACCGAGAATACAATTTTTCCAATATGTTGAAGCGAGTCTTCACTACAATAAATACTTACACTAATAACAAAATAAGGCTCAAGGGAGAAGGTTTCCTACAGACTAAGCATAGCCTCAGGGAATTGGCATCCCTATCTTGCATTTTGCTATGCCCCACAGAAGAAATTATCATACTCAGCTACAGTTTGTTGTCACTGTTAATGAAGGACTAATATATGTGCAGTTACACATTCGGAAGCAGAATCTTACACAGTAAAAGAGCAAAAATATTTAGAGATAATTACTCGTCAAGATATATTATTCAGTAGACCCCGAGACCTCACATATGCAAATATTGTTTTATAATATTACTTGTGTAAGAAAGGCTATAGGATTGGGCCCTGACAAACTGAATTGAAGCACCAATTATAATAACATGCAGAAGTTGTGACTTAATGAAGTGTCAGTTATAGATTGCCAATTTAAATGGGATTAGACAATCAGACTCACAAAAAAAATATCCCTCTGGGGAGAATCTTGGCCTATTTAATCTACAGATTTGGAGAGAAGAATTACACTGTATAGTAACTTTACATGGAGAATTTATTGAGGAAAGTTCTTCTGAGATATTTTTCTGAAAATAGTGAAAGTTTAACTTTTTTAAAAAGTCAGGTAAGTACAAGATCTTTAAAAGTCCCAGAGTATGATTGAAGAATAAAATACAGATTAAGTTGTCAGTAAATTACTTTTTCATGTAAAAGAAACTATACAAAGTTAGCTTAGCATCACCATCACTACCTTCGCTAGCTTCAGCCTTTACAATGATTCAAGTTGTCTAAATACAATTCTTTTATCAGCTCTGTTCTCCTCTCCACCCTTCCAATGATGATCTGCATGCTTCTCTTCAACATCTGCATTTTTGCTACAAGAGTTAAGTAAATGAAGTTAAAAATAAACAGATCTAAATTTTTCCCGGCGATGGGAAAGGGAATGAAAAATAGTCTAGAATATTTATGTTTATGAACTCCAATCTGCATGAACCAGCAGACAAATACATGTGCAAGCATACATACTATCCTTGGAGATCTTCAAAGCCAGAATCCTAAGAACAGATGAAGTTTGAGTAGATCATCTGTAAGTAGTAAGTTCCATATGTAATCTCTTAATGAGCTACAGTTTTCAATTGCCCAACACAAGTGCATGGCCTTTGCTTTGGATAATGTCTTCAACAATATGCTTTAATTTTTGCTTAGCCCTGAATAAGTCAGGTAGTTGGACTTGATGACCTTTGAAGGTTCTTTCCAGGAGAACTGTTCTATTTTATTATTCTATTCTATTCCGTCCCTTTCCATTCCATTCTAAATTTGATTCTGTTCCTAATTTTGTTATTCTGTTCAGACTGAAGTGCCAAAAGTCAGCAACTTGAATAATTAAATAATTTAATACAAGATAAAAAGTAAAATAAGGTTAGCCTTCAGATATTAATTTCAAACACACACACTTTTTTTGTGCTCACTCTTACCATATGAAATATTTAGGATCACATCCATCTTCTGCAGTGAACAAAATCCATATATCCCATCCCCCAGACTCCACCCAAAGCACTACATGTTATATGGCAATATAGAGTAAAAGTATCTCTCTTCTCCTATTTAAGATGTTTCGGTGTGTAGGAAAAAAATATATCTGATTAAACACCATCAATAGATGTTTCAAATGAGCTGAAAGAGTAATCATGCCTTCAGTTTGTGTTTCACAGTATGTTTTATCTCATTCAGTGGTTTGTTCGCATGAATTACAAAGCTGGCTTGGCTTTGTTTGCACAACTTTATTGGGCTTCCATTTTTTTATTGCAGGCAGATCTGGCCTCATTCTCATTAACATTCCCATTGCTCATGTTGGCAAGTGCATAAAGTTCACTTTTTATTAAAGACTCTCTTCAAATAACCAGTAGAAAAATTGCATTTAAATCTATGTTTAAGACAACGCAGTCTTACCTGTAAAATCTGTATAGTTAAAAATTCTACACGCAATAAAAGATCCTGACTGTAATGTTTTAAAAATGTAATTGCAACAAACAATGACAAACTCCCCTACCAGTCAGGACATGTTATGAAACCCCTCTTCTCTCCTAAAAGAAGCCTAATACACAGGTCACTTTTCAACAGAACCTCTATTTGCTGCATAAACATTGGAATACGCAGCCCCTTTCACTTTCCCACCTTTGCCAGACTCAGGGCCTACTCTGCTTGCAACATTAGCATTCAGACCTGACTTAGTGCAACTGGCTTATATCTACTTTTGCAAAAGGTGTGAAGCATGCTAACGTCACACCAACAGTTTTGCAGTGTCTCAAGCCAAAAAGGATAAGCCAAAAAGAACTTCATAAGCCAGAAAGAAATTATACCTTCTGAGTAGAAAGGAACACTGATGGAAGCTGATGGTCTTGTTTCTGGGAAAGAACATTGTCTATCCATGCATGTAAATGCTTAATGTCTTCAAAATTTTCAGCCTGTACTTCTTTACCAATGTTTTTCCCACTATTTTTCATGCATGGTACGCTCTTGTTTACTGTATATTAAAGGGCAAGGGGGAAAAAAATAATTACTTTTGGTTTATATCTTGTGTAAAATTTTAAAAGAATGAACTTCTAGGAGAAAATCCAGCTGTTTGGAAATTATGGTCTTTGAAAAACAGCTAACTTAGGGGAAGTTCAGGTTTGCAGTACTTTGTATTTAACAATGGCATCACAAAACACCATGAAGATATATTCCTTACCTTGAGCACTGTCATCCTGTCAAATAACTTGTCAATCCAAACTGATTAAATAAAAGATAACAGCAGGCTGTCCAAGTTGTTTTTGGACAACATGAGAGATCTGCATCTTGTGCAGCAGGACCAAATATGTTAATAAAATAAATGGGTTCAAAAGTAGTGCAGGACTCATGACACCAGACAAATTACAGGCAGTGTGTCTACACAGTGAAATAGTGAAGAGATACCTAAACTAGCACAGACTTGCAACGGTTTGTCAAAACCTTGTAACTGAATTTCTTGCAGATTTTAACAGAATGGATCTGGACACTCATTCAATATCATGTCTGCAGGAGGATGTATTAAACTGTGTATAGAGTTGCAGTAGAAAGATTCACTACCTCAGATCCCAACTCATGTGTAGAAACAGGTTTGGTGATTAAACAACAATCAATTTAGACTTACCTTCAGATACACAGCTCCTATGTCTTCTACGAAACTTTGGGAAGAACAGTAAAACAAACTAACTGAGGGGAAAGAAGATTGCTTAGACAAATAATTATAGCAACATTCACCTTCTACAGCTAGGTCACTGGTTCAAAATCATTCAAATCACTTGTGACTGAAAATCATTGCTAGTTGACTCCCCTCAATGAGCTTATGCTTCAGGTCGCAGTAATAATTACTGCAGGACTCAAGTTTCCATTAGTGGTTCTGTTAGTAAGGAGAGAGAGAAAAGAAGAAGCAACCTTGCTTCTGCTAGTGCTGCTTCCCAGTCAAGGACAAGAAGAGAAGATAGTCAAAAGGACCACATACTACTGAGGACTGTATTAACTGACAAAACACAATGCCATTTGAGATAGTGAAGGATACGACACCTAGCCTGCAGCTGCTTCTCCAAAAGGACACAGGTCTATCTGTCACATCTTCCAGCACCACATAGGATTGACAAATCTGCATCATCTTGGCTCCAGCACTAGATATCTATCTTTGGACAGCTGGGGGAAGACCTTTCCCTTTCAACCTGCCTCTGACGAGCCCAAAGAGAAACTCCAGTATCAGAAGTAGTGGAATTATTAGTAATCTTACTAATTAAAATTTTTCTCTCTCCCTATTTTGTTTTTGTTACATCAAATAACAAAGCAAATACGCAAATATTTGGAAATGTAAGAAAATTTGTGTGTATAAATGGTGAAGTCTCAGCAGACATCCACTTGTAGACCAATTACTCTGGAGATTCCTTATATCCTGAATTATGCCACACCATTCATCACTAACTATTTGTCTCCACGTTGTCTTCATTTTCCTACAGAAAATGGAAGTTTAAAAAATTTATTGCCATGGAAATAGACTGAAGAAGCTGAGCTGAGGAGCTGCCCTAGAAAGTGCCGTCAGGCTAAGATGGAGATTTAAGATTTACTACAGCTCTGCGTGGCTGGACTAGCAGGCAGTTTTCTGGTGTGTGAGCTACAGCATAACATGGCTGAGCTAGGATGTCAAACCCACTGCTCTGGCAGGTCAGTGACAGACACATGCCAGGTGAAAAAATACAGATTAGCAAGAAAATTACTTTCATCAGGTGGAAGGAAAAGCATGGTGGAAAACAGCCTTTAAGAGAAAACTCTTTTCTCACATTTTCTGAAGAAATATAGTGAAAATGCCAAATACTAATGAGCATAAATCCGGAGAGCTGTGATGGAAAAGCAGTTCTTTAAAAAGGATGACAAATGCATGAATACTGTGTTGAAGATTTATTATAGCGCCTCTATCTTCCTAACATTTTCTGATTTTTTAAAAATATGTTTGCTTATATGACTGTGGTCTTAATCCTAAATTATCCTCACAATAACTTGTATTCATAATTGCATGAATTTAATGATATTTAAAAACATAGCTGATATTTTCAACTTTTAACATGGGTCTTTTAACATTCTAACAGTTTTCCTAATGGTTGCTAGTTTAATTTGTCTGTCTCTTTCAAAGTACATTGCTCTTAAACATTTATCTCTGTTTAAGCAGAGTCTCTTAATTCAGCATGAACTCTTGATTTCGGGAGGAGCTTCTTACAATACATAAAGCATATGGTCTCACTTCAGCAATATACATAAAATTAGTGAAAACAGGATACTACCTAATCACTTACAAAGCATGTGGTTGTAAGCAATCTTCTCTCAGAAACATCTTGGGACTAATCTAACATGACAAATGCAGTACTTCTTTTCTCACCACTCTCTTATCTTTGTAGGTCAAATGGCAACAAAAGGCAGAACCTCAAGACAAAGTTCTCTGCCTCACTCTGTCCCTCACTTATATTTCATTCAAGTCTGTCTCTTCTTTCAAGATAACAATTTCTTTCAGAGTCTGGAAAATCTATTTTCAGGATTTATATTGCCTTTTGGAATTACAGAAACGTATAAATCTCACCATGCTGGTGGAAGCAGAAACTTCAAAGCAATATAATCACGGTACTGGAAACCTGAGATAATTCTTGCTCGCAAGAAAGACTGTTTCTATATGAAACAGAAGAAAATGTCTGTGGGAGCATCTAAGTCTACTGCTTAGATGAGGGAAGGTGAGGGAAGGGAGCACATTTGCTAGCTCAAGCACTGAGCTCATGTCCACCCATCCTCAAGATCCTTGTGCCTCATACCAGGGCACAAAATACACAACCTCAGTTTCATGCTCTGAAAATACCACTCTGAAAACACTGTTAATTCTGCCATCAACTTACTTCAGTACTTTTGGACTGGAAATAGGACAGAAAACTGTCCTTCGGTTTTATGGTCATGGGAAAGTCGTACTAAATCCGCAAGACAGCACTATATGGGGAGAAAAAGCTGCCTGAACCAAAGCATAGCTTAGTGGCCAGTGGTAGTGTGGCATGGGCAAGATCTTCACGCTCTTCCCTATCAGCAAGGGCACAGCCAAGGCAACTGCTCTGAGGTAAGAATGCTTGGCCCTAGGATTTTCCCTTAACCTCCTTTTCTGGAGAGGAATTCTGGAGAGGTGCAGCACATGGACCTAACTTCAACATAGACTCAAGACCTTCAGGTCACCTTTTCTGCATACCATTTTAAAAGGACATGCAGCTCCAGCAGATTAAGCTATGATTCACCATCAACATATGCTGGCATGTAATAGCTGTCAAGGGTTTCAGGCTGGGAAGCAGCCTTAAAGACAACTTTTAAATATAGATACTACCACAAATTCTGCAGCTTTAGAATTAAAACTTCAATGTAACTCCAATTCTAATGTAACTCTACGTCAGTCTATAGAGGGTGTTAAACTGTAAAGGGAAGACTCAAAATAACCTTTGACACTCTTGACATAGTGTGAAACTGATATGCAAAAATCAAAGTAAAGATGAGTCTTGATGTGAACAGTTTTGAAAGAAAAACATTTTTCCACACACATGTATTTACTAACATTTTTCACAAGATTTTCCAAGTAAAAAGAATCCAAATATTGTGTTGCTGAGGAAACTAAAATAATGGTGTAATCTTCTGAGAAAGTGTGAAATATAGAATTAACACTGCTGAATTGAATTTAATAACACTGTGCACCATCAGACCTACTCTTAAATCAATACTTATTTTCTCAACCATCCTACAGATTAGTTATAGCCGTTATATTTTCAGATAATGACACCCACCCCATGAAGGGTCAGCTTACTTAAGGAATGTTTCAACAGATCTTCTAGTGGGCAGATATAAAAATATTTTCAAGAGTGCATGACCTCAGCCTCCCTACATGTTTGCTTTTCTTTTTAAGATACATTGTGGAGACACACTTCATGTCCTGTAAAACAGATGTTTTTATCATTTAGGTTCAGTGATACCTATGAATTTTTACGCCTATTATCTCTAAACCAAGGCTAAACATAACCCACTTCTGTAAGGCAAAAAATAATAATAATAATCACCAACGTGATTAAAAAAAAATAAGCTTCTATTGCCACTGCTTTTCAGAAAGCTAATTTCAAATCCAGTTTTTACTTGGAGTATCCCGCAGTCACGTGAAAATTAAGAAATTGAATGCATCTTAAGATGCACTTTTACACTTCCCTTAAAAAAATCGTTGGTGAAAGGGCTTTGTTGCAGCAGCAGAGCTGTTGCTGCTTGCAAGATGTGTTCCTGTCTGTCAGTCAGGTACCAGAGTATCAAAAGATCACATCAAGTGAGGGAGGATCAGCAGATTTGCATGCAAGTTGATCTGGGACCCACCAATTAAGCGCATCGAATACATAAAGTCCTTGAGCAATGAAGTGTGACAGCTTGATGCTACAGATCAGCCCTTCTTCAACACTGGGATGGAATGTATCCAAGTGTTGCATTATACACAGGTATACACCGAAGATTTCTTCAGGCTTTGTCCCAGTGCAGAAGCATCCCCTGTCTCCCTGCACGTCTAGGAGAATTTTGATAGTACAAACTTGTCAGTGCTGAATGCACACAAATAGACAGAAGCATGGCCAAGAAGAGCACTGCAGCATTTACAATTAAGCAACTTCATTCTGGGAGTGGAATTTCTACAGTCCTTTCTGAATCTGAACCAAAATGTTATTTCTTGAAAGAGATTTACTAAATTATTCTAGCAGAGGCAAAAACAACAAAATACTTGTGTAGAAAGATGCTTGGTGATTCAGATGGAAACAGCCAGAGACCTACTACTCTCCTTGGACTGCTACAAGTCCATGGGGGCTGGAAGGGATCCACGTGAGGGTTCCAAGGGAGTTGGCAGAGGTGACAGCCAAGCCACTTTCCACTATCCATCATCATTCCTGGTCAACTGGAGAGGTCCAAGAGGATTGGAGTCTTGCCAGTCTGACTCCCATCAACAAGAAGGGTCGTAAAGAAGATCTGGGGAACTACAGGCATGCCAGACTTACCTTAGTGCCAGGAAAGGTTATGGAGCAGATCATCTTGAGGGAGATCACTTGGCACGTTAAGGACAACCGGGGGGATCAGGCCTAGCCAGCATGAGTTCATGAAGGCAGGTCCTGCTTGTCAAATCTGATCTCTTTCTGTAATCAAGTGACCTGTCTGGTGGATGAAGGATAGACTGTTGATTTGATCTACTTAGACTTCAGAAAAGCCTTTGACATTGTCTCTCACAGTATTCTCCTGGAAAAACTGGCAGCACATGGCTTAGACAGGTACACACCTTGTTAGATGGCCGGGCCCAGTGTGTACTGGTAAGTGGAGTTGCATCTAGCTGGCGACCAGTCAGGAATGGTGTTCCCAAGGGGTCGGTACTGAGGCCTGTTCTCTTCAGTATCTTTACTGATGACCTGGATGAGGGCATTGAGTTCACCCTCAGTAAGTTTATAGATGATATCAACCTGGGGGGAAGTGTTGATCTGCCTGGGGGTAGGGAGGCTCTACAAAGCAGTCTGGACAGGCTTGGTAGCTGGACTGAAGCCAGTGGGATGAAGATCAACAAGACCAAGTGCTGGGTCTTGCACTTTGGCCACAACAACCTCAGGTGACACTACAGGCTTGGGGCAGAGTGGCTGGACAACTGTCTAGAGGAAATGGACCAGGAGATGCTGGTTGAACTTGACTGAACATGAGCCAGCAGGGTGCCCAGGTGGCCAAGGTGGCCAAGGGAATCCTAGCTTGCATCAGAAATAGTTGCCATCATGAGCACGGAAGTGATCATTCCCGTGTACTTGGCCCCGGTGAGCCTGCATCTTGGGTACTGTTTTGGACTCCTCAATACAAGAAGGCCCTGGAGTATGTTCAGAGAAGTGCAATGAAACTGGTGAAAGGTCTGGAGCACAAGAATTATGAGGAGTGGTGAGGGAGATGGGATTGTTCAGCCTGTAAAAGAGGAGACTCAGGGGAGATCTTATTGCTCTCTATAACTACCTGAAGAGAGGTTGTAGTGAGCTGGGGGTCAGCCTCATCTCCTGGGTAACAGTGATAGGACTAGAGGGAACAGCCTCACCTTGTGCTGGGGGAGATTCAGGTTGGACATTAGGAAATACTTCTTCTCCAAGAGAGTTGTCAAGCACGGCTACAGGCTGCTTAGGCAAATGATGGAGTCACTGTCCTTGAAGGTGAAACATTCAGATGCTGTAGTGAGGGACATGGTTTAATGGGGAAATATTGGTGACAGGTGGACAGTTGTACTGGATGATCTTGGAGGTCTTTTCCAAACTTGCTGATTCTATGATTCTGTGGTTCTCTGATTGGTGCTAAAAGGAGCAACAAATTCACATAGTAAATAACACTGGAAACTGATGGAAATAAGAATGGAGATTTTGTTTATGTCCTGGCAGAAGACAGATTTTGTAGTTTTGTCTTTGTCAGTAGGCAGGTAGTAACCAGTCAGCAGCAAACTCATGAAGATACTTTAGAAATCATGTAATAGAAAAATCCTTTTTGTATCATACCCAATTTCTAGCAGTAAATAATTTATGGACTACCTAATAGAGACGTTTTAAGTCTGAACTTATATCTAATAAAAGATAAATTTATTTCATCAACCTAAGTCAGGGATGTATCAAAATATTACAAGGATCTTTGCTGGAGCTGAATACAGATCACCCATATATCCATAAGTTTTAGACAAGCGGTTTTGTCATTCTTTTGCATAAGCTATGAAATTACTCTAAAAAAAGTAATCCAAGTTTTCAGCATAAAGATTTTTGTCCTCCACTCCTTGGCTAGAAAGGAGGAGAGAAAAAACAAAAGAACAGATGGTAGAAAAGATGTACCAATATGTTGTATGCAACAGTGAAAACTGGAATATTGTAAGGGAAAAAAATGCTTTATTTTCTTTAAAATGATACACAAAAGAGATCTTTAGCTAAATGTGTATGACAACATGAGCTTCCAGACACAAGAAATAAAGCAGTATTATTCTGGGTGTCTTTTTACTCTTGAAATAGCTGAAATATCCCTGGTGTGACATGACAAGACAAGTAACTGTCCTTGTCTAGAAATGCAGCACTGAACTGGAAAAAAGCATAGCTTTTATCTACTCTTGATGAAGCACTAATATTGCTGCGTTTGGATTGACAAAAGTTGTGAATAGCTCCAAATAAAAGTCCTGAAGAGAATTAACCTAAATATCCTCAAGGACTGTAAAACCTGCAAGTTTTGTTTGTTTGTTTGTTTGTTTTTTGTCCTCAGGGCTGCTTAAAAAGACATGACACTTCTGCCAGTGGCCTGAACACACCTCTAATACAGGACTTTGTAATTACAGAGCAGTTATGGCAGATTGCGTATCTAAATGTAAGAATGTACACCTGAACTCATCTGTAGCCTTTGACTACAAGAAGTGATTTAAATTACTCATGCTACATTTACTTTTTATATACAATATTTAACAAGCAATCTTCAAGTAACCCTGTGAGTAGCTGCTGATATTGCCATAACAAAATTTGGAAGCAGTGTTAGAGCCTCAGGAGGCAGATATCAGTCCTGAAGAAAATTATGGAATGGAAAATTCTTGAAGACTGAGACAAAGGATATCATGTGTAAATGTTCACACTCAGGTAGGTCTTGGCTGGAGAATGTTCCTTTTTCATACGCCTGGGAGGTTACCTCCAAAGACACCTTAATGTCAACAGCAGGGCAGCCCTGGTGGAATACAGTCTTCCTTTGCTATATTTAAACATGGCAGCTAAGGGATTTTTTTAAGTGTTTATTGTTTGTTCAACCAAAGCACTATTTACAGAATTTTTTGGAGTTTTAGCACCTTCAAGAATTTAAATAGTAATTGTTTTTTTTCCCATTTATACTGTGCTGCCTCACAGGTGATATAGAAGTACAATCGGTACAGCTTTGATTTCAAACATTTTAAAGGAGCTTAAAACAATACAGATTGTTCTTAAGTGTGAAGGTCTTAAGAATACTGTTCTTAAGGGTCAAGATGCAAACTGTGTAAATTATATTTGAATAAAAGGGGGATAACGATGGCAATAGATTCCTAGTGGGTTTTGCAGCGTTCTCACACTGACATTTGGAAAGAAATCAGTGTGCAGTGCCTGAAACTCTGCATAACAGCAGTAACCTTGATTCAAGAAGAACTGAGATTGCATCCGGTCCTGCAATCAGAAAAAAATGACTTTTTAATATGATTTAATTATATTTGAATTTGTGTGTAATTCCTCTTTTACTGTTTGTTTTTACGTTTCTAAGACTGGAAGCAAATATATCTGCAGAGAAGCAATTTTAAGGCACACAGTACTTACAAAACTAAGCTATTACAAGTCAATATTCTTCCTAGATAATGGGCACTAAATGTAGATTTATTATTTGAAAACATATTGCAGACTACTTGAATAAAGAATAGCCAAAATTCATCTGTTCTGCAGCAGATATGCGTGGAAAAATGCAGTCTTCACGAAGAGACTGAGGAGGGCTGATTATTGTAGTTAGTATATGACCTCAGCACCATTGAAATATATAAAAAAGACAAGAGAAATTACTATCCTTTAACACCTACATTAAATAATGAGATAGGCAAACTAAATAGATGACCCAAAAAAATCTAAGTGTCCACTATGCTTAATTCATACACTGCATAAGCCCAAAAAACTTAAGAATATGCCAATCCAAACACAAAACTAACTGAATGTTTTTCAGAGAAATACTGCCAGAACAAACCACAGGCTTTTATTTTGACATTTTGATGAGAATAGAATATTTCATATCTTCAAAAACAGACACCTGATTCTCTTATTTAAACAGTTGAACTCAGTGTACACAAATACATCTACCTGGACATTTTCATAATCATATTAATCATGCTGACATACCTTGCAGCTTTTGGTTTTAGTTCAACACATTCCTGGCAGGTTTTCTGCAGTGGAAATTAACAACTCAAGAACCACATTATTATAATAAGAACTTGAAGGCATCTTCTGTTTATAGGGCAATATGTATTTCTTGGACTAATAGAATTCGTGGCTGATGACCAACGACTTTATTAGACCAGAATATAATTATTACCAGGTTATTATACTCAATGTTTAATTAAATACTGAAATCTTAAAATACAGAAATAGGAGGAAAATTGCTTTTCTTCCTACATCCTCTTCCAGCCATGTCCTTTCATCTCCTGCTGTTCTTTCTCCTTGTTACATCATGCCCATTTTACATTATCTTCTCTTCATTTGTGTGCAGTTTCCTTTCTTTTCCACAAAGTTTGGTGAAACTGAAAAAGGAGTTTAGATTTTATATCTTTTACAGTGAGAAACACTTCGAAAACTCAGAACATGTTAGTTTTACCAGAACACGTAGATACTAATACAAAATTGTGGTAAAATTAATTGCATATTAGCAGTAAAGTTATAGTAGAATAATAATTATGTGATTAGGAGAACTCAGGCACGGAGAGCAGTAGATCCATTGCTGAAGGCAGATAAAATAAATCATCATCATGCCAGTAAAGATACAGGGCCCTTCATAGAACTACGTCTGATATATGTCTAATTTTTAGGAGTCCATGGGATGAGATGAAGCTCATTCATGCTAAGTTATTTCCTGAGCTTCATTTTCTTGAACTGTGATAGTTTTGAATTCTTATGTTTCCTACAATAACACAGACAATAGAATGCAGCTGACACAACTATGTTTAGTAGAACCAAGGCAGGGGAGATATTTTGGCTTAAGGAGGTGTTATCAGTCATGAGACACCAATGCATAATGTCAGGTGGGTATGTTTGAAGTGATGAAGAGGTAGTAGCTGGCAAGCGTTCTCTTGTTTGCTATAAGTTCACAAGCATCATCACAAGGATGAAGACGAAGACAATGACCTAGCAACACAGTGATAGGAAACTTCACACAGCAGCACCAAGAGGCTAACCAGCTGTCACCATGATGTTCACCAGTAGCTTTTGAGGAACAGTAATCTGATATCAAAATGGGTGTGTAGATTCATAGTCCCTGCTCTTTCATCACACCCCGGGGTGACTGTATTTCCATGGAAAACAGAAATTGAGTTCCTGTCCTACCCTTACAAAGATTCACACTTTCCTTTTTCTAAAATTTTTGTATCCCCATGATCCTTTAAGCTTATGCCAATATCCAGCTCACGTCTGGCAGCCACAGAGGTTTGATATCTGGCAAGAAATGGTTTGCTGTGTACAAAATCAGTAATTTGCAAAAAGAAGGAGTGTTTCATAAATGCAATGAAAAAATACATACCAATAGTAGTTAAGTTTCCTAATAATTTCTAGGTTTTTATTATGTTACTATCTAAAATGCCATATGTGGAAGGTACTGCAAAGAAAAGTATAAAGCATATTTACAGTTATCTAGAGTCCACTGTCCATATGCACTCTCTGTAAACTGTAGACTGCTGGGTTATTTCCAAGCTAAATAGAGAAAGACTCTGTGTAATCAACAGGGTGTGACAGAGTGAAAACACGGACTAAAACTGTTAAAACAACAAACCCTATAAATCACATTCCAGCTTACCTTCTGGGACCCCATCTCTGACCTGATAGAAGTTGTTCAAACGCAATTACGGTATTTAAATAACACCTCATGAACAGGAATAATAGAATTACATATTGTTTTAAATTGAAAGAAACTTTAGTGATCATGCAGTCCCAACTTCATGCCATGAGCAGGGCTGCCACCCACCAGCTGAGACTGTCCACAGCTCATTCAGCCTGGCCTTGAAAACCTCCAGAGTTACAGCATCCAGAACTTCTCTGGGCAACTTGTTGCAGTGCCTCACAGCCTTCTGAGTAACGAATTTCTTCCTTGAATCTTCAAATTTGGAGGTGATCATGACCTTAAGCACAAGAAAATTCTCATGTAGAGATGGACCACTGAAAAGTTTGGCTGACGATCTGGCCCTTAGCCAATAGTGCATGGATAGGGTAGGTTTTCCTTTACTCTTCTTTGCTTTGTCTGCTATATGTGCAGTACATCTGTAACCTGACTTGTTCTACATCTCTTCCTCTGCTTTCAGAGGACTGAAGAGCTCTCTACAATTCACATCAATCACTCTAGCCGTGCATCTAGACACGTGAGCTGTATTGTAAAACTATCTTGTCAGAAATCTTTGCGGTTATCCACAGCTGTCACACATGTGAGTGAGCCTATGCTTCTATGCTGTGTTTCCTTTCCTTCTGAGTGAAGACCCTTATTCTGATCAGAAACCCTTCTTTACCACCTGACCCAGGTTCACACACACCAAGAGCTGCAGTGTGCAAAACATCTTACCAAGATGCAGGGGCAACAGGAGGAGAGTCACTGAGTTTTTGTTCACCTGTCACTCCAATCCTACCACTTTCCTGCTTCTCATTTTCCTCCTGGGTTTTCCACCTCTCCAGAGCCCTTCTTCTCACCCTGTGACACTGACTACATGGAGCAGCCCTGCTCAGCCATCTGCAGGAAACTTGAAGTGACACAGCAAAACTCTGGCAGAAAGCAAGGTAAAAGGCTTTCTGGTAAAAAGCAGCTGCCAAGGCATGGGGATGATTTCTATTTTTTTGTTTCAGTACACACTTGTATTTCAAAGTCTGCTCTCTGGATATTTGACCCACACTGGCAAGTATTCATGCAAAAAGAGAATATCAATTCTATTGTTCATAAATTCTACTTCAGCAATTCTCAGAGCACAAGCTGAGAGCCAGCTCACGTGCCTGGCAGCCAATGATATTTAACTTCTGGCAGTGGAGTAGTTATTTGTCTACAAAATCAATAATTTATAGGGAAAAGAAAAGCTCATAAAACTAAGAGTAAAAGAAAAATGGTAAAATCACTGAAATACGAATGCAGGAAATAAATCACACTTTCTTTTTCTGTAGTAGATTTTTTTTTTTAAGGCTCTTACATCCAGTGGTCAGCTTAGTGGAAATAAAATACCCAGAGTATAATTCTTAATAGCACAAAAGTACCAAGCTCCTATCCAATTGCCTCAGCAAGCAGCTGTTCTGCAAGGGCAAAGTAGCAGATGAGTAATGAAGTTTTACTGTTGAAGAATACGTTGAGACTAAGAGATCTAATCTTTATTTTCCTTGCCTTTAGCTGACCTTGTCATTGTCCCCATAGGAGACCTCTGATTTATTCACTTTGGCTTTATTTCACTGGGTCAAACAACTTTCTCACACAAAGATCACAGATTACAGCAGAGCAGCTTGGTTTCAAGAAAAAAAGGCAAGGGGTCAGGAAAACAGTACTCATGCCCGAGTTTCAACACGGAAAGTTCATGCTTGTAGTGGCATCACAGACAGTTGGATTTGTGGAGCATGAATCTCTCAAGGGTACTGCACAAAATTCTTCCCATCCTGTCCTTTAGTGGAAGATGTATCAGAAGCTCCATGCATGAAAACTCACCCTGCTTCTTCTCTCTTTGAAAAGTTTTTTTCTCGATTTAAGCAAAAACATAGCTCAGAGCTACTAGTGCTAGCAATTTAATCGACTTTCAGAGTATAGTGTTCTCTCCAAAATTGCTTTGTCCAACAAAACATGAAACTAAATAATGTGAAAAATAAACAATTTAGCAGAACTGCAGGCACAAAAAATACAGCACGCTGTCAAACAGTGAACCGAATTTCAGACAGCATTCACCACATAAATCTGAACAACTACCTCCAGGAGGATCCATGGAGGGAGGGGAAGGCAAACAGTTGATGGCATATACTTCCTTCAATGGCTTCTGTCATGATGGGTGTCAGCATAAAAGAAAAGAGGAGGATATGAGTAACAGGAAAAGCTAGCTTATACTGTGTTTGCCCAAGAAGGAATTTCTTGAGTCATATTTTCTTCTCATGCTGTGATAAGAAAGCAAGCAATGGGCAAGCTATATTTTGAAGGTGAAGACAGTGCATGTCACATCTTACTTGAGCTTATTTTGTTTTGTTTTGTTTTACAAGATGCACTACTGCAATCTACTGGAACAGGTTGCCCAGAGATGTGGTGGATTCCCTGTTCCTGGAGACATTCAAGGTCAGGCTGGGTGGGGCTCAGAGCAACCTAATCTAGCTGTAGGCACCCCTGTTCTTTGCAGAGAGTTGGTCTAGATGATCCCATGATTCAGTGATTCTAACCTGTCAGCTATGAAACAGACACAGACACCTAAGGAGACAAAACTGACTTTTCTAAATGCAAGAAACCCTAAATACCACTGGCTATTCAGCCAGATAGCAGTGCTTCACAGCAACACAAAGTCTGTCTTCACAGCATCCTGAGTAGGATAAGCATCACCTCCAAATTGGGAGACTTACACCCAAATATTTCTGTGCACTTGAATATGTTCATACAAGTTAGTTTCAGGCTGCATGTAAGACTGTAGAAAGGCTGCATGTAGAAAGACTCATCAATTTCAGAGTAACTGTTTTTATGAATACAGTGAGCAGGTTTCTCTTTGTCTGAAGTATATTTGGTCTGCGGTAAGATACCTGCAGCACCAGCAAAAGGCTAGGCACTAACCAGTATGGAAAAAAAAGGCACACAACAGCTCATACTCCAAAGAGAACAGGAAAGGAAGTATTAAAGATGGTTATACATAGAGACTCATGGCCTTGACCATGGTCTGTGTTCTGGTTTCAATTATATGGATGTAGAAGAAGGCTAGAAAACATCTATTTCTATTTCTGGAAGTGGAAATTATTTTTTTGGCAATGCAGCTCTTATGCCCACTATTCTGTTCATTAATGCACTCTTACAAAGGATATAATCTGACAGACGTATAGAATGTCAATGGAAAGAACTGTGTCCAAGGCAATCTGTATTCTAGCCTGCACTGCAAAAAAAAGACCTTGCTTGGAATATCTAGCACTGCTACAGCTTGTATGAATACATACAGCCCAGTCTAGTATTAAATGGGGAGGTTGGTGACCCTGTCTGTCTGTGGTGGGGGACTTGGAGATTCGTGATCCTTGAGACCCTTTCCAACCTGGGTCATTCTGTGATTCTGTGATTCTGTGAATGTTGTTCTGGCTCCCAAAAACATCAAAATCTTAGAGGCACAAGAATAGTACAAGTTTGTTCTCAACTCCTTATGACAGAACATGGAATCAAAATAAAAACAGAGTCGGGAGTGATACACTGCCTACACACAGCGCCCAAGTGATAGCTGGTCCTTTTTTGATATTGCAGTGTTCAAACTGCCTTTTATTTCCAGGGCAATATGTAAAATTTATCCCAATTATTTATTAGAAAGCCCACTCATTCTGTTCTTTGTGTTTCCCTTAGAGAAAGCTGATGCTGGCTATGAAATTATATAGTAGAGAGAGTGCTTAAGTTACCCAGCAAATGTCAGTGTATGAAGTCGATTTTCAGCAGTGCCCAAAGCACCATTACCTCAGAGTTAACACGGTGTTGTAGGAGTATGCTTTATTTCTCATATCTGAAAATACTGAAATTGCAGCTGCATGAGTCAACATAAAATATTCAAACTGTTAATGTATTAACACAAGTGTCAGTACCAGATTGCAAAGCTTAGCATAAAATTACAAATGACTAAATATGGTATACAGCATTTCTCTCCAAGCAATCAAAAACCTTGCATAATATTATAGTGCAGCTGGTTACTAGCTCGTGCGATGCAATTTAAGTCTCCTTAATGGATAAAAAGAACCTTGAAATAGTCTCTAATGAAATACCACTTTGGCCCCAGTGATATCCTGAATAAATTCCCTCATAGGTTTTGACTCCACTTCCTAGGCATATTTGTGACAATCAAAGTAATGGCTTCAGTACATTAATAATATGAATTTTCACCTTTAACATCCTGTGTGAAAAGTGGGTGTTACTGATGGCTTTGTGCACTTTGTGCACTGTATGTTTTAGAAGGCCAAATGCTGGATGGCACGTGAACATCCACAATAGCAAATGAATAGTCTACACACTCAGAGTGGTGTGAAAGACAGGGACAGTAGAAGTTCCTCAGCTACAGGGATTAGACAGCGCTAACACATTTGGCTTGTTGTGAGAAGTAATACTGCCCCAGAAACAACCTTACCCCCTGCCACGTTGAGATCCAGAACCATCAAATTCTCATCTTCCCCTTGTAACTTCTGACATGTTTGATAGCCCTGGTAATTGAACCACACATTCTAGGGCTTCCTTAGAGTGCCGAGATACCAAACCAGCTAACTACAGGCAATTAAAGTCTGTAACTTGAAGAGAAAAAATCATGAATAAATCAGCAGGACATTAGATAATTAGCAAATAATAAAAATAGTGCTTTAATGCAAAAGCCAAAGTTTCAATAGAAAATGTGTTGTATAGCATACGCTAAAATAATGGGGTGGAAAGACTATTCTTAAAACTGGACTCTGGTACGTGTTCTCATACAGAAAATAAATCACATGCATCTTGCTAGCATTTAGATATGGAGGAACTGCCTGGAGCTATGACAGCAGCTGAATGTTTCTTTCTGTGAAGAACTAATATTTTCAGCAGCAGTAACCAGCACTTTATGGAGATCAGATAAATCACTGCAATAAATATGAGGTACAGAGGAATGGACCATATGTTTTCTTAATTTATTAATTCATCTATTCACAATATAAATTGTGAATAGCATTGTTGCTAAGACATGTAAAGCATTAAAAGGAAAAGGCACATATCTGAGGCTGTAGAGCTTTTATTTGGTTTTGACCATTAAGTTGTAGCAATAGGCCCAAGATTAGATTATTCACTCACATTTACAGGGAAATGATATGAAAACATTCCAGTCTAGAACTGAAAAGTAAATAGTAAATTAATTGCCTCGCCAAGCCATTGTGTATCTTCTTTCAGAAACATGTTGAAGACATACACTAGTTACAGAATACCCTGGAGATCAATGTGTTATGCTTAAGCAATAATGAATTTTATGCTGGCCACTGCATTACCAGTCAGTTAAGTATTTTCTTAGTTAGGCCCCTGAGCATTTAGAAGGTAATTAATGATCATGGCTGATAAGAAGATTCATTACAAGTGTTATGCATTTTCCTATATATGTCATTATTCAGATTTGTCATAAAGCAGAACCTATTATATGAAAAGTTATACACTAAGGGCTACGGGCTTAGGAAATAAATCCACAACAACTGAAGCACTGAAATAGAAAATGCCGTAGCACCACATTTCACAAACCCATGACAGTCCCGAGGTGGTCTAAGACCAGACTCTTCAGAAGAGTTCTGATAGCAGAGCATGCAGTCTAAAAATAAGAAACAAAGTGATTAGAAATGGCAATTCAGATTAGCTCCAAGGTATGCTAAAGCAGATGATGGACTTAAGTAGCTTCAGTCATACCTTAAAAATAAACTAGAGCAAGTGCTAGAATTCATATCTGTAGAGAAGTGCTTCCATAACCGCAATCTGAGTGCATTTTATCAAATGGAGCAGTCACAACAGCAGAAACTAAATCCTGTCTGCCCCACCACACATAGTGTAACCTTGAGAGAAATTCTGTCTACTCATATTTACATAATACTAAACTGACCCAAGCCCATCTCCCCTTGAAAAAACATCACTTGATTGCATTAAGCAGACAAATGGCCGGGGCTCTTCCTACAAGTGCTCCAGCGACCCATCTCTGAGTTAAGGCTACTTACACGAGAAATGGGAATCACAGGCAGCAGAAAGAGCAGTGTACATCACAGCCTTTTCTACCTTCCCTGCCTTCTTTTTTTCCTCCTCTGAATAGACTTTTGAATAATCTACTCCTACTGATTCTGAAACTCAAGAGGCATACTTTTTGGTTACATGGTGGTACTATCATTCCCACTTTTTACTATGTCTTGATAGATCTCCCAAAAAACTTTCAAATGCTAAAAAAAATAATAATAATAATAAAAAAAATACTTCAAGAGATGGACTAAAAACCTTAAAGACAGCTGCACTGTTTTCTTAAAATCAGCCTACCTCTTTGGGGAGGTGAAGGGATTACAACCCACAAAATACTAACAGTTTGGAAAGTAATGGCTCCAGTACACACAAAGCTACAGAAAACAGAGTTTGGCAGTGTAATTGAAAGACTGTTTTCAGTTGAGGGGGTGACCCTTGGAGAATTTCATTCATTGCTTCCTCAGCTGCTGTCATGCTGACTCTTGAAAATGTGGATCACTGTTGAAAATAATGCTGCATTGTTTGTGGATTTTGCAGAGGATTCATGAGTTTAATGATTTAGCCAAATACACTGAGCTGTTAACAAAGAACAATTAAGCTGAGAGCTGTTGTTTCCAGTTTGATGCTTCAGAAAGCGGTTATACTAGAGAGGTGGTACTTATTTTAAAAAAAAGGAAATCTCAGCCCAGAAAATGTGCTTGTGTTACACTCCAGTCACATCAAAAAAAGGCTGATGTGGAGCTCCTGAAAGTCATACACACAGAAATAGCCTGATAGCCTGACTTGAAATGGATGAGATCATGAGCCTCTTTCTCTAGAGAGACGAAACCATATTCCCTTGAAAATCAAGGCATCAATCTCTGTAACCAGTCTAGATGTTGGATTTTAGTTGATGTCATGCAGACATAGACAAGTTATGAAGATCAATAACAACAGCAGCTATTAACTAAATGCATAGCAAACATCTCACACAATTGCTAATAATTCTCTGAATATATTTACAAGCTGTTCTATGTTGGCTGACAGTATGCTGTCTTCCAAGAGTGCTCACTGAGATAATAGCCTTTGTTCCTACAGGCAGCATTGCTGATGTAAAATAGATCTGGACAAAGGGCCCACACACTATGCCATAAATAAGAATGAGAGGATCACTCCTGAAGCTACCCTTTAGGCTAAAATGTCCATGGAGATGTTATGGAGATGTGTATAAGGCATGAAAATTAAAAGTAGACTCCAACTTGTGTGCTTCTGCAAAGTCTGATAAACAAGTGTGAGTAGTTTCTTTTTTTCACTCTTATAATGCCATATCTTTATTGCACATTTATATCGTACTACTAATTATTGTAGAATCATAGAATCATGGAATGATTTGGGTCAGAAGGGACCTTTAAGATCATTAAGTTTCAACCTCCCTGCTATAGGCAGGGACACTTTCCTCTAGACCAGGTTGCTCAAACCTGCATCCAGCCTGGCCTATCATCAATCAGTTTACATATGTTTGGGTTGTTTATTTGTTTTTACTTTTTTTTATAGTTAAAATTATTGCTTGGTACAGGCCATTTGAAAGGTGAGCAAAGTTTTAGAAGGGACCACAGTCTAAGCAAAACTTGAGTAACAGCTGGCACCAGGAAGGACGTGATCACTAAAAGGAAAATTTCAGTAGAAAACCGAGAGCTGTTTGACTTTCCTACACATAACTGTTATGATCTTTGTTATCCATAAGGGGATAGAATGGTACTGCAGCACTTCATATTTACTGGATTCCTCAAAAAAATCAGTGTGCATGACATCTGTGTTTCAACTTGTCTGCTGGTCTGAAGAAGAGGCAATGGAATTCCCCACTGCCTTCAGCTTATCTCTCACCCTGATGTTTTGCTTGCCCTTTACTTCCTGACATAATTACAGCTTTACTAGGAATGAAAAAATGTTAGAATTAACATAGATTCTTTGATGATTCTACACATTTAGATCCATGCTACAACACTGGTTTAGATCCTCAAACTTCTGTCACGGTACATGTGTAGAAAAGAGGCCTCACAGACACCAAACTCTTCACCACCATCTACTGTGTCAAAACTATTTCATTATTTCCTTTCTGACAAGACACATGAATAAACTTGTTATTTAGATTTGCTTATGATGCTTAATGGATGGATAGCTGTACTTAGCACACTTTTATTCATTACCAGCCAGATAAGGGTTCTATTAGGATAGATTAAAGTGACTTTAAGAAATTGACTTGCAAAGTCAATGGGATTACAATGGGAGTAATCATGGGAGCAGTACTGGGAAACCATTTTCTTCTGTTTCCAGAAAACATGTCCTGTGTTGTATGGGAAAAGGGAAAAAATATGAAATGGTATAAAGTCAAGCATTTTTGATACAATTTTATTAAGAGAAAATGCATTCATTTGTGAAAATGAGTTTTTTCATCATCTTACACCCACAAGAAAAAATAGGTTTTAATTGATTGGACCTGAAAACTTAAATTTCCACATTTCCTTTTAACTGCAGTGTTATTTTTTTTTTATTTTTAGGCCAAAGACAATGGGAAATCAGTTATGAAGGAAATATTTTATCTTACACATGCTTGGAAATAAAGGTGAGAATAGGCTCCAGCCATTGCCAGAGCAATTAAGTCTTACAGGAATCAAAGGGAAAGAGCAGGAAAACATTCCTATACTGCAGTTTATATAGCAAAAAATCTCTACAAGATTTGTGAACAAACACCACAAAGGCCATTAATGGACAGAGAAGGCAGTACAGCAAATAAAGCAAAATTAATGCATAGCAAGTTGTTAAGGAAAGAAGAATCCAAGAAACAAGAAAAAGCATGGTGACTTTTTTTGAGAGACCATTCCACTGACTGAAACTAAACACAACTCCTCCAAGATCAAGAAATGGAGAGACACTAGTAAATGGATACACATGGACTACTCTGAAAGTAATGTCTCCCATTTTATTATTTTGGCCCACAGCATCAGAGGCAGATGGTGGTATGACAGTAAAGATTCCCACCAATATTCTATTACATTTTGTTGCTCATATGACAGATGGCAGCTGAGGGGCAGTCTGACAGATGTGGACTTGTGTATGAAGCAAAGGTGCATCACTGAATTCCTCCTTGCAGAAAACATTTCACCTACTGATATTCATCAACGCTTGCTGAACATTATGGAGACCAACCAGTTGATGAGAGCACAATGAGGCAGTGGGTGGTACATTTCAGCGTTGGCAATAGTGACATGAAAGACAAGCCACTTTCTGGACAGTCATGCACAGCTGTCATTCTTCAAAATGAAAAGTGACTTGATAAGCTCATACCTGTGAGATGATAGTGGAGACTATATTGAAAAATAGCGTTTTGTAGTTGAGAATTGTCTCTATCAAATAGTGTTACTGTGCTCTTTGTACCTGCTGAAGTTCCCATGGAAATAAACAGGACACATTAATTTCAGAGCAACCTACTTATTTTAAGCCAGTTTGGGCAAGCTTGTAATGGCAAGGTGACTGTCATGACAAAGGCTGCACTTCTGATCCACAGTGAGGTTCCTGACTTGTAGAGAAGTTTATGGAGTATGGAGGGAAAGAATGCTCCTTACATAATCCTGAATAGACCTGACATGTGCAATTCAAGTGCCTAAAATATTGAAACAAATAGTGTTATATTGAACTGTCCATAAATTCTTTATTTTAGAAGTTATATAATAAGCATGTTTCCTGATCAATATAAACAGTCAGTAATTGAGTATTTAAGCAGACCTTCATTTGAAGCTGTAAATTCTGGGTTTCAGTGTCAGCCAGTCACAGAGATAAATGCAATATTCTTCCTTCTGAGCTACATTTCTAAGAGTCTCCTGTGTCAGATTATAGATGTGTAATAATTTTATGACCTTCTTTATTGTCATAAATTGTCGTTTTGTCATAATTCTCATAAATGCTTCTTTTACTAGTGATTGTAAAGCTCTGTAGATGTGGATGAAATTTACAATACTGTGAATGTAGGAAAGAAGATAGGGGAGTTTTACAGAGATAGTCACTGAGGCACACTGGGTGTGCTTCCTGTGAAAGGGGTGAAAGGTGCAACCTCATTTTTCAGTTGTCTATCTACACACTGGACAACTTTATCTGCAACAAGAAAAGACAAATGTAAAAAATCACTCAGAGACTGTCTGCTATTCATTAGCTGGTGAAATATATCACTGATGGTCTCTTATAACTATTTTACTTGAAAGTGAGTTAACATCTGATATCTATTCTTTTACTGGAAGGATGCATTTGCCATTAAAGCACTGCACTGAACTCCATGTTTTAATTCCCAGCTGTATCACTGACTTTCTTTGTCTTGCAAACAGGTAGCCCAAGAACCATTATCTAGGAAACTGACTAAATTTAATCTTTTTCCCCAGTGCAGATGGAAAAAAAAGTTTAGTATAAGGTCTTGCCTAACATAAAATATAATTGATGAAATCTGATAGGATTAAATCATCTAAACTACCCTATGTGCAAACCACAACACAGTTAAAGCTGAAGTTAAATCAGTTTAAGTTGATATCTACCAAGCCTTATCCAGGTCAAACTCAAAAATAAGCCCTATTATCCTTATATTTTGATAAATGCATAAATAAATAAATAAATAAATAAATAAATAAATAAATAAATAAATAATCCAAGAATAGAGTTTAACATCTGTGCATTTTAAAGAAAAGAAACATAAAGAAAAATATTTTAATGAAAAATATTTAATAATATTTATATTTTATATAAAGCATTATATTTTAATTTCCCTCACTGAAATCATAGAATAACTAAGGTTGCACAAGACCTCAGTTGGACCATCTAGTCCAACTGTCGAACCATCACCACTATGCCCACTAAACAACATTCCTAAGTGCTACATCTGCACTTTCCTTAAACACTTCCTGGGCAGCCTCTTCCACTGCCTGACCGCTCTTTCTGAGAAGAAATTTTTCCTAATGTCCAACCTGAACCTCCACTGGTGCAACTTGAGACCATTATCTCTCATCTTATTGTTAGCTGAGATGAATCAGAGCAAGTGAAAAAATCACCCAAAATAAATATATATATCCATCAACTTCAAACAAAGGGTTTTATTTCCTTTTATTCTTCAGCATATTTGTAAGGTTATTACTATTAGTCAAAATAAATTTTATTTAATGCATTAGTGAAATGTGGTTTTAGAATAAGCAACATAGAAGTGGCACTTTGAAAACATCAGGACCAAATAACTCAATATTTCAGAAAGAATAACGGTTTCACAAATACTTTACATCAAACACAAATTACATTTCTCTTCAAAAATACAGTTCACCTAAGAAATGTCCTCTCACTGTACTCTTCAGCAGATTTATGCCAGGCTGCAAAGAGAAAGCTCTGCTGAGCCTTGCATGGCATAGCAAGGTGCCTTTAGGGTCCCTATGAGTTCTAGAGAGGTCGTGTGGTGTGGGACCAATTTAGCACAAGCTGCCCCTGTCCATATAATTTACGTTGATGTGCACACTGATGTGTATGAACATGTGTGCATTTGAACACACACACATGTATCTATACAAAGAGCACACATACGAGTGCAATTGCTTTACCTATACATGCAGCCAAGAGCATGAAAGAAGAACGTAGTGCCAGGAAACCTAGTGATATCTGAGAATAAAGTCCTATGTACTACAAATAGACAAAGCAGAAATGTGAGTTTCCATGGTAAATTACACTAATGAAAAATGCTTCATTTCTAAGTTGTACCACAAGAGAGCAATTGTAGTGGAAGAAACAATGAGATATGTAAGTGATAATATTCTTCCTCCTCAGTGTAGAAGAATGGGAGGAACATATCCCTGTTGTGCAGTAAATGCCAGTAGGTGCAGCCAAAGTGTTTATTGTTCTGAAGCCCTCAGGAAATTTGGGTAAAAACTAATGCCAGTTTTTCTATTGGATCATTCAGTTAAATGAATGTTGGTTATAACACAGAAATGAAGAAATGCAAGGCCATTTTAAATTTAAATATATTTTTGCAAGTAGAGCAAGGACTGCCACATTATTCTCTCAGTAGGGTGTGTGCTGCTGTATCAGTTAGCATCTGTTCTTTGCAATTCCTCCAGTCAGAATACAATGATTTAGTAAATATGCAAAAAGCCATACTTCTGCAAATTATCATTTTTCCTGAGGTGTTTGTTTCTTGTTCATATACAGTAGATGGCACTGGTGGAATAAGAAGTCACGATACGTGGCAGCCTGTACAAGGTCTACAGCCTACAGCACTTCCGCCATCTTTCAGTCAAGATAAACCATTACCTGATTTTCTCTATTCTTTCGTCTTTCTTTCGAACAGGACCCAAAGGAGCTGTAAGCATGTGACAATTTTTATTCTCCTTGCTCACAGAACCTCAGAATTTTTGAGGTTGCAAGAGGCCTCTGGACATCATCTAGTCCAATGCTCCTAAGAGCAGGGTCAATTAGAACAGGTTGCTCAGAACCGTGTCAGTCAGATTTTGAATGTCTGCAAGAGTAGAGACTCCATAAGCTTCCTGGGCAAGCTATTCCTGTGTTTTCTTATGTTTAAATGGAATTGTCTCTATTCATGTACAATGCACTCTGCATTGTCACTGGGCACCACTGAAATGAGCCTGGCTTTCTCCTTGCATTCTCCCTTCAGGAACTTACATGCATTGATGAGAACTCACCTTTCTCTTCTCCAGGCTGTGCAGCTCCTGGTCTCTCAGCTACTCCCTCTCATGTAAGTGCTCCAGTCTCACTGGTACTGAAAAGAAGGGAAGGATCTCTCACCTTCTGGCCTCTCAGCTACTCCCTCACGTGTAAATCCTCCCATCTCACTGAAAAGGGAAGGTTCAGCTCCCTTGATACACTAGCAGTGTTTTTCCTATAGCATTCACAGAGGCTTTTGGCATTTGTTGCAAGGACACACTGATACTTTGTCTTTGATTTATCGTCTAGAAGAACCAGCAGGTGCTTTTCTGCAAAGCTGCTTTCCAGCCAATCAACTCAGTCTGTACTCGTGCATTAAGAAGATACAGAACATTGCATTTTCTTTTGTTGAACTTCATGAGATTTCTCTTTGCCCATTTCTCCAGTCTATCAAGATCCCTCTGAATGTTAGTACAGCTGTCAAGTCCAACAACAAATCCTCCAGTTTTTCTATCATCTGCAAATTTGCCTAGGCTTCTCTCTATCCCACTACTCAGACTGTCAATGAAGATGTTAAACAGTATTGGCATCAGTATTGGTGGTAGTACATTACTGGCCTCGAGGTAGACTTTGTGCTGCAGACCATGGGAATTGGAGACTGGCATTTAAGCCACATTTCAAACCACCTTATTACTGAAGGCAATGTTCAGACACCGACAGGCATGGGGCATGAACAGCTTCTTTAAGAAGACTGTTCCTGTGTTTGAACTGCACACAGTATTCAAGGTGAAGTCACACCAATGCTAAATATAGTAGAAGAATCACCTCTTTCAGTTGTGTGGCTATGCTGTATTTATTGAAATCCAAAATGCAACTGACCCTTTGGCTGCCAGAGCATGCTACTGGCTCATGTTGGGTTGCTGTCAACGAGTACCCTCAGGTCCTTTTCTGCTGAGCTGTTCTGCAGCCACTCAACACCCAGTCTGCACTTGTGTTCAGTATTGGAGACCTGGATTACTTGCCCTCTGCTGTGGTGCCCTCCCAGCATTACAGTTAGGTAAATTAAATCATATCTTCCTCCTGAATTAATGCACTAATGTAGACCCTCCCCCCAACCAGATTAGATGAAACATCTCAAAATGAAGAAAAAAAAAAAGGCTGTTTCTTTGTTTTTCTCATTTCATCACACTAGAAGCACAAAATAGTTACTAAAGGAATTTCTGTCTTCAGTGAAAAAGCTCTCCCTTAGGAATCTCAGGCCCTGGAGGTTAGTGAGAGGGTCTGGGGAATGGAATACTTCCCTTTAGTCAGGGAAGAGAAGGTCCAAGAGCTCCTAGGCAACATCAATGTTCATAAATCCATGGGACCCGATGGGATGCATCCATGGGTGCTGAAGGAGCTGGAGGAGATGATTGCTGAACCGCTTTCTGTCATCTTTGAGAGGTCTTGGAGAATGGGGAAAGTGCCTGAAGACTAGAGGATAGCCAGTGTCACTCTGGTCTTCAAAAAGGGCAAGAAGGAAGATCAAGGTAAATACAGGCCAGTCAGCCTTACCTCTGTCCCTGGAAAGGTGATGGAATAGCTTGTGCTGGATGCCATCTCCAGACAACTGGAAGAAAAGGAGGTTATCAAGAGTAGTCAGCATGGGTTCACCAGGGGGAGGTCACGCTTGAGCAATCTGGTAGCCTTCTACGATGTTGTCACGGGCTGGGTGGATGGGGGGATAGCAGTGGATGTAGTCTACCTTGATTTCAGCAAGGTATTTGATACTGTCTCCCACGACATCCTTATAACAAAGCTGAGGAAGTGTGGGATAGATGAATGAACAGAGAAGTGGGTTGAGAACTGGCTGACTGGCAGAGCACAGAGGGTCATCGTTGGTGGTGCAGAATCTGGTTGGAGACCTGTAACTAGTGGTGTTCCTCAGAGGTTGGTGCTGGGTCACTCCTGTTCAACATCTTCATCAATGATCCTGATGAGGGGATAGTGGCCACCCTCAGCAAGTTTGCTGATGATACGAAGTTGGGAGAATTGGCTGACATGCCTGAAGGCTGTGCTGCCATTCAGCAAGACCTGGACAAGCTGGAGAGCTGGGCAGTAAGAAACCAGATGAGGTTTAACAAAAGCAAGTGTAGAGTCTTGCATCTAGGGAGGAATAATTGCATGTACAGGTTGGGGGATGACCTGCTGGAGAGGAGCTCTGCAGAGAGGGACCTGGGTGTCCTGGTGAACAACAGGTTGGCCATGAGCCAGCAGTGTGCCCTCATGGCCAAAAAGGCCAATGGTATTCTGGGGTGCATTAAAAAGAGCGTTGCCAGCAGAGGGAGGTGATCCTCCCCCTCTACTCTGCCCTGGTAAGGCCTCATCTGGGGTACTGTGTCCAGTTCTGGGCTCCCCATACAAAAAAGACAGGGATCTCTTGGAAAGAGTCCAGCGGAGGGCCACAAAGATGTTGAAGGGTCTGGAGCATCTCCGCTGTGAAGAAAGGCTAAGTGAGCTGGGTCTGTTTAGCCTTGAGAAAAGAAGACTGAGAGTGGACCTGATCCAGGTCTATAAATATCTAAGGTGTGGGGGGCAGAGTGGTGAGGCCAGACTGTTTTCAGCAGTGTGTGGAGACAGGACAAGGGGAAATGGCCAGAAGCTGGAGCATAGGAAGTTCCGCACCAATGTGCACAAGAACTTCTTTATGGTGAGGGTGACGGAGCACTGGAACAGGCTGCCCAGGGAGGTTGTGGAGTCTCCTTCTCTGGAGATATTCAAGACCCGCCTGGACACCTACTTGCGCAAGCTGGTGTAGGGAACCTGCTTTGGCAGGGGGGTTGGACTCGATGATCTCTGAAGCTCCTTTCCAACCCCTATTATTCTGTGATTCTGTGATTCCAGGGGAGCATTCAGATATTTTTACACTAGTGACAGATGCTTGGACAATCATACGTAGTTGAAAGAAATTGAAGAATGTTTTAGAAGGAACCTCCTACTGTAGCTTCAGGATGGTTGCGATTTTTCAGGCAAGCACATCGGCTTTCTTAAGACAACATTTATTTCGATATCATTGTTCTTATAATCATTACCACTGGCCAAACGTTACAAAGACGATGCTACAAAAATCAAGGTAAAATTCTCTGATTGAAGTCCAAGCTGACTACTGAGTAAAAACAAAATTGTCCAATGCCCTGACAAGGCTATAGACATTTAAGTTACAGAAATAGAAGGAAGAACATGGATGAATAATTCCCAATCAATTCACTCTGAATTCAGAAGGCTCTCTTTGATGTGAACAAAGTAAGCTGGAGATCTCAAATTTGATTGAATTTAGTTCATTCACTGAAAACTGTTACTCTAGAAGACAAGGTAAATTCCCAGAGCTGTTATTGCCAATGCTTGTGAGATTAGCCACTGCTGCATTCACTCAGGGCATAAAATTCTAGTTCTGCATTTTCTAGCTTTTATTAACATTTCAAATACTACAGCCCAACAGATTTGTTTTTATTCCAGTTTTAGCTATAATAGTGGTATTAAAAAAGTGAAGCCAAATGGAACCTTTTTCTTCTAAGTACACTTTAAAAGCATTTTGATAGAAGAAGATCTTAAACAAGTTACAGCTTTTTATTCTGACTCACCATGCGTGAATAAAAGAAAAGAGCCAGAGAGATTTCACAGCTACTCGGATAAAACATGGTTGTGATTGTCAAGTGTGGTTAAGAGTGAGAAGTTGTACAATCAGCCTAGGAAAGGGCAAAAAAAACTCATTAAATTCCTGTCAAAGTAAGCACTCTTCTGTACCAGAGGACAGCTGGTAAATCTAATATTTATACCAATACTTTAATACTTCTTAACTTTCACCATACATGCGCCACAACAGCTTGGAATAATTTCCATTTTGCTTCACGCAGAATGCACAATTGGCAGATCTGGGAAATCACTCCTAGATGATTATTATCCACTGGACTTTGGGATAGCACAATCTCACCTCCCACTGTTTTACTTGTCACTGCATTGAGCAAAAATTGGGCAACCTACTGGCTTCCCTAATACTCTGGCGCCAAGTAGCGCATGTACAGTTTCCACAAATACCATTTTGGTAGTTTCTTCACAAGCATCTGCTGCCCACAGCCAGGAACAGCCTGTATTCCCTTGCAGTTGATGGTAACAACAATCTGCTCATGCCTTCACCTTCTTCTGAAAGTTCAGCTCCCTCTTCCAACTTGAGGCCCATAGCTTAGAGCAATGTATAGTAACTACCACAGAAAAGGTGACAGCAGAGCAGTTGTGGTCAGTGTAGTAGTGTAAAATGAAAAATGAGGTTCCACTGACCTTCTCCATTGCTTTAGTCTGGAGTCCTGGAAAGAGCTCAAATTTTCAGAATCCATGGGAATTTCTGGTTTTGCAAAAGGCCTGATAGGAGAAAGAAAGCATGTCAAAATTTTTACCTAAGCCTTGATGAAAAGCTGATGAGTTGTGAGAAGAAAAGAAAATGGCAAATGACAATGGAGGAAAAAAAACAGAAGGAATTTAACTGGACATGTATTGTAACATGACAAAAAGGGTGGGTAGTATCTCTGAATTCTGGTGTAACAATGTCAGGAATTATGTGAAGTTAAAGGAACAAGAAATTGTCATTAAATATAATAATCTATTCAGACTCTCAGAATGATATCTGGCCACCATCCAAGGCATTCACACAGAGCTACAGAATCCCCTCCTCCTCACAACCAAAACACACAGTAGGGATGTTTGGTGATACAGATGAGAAGTGAGCAAAAGCAGGAAAATAGCTTGGGGTATTCTAAATTCATCTCCAGTATATGTACCCAACAGAGATGAGCATGAATCATCAGTCAGAAAACCACATAAATGATCATCCTCCTCATGTTGATTTTGTTTCATTTGCTTTTAAATCTGTTGAAGTATTGTTTGGTTTTGTTTTATCTCAAACACCAGAGCCACCATCATCTGTAAGCTCACTTCTTGGGTTACATTCAGCCTTTGCAATTCTCTGAAATGCAAGGCTTATGAAGAAAGTTGTTCTTTGTTCACAATCATAAATCATCATACAACAAAATCATTGCCTGCAGGTGACTGATTGAAAAAAAAACTAGTTATGACACTGAAAAGGTTATGAAAAAGAATAGGGTACTAAAATGTTCTGCTTAAAAAAACAGAGCCTGATATGGAAAAAGAAAAGGTTAGCTTCCTCCCAATTAACTTCTGGGGCACAGAACTCTAGCTTATCAGCTTGAATCTGATGCTTCATGTCAACACTTTCTGAAGTAAAATTGGATTCACCTCCTCTGATACCAGGAAGGAGAGTTTTACAAAGGAGCTGAGATTCAGATGTCTGCACTTTTTCCTCTATGCAGCATACAGAGTAGGATGCCACGTCTGAGTATTGCAGAGTGTTTGCTATTTGCTGTTAGCTGGACACACACCAGGACTGAGCTTCTGGTTACTTAGAGCCCTGCATTTCAGAAGTGTTGGGACATCCTGATAGCTCATTTCTTTTAAGCACTGCAGCATTCAACACTCCATCACCTAACCACAATATTTAAAAGTGAATTCCAAAATGCTGTGGTCCATATGCTGTGAATGGAAAAGGAATGCAACTACTTTTCCACTGAGTGGAACAATGTTTGAATTGTACAATGAGGAAAGCCAAGCAAGAAATGGGAAATTTTGCAGAACTTATATTCTGGATGCAGGAATATAATCTGATATGAATTTCATTCAGAGATGAAGAATATCTTCTGCATTGAAGTACCTAGGTTACATATATGGAATATCTTATCTATGATATCTGCATCTTAGTGACATTGTCCAGTTATGTCCAGTGGAGAGAAATATGCTTTCCCAGAAAAATTAATTTGGCTGTTTTTAAGAATCTGTCTTGATATGAAACATAACATCACATCTTGCATGTTTCTGAAGCCAGTTTCTAGACAACTATTCAGATAGCAACTTCTGTATCGTAGAGTCTGTATTTCAACAGATGTCTGTAATTCATTTGTCAGTCTGAAAAGATGGCCATTAGAGTAGTTGCTCAACTTCAGGAATAGTTTAGTTACTTTAAAATTTAGATGAACAAGACACCTGAATTTCATTCTTCCCACAACCAGCAGATTTGAAACTGTCTATTAGAAGAAGGGATCTTCAACTTCTCTCTTCTTACGACAGCTGGGCCACTTTTCAAGCAAGAAGAAAGGAGTGACCAAGAGGCAATGCTGATCAGTGAAGTCAGCTGAGTTCCAGGAGTGAAGCAATCATGATTAAAAAGATACCAACAAAACTTAAGGCCAGACCTAAGTCCACTATTTCTTCAGCAAAGACCAGAGGTGAATCTCTTGATGGACTACTAGCATTCACGTTAGACCTCATTGAGTCCTGCATTCTCTGTTGCTCGTCAAAAATGAAGAGTGTCTTTCTAAAACACAGATGGTAAAGCTCTGCTACGGTTGGGATACATACCTCTCGGGCACACAAGCAACTATGTCACTGTACAGAAATTAGGGTTTTCTATACTGCCTCTATCTGATGATTTTAAATATGGTAATACAGATTGTTAAAATGTTAGTTATAACTAGAAAATATTTAGAAGGACTACAGTCTTCAGTGAACTGTCACTCCATCCCAAGCACTACTGAGGCTGCACGAAGATACCCAGACAGTGATGAGTCCTTAAGTGTTCAGTTCAACAATGGTAGCATTATTTTTATATACAGAACACTAACTTTTGTATATAATATATAAATCATAAATCATTCTCAGTTGAAAACCGAACGATTTTTTCCTTTTCAGGCCAGCAGGTAATGGAACGTGTTTGTGGTGCATTTTTGTAACGTTTCTATTAAAGTAGACATTCATGTTCTTTGAAAATTGAGGTTCTTTCCTCAATGTCATATTTATACTTCATTGTTTCATCTCATTCCCATTATTCTTTCCTTAATGTTATCTAATTTTTATCGCATGGCATCCAAATTCTCTTCTGCCTAGTTCTATACTGGATATTATTACTTCAATCCTACCTCTCATGATGAAGCTGATAAAGAAAATACTAAAATCCACTTCAAGACAAATACATAAGGATTGTTTTTGGAAGTCTCTTTCAATCTATTACTTTTTTTAATGTTGTCCATTGTTTTCTTCACTTTAAACTGTTCCCTAACTACCTGAAAAGTTGTACATCTCTCTGATTAATGAGCACTTTCCTATGGGCATCATTTCAGATGCTTTATTCAAAAATTAGTCTGTCTCAGTAGAATTACTCCCATTTTACTTCAGCATCTTTTTAGTGGTCATTTACAGCTGAGCCACTCACCCCTGGCTAACTTCACAGTCAATGGAGAGAAATAAGCTAAGCACTTGTAGGTGTGATTCACCTGATCTGTTTCAGCCATTGACTTTAGGATAGGATGAATCATACTCTAAAATTAACTGGTTTTTGGCACTGCTAAAAAGAAAGCCTGGGGTGACTGTTTCAGAAACAGAGAGCAAAATGCCTTTGGTTAGATTAATCTCACCATCCATATCAAAATAAATTAGAAATTTCATAAATCTCTGCTTTATAAAATCTTTTATCCAAAAAATGAATCCAGTCATTCTGGTATAAATTTCTCTTGGCCAAACATATTGCATTTTATCCAATTTTCCTTTACCTTTATGCCATAAATTATTCTTTCCATTATAAATTGATCTTGCACACTGCTGATACTAGACTAGTAAGTATGTTGTTGTTCAGTACTTTCATCCCAAGTAAAATAACCTTCTGTATTTTACTTCGATCTGCAAATTAATTATTTTATTTTCTATGCATTCATTTCTAACTTACTAATTTTTTTAATATTAAATTTTTATTTTGTATATAATTATGTATCATTTAATATATAGTTTTACTAATCTTCCTGTCTTTGCCCTTACTTTTCCATCTTCCACTTAGGTGCTGGGTATTTTAAAAGTTAAGCCCAACAAATGACATCAGTTTGGAATGGAAGAATTTCATTACTAACTAAGCTTTGAAAGGATGCACCATTCATATATAACTCCTCAGCTGTGTGTCTTTAGAATAAAAATTAAAATAACCAGTACAGGCAATAAGCACAGCTAAGCATGTACTGAATAGTACATGACCTCAGAGCAATGAGCAATCTTCTGTTCCTGACTCCTCTTTGATATGAAGACTCTTTGCAAAACAACACACTAAAGCAAGTCTCTGCTGCTTAGTAAATTACTTTCAAATTGACTTTATTAATATCAAATAGGAGCATATTGTATGATTATTAACAACCCATTATGAATGTGTAAATATCACTAGATTGCCATATTTATTGGGATAATAAACTGTGAACATTTAGCATAACGTTAGAATCATTAATACAAGACTACAGTAGGGTGTTTTTTTCATACTCTAAGCAGACAAGAAGCATGCATAATTCATACTTTTCAGCTGGGAACAGCAGTCTAGATCGCAGAAATATGTCTTAAATCTTAAATGTGTTTTTACCAACAACAAAAACAGATTTTTCAGCTGATCTAAAGTAATTGCTGAGAGAAAAGCTGAAGAGGCTATCATCATGAAATGTAATGGTAAATGGAGAATCATGACAGAAAATGTCCTAAGAAACAGTTCTCCTCTGTATCTGATTCATATTCACTGAGGATCTGATTCAAATCTCAACTGAAAGATGGCTGCAAAGCTCCTGCTGAAGCCAATGGATCTTGGAACGTTGCTGGAGTGGAAGGATAAGATTGCTGAAATTATCCACAGGGGTTCATATGAAGATGTGAAAAGTAAATGTCCAAGATCATGTATGCAACTAAATGATAGATGAGAGAAGTACGCTAAAATGAGAGATGAGATCGAACTGAGAATCTCATTCAGATGTGGAGATTTTTTGAATAATTTTCCTTGTTCAGTCACTCTCAATGGTCCTGGGGGCTTTGGGTCTCTACTTTGATCCAGAAGCACTTCAGAAACAGACAGCAGGTATGAATTGCAGTCTTTGGAGGCTTCTGTAAACCTACCAATACGTGTAATGCTTGTATCAAACCTTAACACATTAAATACTACATGTTACAAAATATGAGTAGCATTTTAACTAAACATGGGTAAAAATCGCATAAAGGAAATCAGATGACTAGAAAACACTGGTGGTAAGAATGCTCATATGCTCAATGTGTTGAGGCCTCCTATGAGCAAAAATAGAGAGGAAAACACATTCACAAATATAACTCCTGCTTCCTGTAAGAGTGGGATTGTTTTATATTATCAATAGATTCATACATCTACTTTCTGTAGAGTAATATAATTTAATATTTTATATTAAACTGTTTTTTTATCAGTTAAAATATTAAAAGAAGAATAATGCTCTACAGCAGTACTTCACTGTTATTGAATCAGTGTTCATGCTATGTTTCCCATCCCGACTCTTCCAAATCCTTCCATAATTTTTTTATCTTTAAGCTCTGGAAAATTAACTAATTCTTCTTCAGTAGGTTAGTGAACTAATAATAATATGCGGAATAAATATACATTCTGGATACTTTTTTTCTCTCCTTTTTACTTGTTTTCTCTGTTATTATTGTCATAATTACAGATAAGGCACCTCATATTACTGAAGATATGAATTCTTAATGTACTATCTGTATTGCATTATTCTTTAAATGCTTCTTGTATTGTGTATTTAAGATTTTAAGTATTAATACCAAGTTACTCCATTACATTGAAAGGTTTGTGCTGGAGGCTGGCTCCTAGAATTCTTTTTATCTAGGAGGATTGCATTCCTGAAAACTGACATGTGATTACTAGTGTCTAAGGAGATCACCAGACATTGTCAGGTTAGGATTCAGCAGCTATTAATATGAGTCTCTAAAATAAGTCCTACAATTTGGGATCTAGACATGTCTATTTTTCTCCTACTTGCCTGGAATGAGTAGTCCAGTTGTAAATACAGAGATGTGTACATTCAGTTTGATTGAACATCATTTCAAGTGAACGAAATTTACTGCTGTCTGTTATCTGATGGTCTACTTGGAAGGGGTGATATAAATGCCATTCAAAACTATACTCCATATCTTCAGGAGCAATCCTGTCAGAGAGGAAAAGGAATGTACTGGATGCTTTGTGCACTACAAGATTTTGCAGTTCTACAAATATGTTTCTACCATTATTTCCAGAATGACAGTTCTTGCCCTAGGTAATGGTAAATTATGAGATGAGCAGGAGAACATTTTTAAGAAGCAACTTCCCAAGGGAGAGTCTTTGCTAAGGTAAGGCACACTAAAAGAGGTACTCATTCTGCACAGTCTGTCTAGAGTCTGTCTCTTGAGCTTGAGAAGAAGAATGAAAGCAATATCGGACAGCTGTCTGTCAGACAGAGTTTGGTGGTTAAACAAAACAACTGTTATGTCTGTAATGTTGTGTAAGGAGAACACTTCTGATCATGGTATATTCTGTCTCCCATTCATTTCCTGTACATGTGATAGCTTCCTAGTTCCACATGGCCCTTTTCAGGGTAGATATGCTCTGCTCAGGTATGCTTATCAAGCAAATGTTTGAAAAAATGTAGCTTTCTGAATGATCTGAATGGCACGTACATCTGAGCTCACACTGACAGAACAGTTTGCATGACTCACAAACTCAGTTTTGAACATTTGCCTTAAAGTCACTTGTTTGCCCTCAACGAACCACATAGACATATTTAGATGTGGTCTTGGAAACAAAAGGCTCTTGGAAATGCTAAGCCCCAGCAGTGTTCACACAGCAAAGAGAAAATTCCTAGCCTTTTTAGGAGTTTTGTTAAGCAAATGATTGTGACACGGAGCTTTAGTTCTAAATCAAGACCAAACTTTAAAGAGGGCAACCACAAACATGCAGCTTAATCTCCTCTGAAAGCTTAAAAACATTTGCTTAGCATCACGATATATGCTTGAGAGTCAGCAAGATAAATGTATTTGAACATATGTACAGAAGACAAAATGTGGTACACCATGCATTTTATTCTACCTGCAGACCCTATCAAACAAACCTACCATGACTGTTTGTATTTTTCTTTATTGAAATAAAACTGACTTGCATTCAGCCACTGTCAATGGTTGCACCAAATGCAATAGGAGACACCCTACCTGTAGGGCAGTTTTTATATGCAGTTTTACTACTTATGATCCCCACACCATTTTGGAGGAATCCCTCTTCTATTTACAAGAACAAATAAAATTCTGCTGTTAAACTGGTATGACTTCCTATCACTTCAGTAGCCATATCCACACTAAGGCAATGAAACCCCTTAGTAGGATACACAGATGAGACTTTTGCAGCAGATGTGTATTGAGCTCATAGAGAATATCAAATCCATTTTGTGGTAGATGTCTTGTTTTAGTAACAGTCTATACGGATGGTAAAGGTGCCTTATTGTTTAGCATTACATCTTTAGAAGTCAGCCACAGATTGCTTGTTTCTTGCTTGCTACTTCCCATAATATAACCACCCTTATGGCAGCAAATGAGGAATCTGGTGTTCCAGGGGCTCCATGCGTGGTATCTTCTAGCAAAGAATTAGTCTGGGCTCATTGCAGATGGGTTTGACGATATTCATGTGACAGCTCTCAAGCAGCACTATTGAGGAGAACTGATGAAAAGCAACACAGATCAGTGTGAAAGACACTGCAGGCACTTCAACTCAAAAGACAGTACAAGTGCAACTGTAAATACAGTTTTACCTAACTGTGCTCCTTGCCACCACCTAGTGGGTGGCTGGACATTTTGTTTATCCCCATGAATTGCTGGGTTATCTTCTGGGAGAAGTCACAAAAATACTCTGCATATGTATTATAGTTAAATGCATTTGTCAAAAATAGAGTTGCTGTTAGCTGGTTCAATTATGCCAATATCTGTGACATATATTCATCATAGATATGCTGCTAAAAGTTAAATGTGATATCTCTTTGCTCTGTGTTTAGTTTATCAAGCTGTCTTTGAAAACATGGACCTACTAAAATCCCATAGGAAAGTATACATTCATCTGTTTTCAGATGGATCAGGGTTAGCTTCAACTTTGCCTTTTATTTTATAGTATGTTGTGTATGCACCAGACTTATGTATATGTGTGTGTGTGTGTAGAGGTAGGGAAGCTGGGAATAGAGAAAGAGAGAAGCCAACTCATGATGCTTTACTCAAATTTCCTTCAGAACTCCTGGCTTTTCATACACTTATACATGGTTCCCCCACAGCCCTTCAAAACTTGCACTGAACTGAAAACTTAGCAAGACAGAACAAAAATGGATTCTTATGACTACATTTACTGCAAAACTAATTTTAACCTTCTGACAGCCATTATCCCGTTACACCAAAAAGCACTGTTTCTACTCTATTCTATTTTCAGCTGGGTCTGGCAATACAGAGGAAATCGCCTGTATCAAATCCTGTCCTCCCTAAATCACAGTCAGTGGTGTGATGGACCTTGAGTACTGGAAGATCCACAAAACTAACACTCCTGCCATGAAGAACAAGCTTAAGCCAATGTCTAAAAATCAAAGCGACAAAAACTGCAATACATGATATGACTACAGCAGAAAGAAACAATAAGGCTCAAACATAATTTACTTATCAGAACACTGCTTTTATTCCTCTTCACAACATTTCTAGAGATCATATTTTGAGCAGTCATTACAGTCCTTCACTCCTTTAATACATAGATATATAAACACATGTATACACAAATATATGTATACATCTGTGTGCAAGTGTTTGTATAAATATGTCTATATAAATGTGCATCCATATTTAAACTTCATCTGCTGTCACCTGCTTTTCCTATTTAGCACTCTGAACTGCTTGCTGTAAATTACACACCTGGAGTACTGTTCCACTCTGATAAGCTCTGCCCTCTCCCTTTCTTCTCAGCTTTGTGGAAAAGGTGCAGGTAAGGGTTACTCTGTCTGTGTCATGCATTAGTATATCTTTATACCAACAAATTCTGATTATTTTCCATTGTTTTGTTTTTTTTTGTTTGTTTGTTGTGTTTCTTTTTTTAATGTGTATAATCTTTACTGATCTGGGATTTTGCGTGGATAACATGGGCTGAGTCAGAACAATAAACCTGATGCAGAAAATAGCAAGCTGGATTCAGAAACTGGAACACTGTTTTCATCATCAGTTGTTTTATCTTTCCTGTAGTTCCTAAGCATAAAATCCAAGAGGTGTTTTTATATAAACCTTATAGCAATGAGTTTATTAAAAAAAAAAAAGGTAATTCTCACCCTTCTCTATGGCATACTCACATCAGAGAGGTAATTAACTTTAAGGGATAAAAGAAAGATGATAAATCTGCATTTAAATAGTATATTTAAATACTGCATAAATCTCCCAAATCTAAGCGCAGATTCCTAATCCATCCCCATTCATACTGATAAGGATTTGCTCAAGTATTCCAATTGACCTTGACAGTCTTTCTCCAGTGAGTACATACCATCACCATCTTAAGTGGCCCTTGGGGACCTCATAGGAGAATACTTTTCTTGCTAAGTTATGCCTTAATTGCTAGCAACACACACTATAAAATAATACTGAATTAATTAACAGAAATTATACCTTAGGTAGAAGAAATGAAGGAAATGAAGGAAATGAAGGGGGGGGGAGGGGGGGGGGAAGTAATATATGATTTGGTACAGTTTTTAACAGACAAAAGCAAGGTCTTCTGCTTCCAAAACCTGAGAATCTTCAGCAAAGATGAAGTTGGTGTACGCACATAAAGACACAAGCAGTTTGGATGCTCTAGATTTTCCTTAAATCAAAACTTGTGTGAGGTGACAGTGAGAGCCTTGGGAAGAGCCAAGAATGACTAACTGGACTTAATTCTTGAAGCCTAATAAATGTAGTTCCTTTAGCCTCTACATGTAGCCAGGGAAACCGTACAGGGGACTATAGAGTGAAAGGAAAGTTAGGCATTATGAAAACCTTTTCTACATGCTTCTTTTTTTCATTTCTCGTTATACAATCAAGATCATAATTTTCGAGGAGTAATGCTGTACTGATAAAAATCAAGCTGAGATTGGAGAGTTTATTGCTTATCTTTTGCTTGATGCAATGCTGTGCAAAGTTAAACCATGCGAATGTTGCCAGGTTCATAGCCCAAGAAAAAGAAATCCCTTTTTCAACATTATTGGCTGTACAGTGGTATAGGAAAACACTGGTATAACTATATCAATATGTTTTGACTTCTACGTCCTTAGCAATCTTTTTCTATTTATCATCCAGGAGAATCATGTCATGCAACCTCCTAAAGATGATTTCAGATTTTTTTTTTTTCTCAAAGCTTCTTGTTTTAATTTCCAAGGTGGATAAATATTTTAAACAAATTTTATCTCGTATGAACAGACTTTAGCTTAATACTTAAAGGATTTGAGACCGATTATGATGCACCATTCCAGAGCAAGATTTGGTGAACCTGAACACAAAATAATAGTTCATAGAGGAATTGTAAAAACAATGGCATGAGCAGAAGTGGCATGCACACACACACACACACAAAGTTATTATTGAAGTCGAGAGCTATTAATCTTTTGTTAAATGTTTATAGAGTCATAACTACACTAAAGCGAATATTTAAAAATTCATATTCTAGAACATATTGGGATAATATAATTGGAATTATTGCCTGTTGTAATTATTACCTTGGGTCTTAATTTTTAATTCTTACCTTCTATGTTTTCCCTTTCCATTCTGCTAAATAGAGGTCATGTCACTCTCATTTGTTTTTCACTATATAATTTGTTGATTACTGCCTAGTATTTCAGATACAATATCCTAATAAAATACATATATATATTACCATTTATATATTTTAAAAATGCATATACTGAATCTGGAGTTCCATTATTAGTTCCCACTAAACCCAGAATTTAAGAAGAGTCATAAAACTGAGCAACTATGTTAATATTTTTTGTATATTTCCAACAACTTTAGCAGTCTTTTATCAATCAAGCACTTTCTCCAAATTTATTTCCATTGTTAGTGAGCATCATGATAGCCTTTTAAACTCCTCTCAGGTTAATTTGCTCCTTCAGAAGTGTTTGTTCGTTAATGTTACACAGCCATATTTTATGACTTCTCTATTGTGTTACATCAAGTGATAATTTAGCCAAGAAGTCTAGGATTGTATCTTTTTGACACACCAGACAGTTTACATTTGAGCTCAGGGACATGGCATTACCTAGTCTTGATCCTGTGAAATGCAGCCAACTTTCATACAGACAGCTGATACCTTGGAAAATGGTTTAAAACCCACTGGGGTTTTTTTGGGGAAAAAAAAAACCACTTTTAGAAGATAACATGAATGTCTGTAGTAACTAGCGAAGGCTACAGTGCTGATCTTTCTTACTGAAATGTTGATTTTCTTTTATACAATTGTTATCAATGCAGTCAACAGACAATAAAGCACTTGGCACCTCTCAGAAATGAGACTTCAGAAGATAAAGAAAAAGCATATATATGCTTAAAATGCACATTGATTGTCAAGGGTTCTTTAAAGCTACATACATCTCTATTAAAAACAAGTAATGCCTCGACAATGGTGGAGCATGGAGGCCACTATATCTGTGAGAAATTTCCTTCACATTTTTTACTTGCTTGGAAGAGAGTAAATACAAAAGAAATGAATAGAAATGTCCTTTCCCCAAGATGCCGTCAAGGAATCTCTTATGTCTATGTATCGTGCCTGAAGGTTTCTACAGCAGGTTCAAAGGGACAAACTTGCTGAAAATCTCTCTTTATATCTGCCTCAGGGAGTGGGATTTGAGTACATTTTTTCCATATTTTTACTTCTAGCCTGCAAACTGAAGTTCTTTCTTTTTCTTCTTTTTGTCTTTTTGTCTTTTTTTAATATTAATTAAGCAATCTTCGATGTTTTTTATAAAAAAGAGCAGTTAATCTAACTGAATGATTGCGAGTGATGATTATTATTAGGCAGATCTTGATTTGCAATGCACTGAGCCATCTATATTTTGCTGCAGTTACAAGAACAACTTACTATGGATAAGCCAACATATGATCCTATGGGGCATCAACTCTTCTGCTGTCAGTGTTTGCATACATGTTGCTATTCTGCCTATTCTGCCATACCCTGGGGTAGATGGTAGCAAGTTTACCCTTCAGTGAAGTTATTTTCCCTTTATTATCCTGTTGCAGAATCTATCACAGCCCAACAATTCCACAATTGATTTGCTGGCAGCTGAGCCCTGGGGCTTGGAATGTAAATAAGACTCAGAATAAAAGTGATGTGCACTGCAGCAGTCGACAGTGAGTGCAGGTACTTCATCAATTGACCTGATTTCTGGAAAATGTGCTCGCAACCTTGGAACTTGCTTGCAATTACAATCTTTGCAATAAAATATTAGTCTCCATGGTAATGAGAAGTGCCTTCCTAACATATTTAGAAATTCAAAAAAAAAAAAAAAAACAGAGGAGATGACAATATCTCTGAGGAAAATGAAATTTTCAGTATCATTTCACAGTTGGACAGCTTCCTGCAGACTTGTCAACAGATTAGTAGCTTTCTGCCCATTTTATACATGGAAATACTGAGTAATTAATAACCCTCAGGCCTTCCTTGCAAGAAGGAGATTTAATGAGCTCTGTAGCAGTATTGGAGCAGAAGGGCATAAATGGTTTTTTCATGTCCATGCAGAAGAATAACACTGATGCAAGGATGGTCCTGCCTTACTCCTTACAGGGTCTATTAAATGTCATTAAACAAATGCTGCTCTTGTTTAAATTTGGCAAAATTGGGGGATGAAAGTAATCTCTTTGAGCAGAGATTCCATCTTTCCTACATCGTGGTACAATGTCAGTCACAAGAGGAATCCAATCCACAGGCCCTATCTTCTCAGAAAAGAAATATATGTTAGGGCCCAGTAGGCAGCAAAAGGAAAAAAAAACAACAACAACAACAAAAAAAAAAAACATAGTAGGCTCTGTACAAACCTAGCACTCAGCAGAACAAATATCTCTCAGACTGACTTCTGCATGAGGGGCTGTTTTAGGAGCTACATTAATTGGCTAAAGCTGGTCATGAAATACCTTTCTGAATAATTTCCCCACAGGAAACAATCAAAATAATGGACAAATATCTTCAAGGCCAGGAACCACAGAACAGAAGTCAGAGTGGGGAGAGAGATGAGAACTATCTTTTCCTCCCCAGTCAGACAGACAGAGAGAACCACAGCATTCAGAGACTATGGCAGACTGCCCAAAGTGTTCATACCAATTCTACTCCACAGCAGTCGAAAAACCTTCCAGATGTTAGCTGGTTTGCTGTAAAATTCAGTCTTGTTTCTGCTGAAATAGAGTTCTCTCGGACAGGAAGGAGAAGTTTTTCCAAGAGCTCAGAATTCCTCACAGGAAGGAAAATGCCATATTCTAATCAGCTCTGTAGATTCCTGTTTCTTGCTCTTGGTGTCTAATTGCTGTGCGACAAAGGATAAGAAACTTTATCTCACCATTCCCCAGTTGCTCCACCAATGCAGTGAGAAGTTTTCTTTAGCCACTCTTAAGAGGAGAGGGGGAAAAAAATGAAGGAAGAAAGAAGGAACTATTTCACTATTTCTTCTTAAATGTCTTATTACTCACAACCCCCTCGTGCAATAAATGAAAGTAAAATGTCATTAATAAATTGCAGCTAGGAATTGTCTAAAAGTAGCTACACTTCACAATAACTCACACGTCTCAAATTTCTCAGTGCTTTCCTGTGTGTGTACTAAAATGTAGACATCAGTGTCTGATCTCGTGCTTACAGACATACCTGTCTGTGAAACAAAATGGTTTTAGTTAAGAATACCAGTTTCATTTCACAGATAGAAGAAACAGGTACAGTTAAAAATTATTTCTGCATTCGATGGCACTGTGGTTGTCTGATGTCTCGATCTATAGTCTGATGTTGTCTAACGTCCACTGGTTAGATGATGATGCTCAGCATTTTTGCATCAAACACTGGTGCAGTTTTAAGGTCTTTTACTTTAGATTTTGATTTATGAATTATGAACAGGATTCATCTCTTTTCACATCTCTCTGTTCTTCATTATATTACACAGTGCTTCACTGCATGTATTTCCCAAGAGGTCTCTTGTCATTTTTAGGGCTGGCTTTAAAGATCATTTTTTTACACCTACACTTTATATATAGGTCCTGGTCATGGTGTTCTTTACATGTGGTTGAACTCTCAAGATTTCATGGAACCCATTGTTAGGTAAGTAGGTCTGTGAAAAGGAATAAAAGACAAGGCTGGACCCATCGCCGAAATACTAAATATAGTTGGAAAGGGAACCTTTACACTGAAAAAAGGTACAGACCCCAACTCTTGTTTCACTGTGCCTCATATCATAATTTTGTATCACTCAGTACAAAATGTCATCTTCATACTTACTGTATTCAGCTCTCACATTTCACTTAGGCGAATGGCTATAGCTACGTGAGTGCAAAACTAAGATCCAATTTGTTAATATTATGTGATAAATTGAAAGGCAAATAAATGTCTCGGTTCTCTGATTGTGGCTTCAAATGCTTTTCAAGAAAATCTATTTTAAATTTTGTTTTCCCACTACAATATTATTTCCTTAATCTTTTAATGTATTGCAGTACAATTTTGTCTAGTATACAATACAGTTCAAACCAACTCAAACATAAGCTAGACAGAGGTCTTTAAGAACTCCTACTTATATGTATATATAAACATAGTATATACATATATACACATTATATATACATATACATTTATGTATATATAAACGTAATATGTATAAACATACATATTTATATAAACATCGATAGAATACTATTAAATTGGAAGGTAAAAAGGATGAATTACAAACTCTCTCTCACAGAACAGAGATGCTCGTACAGACATTGATTAGGACAATACTATTTTTTTTCATTGTAGATTGTAAAATTCAGAAATATTCTTAAATCATAAAATGCTAGCACATACAATCAGCCCTACTAGGTTTCCAGTCTTTTGCTCATACGGCTTGAAATAATTTCAGAAAGGAAATTTGAGTACCTTTGAAAGTGATTTAAGAGTTCCACTTTCCGTTTAAATTGTCTTTTTTATCTTCTGCTTCTTTGTGTCAAGCATTGACAGTTACTTACTTTTATTTCAGTGTCTAGCAAAGAGAGAGTGGAGGGGAAAAAATGTATCCCAGTTAAGTGAAAACTTTGTATTTTCTCTAACAGGACAGAAATCAAGGCAGATGCAAAGACTGAAGTAACCGAAGGCTTGGCTCTGAGGGAGTTGGAGTAACTACATTGGTGCACTGGTTGATTATCAACGTAGAGTTGTTTATTTTTCCTATGAAAGCTAAAATATGCCTTGTATTATTTCTGAAGAACTGCAGATTCTATGGTTCAGAGAGCAATAGAGCAGCAGAATCTTTGTTATTCACAAGTTTTTGACCTGGTACAATATTGTTTTTTTTATACTGACAAGAAGGCATTTCACAATCACAACCAGGACTGAGGATAGTTCTCTTTCAGAATTAACAACTATTTAAATAAACTATCTATGTGGGGAAAGATAATGCATGATTAAATATAATTTTTAATGCAAGACTCCAATCATAATTCTTCAAATTCACCCTAAACATTACATGAATTAGTAACAAGTCTTCAATGGATCTGCCCATTCTCATCCACTGAGCAAGGATATTTCCAGAGTAGCAGGGCTGAAGTGTCAAACACTTGACTGAATGCCTGGCTTCTAAGCAACAACAACAAAAAAATGATGGGATTGGCTTGGCAATCCTCTTCTGAAAACTTTCGGCCCACAGATTTAGCAAAGTGCAGGAGCACCAACTCAAGGATGTAGGGTTCTCATATGCTTTATAAAAATTGTAATGGCTCTGTAAAGGGTAGCATCCTGACAGAGACTTTCACCAAGAGACCCCACTATTATGCTTCCTGTGTGGTGGCCGGATAGCCAAGAATCTGGGCAGGCCATTCATAGCTCTAGTTAGTCACAGAATAAACCAAATCTGGAGCAGGTGTCAAGTAAGAAAGCAAAGTGAGGAATAGAGCAGGTTCTTAATGAAGATGGTTGACAAGGGGCATGACAAGAATGGCAGTTACTAAAGCAAGGAGGTTTAGGAATATGAGACAAATCCCTGTAAAACAAGCCCGCATTCACTTCATACCTCTTGCAACAATCTTGGAATTTCTGCTTCATTTGTGTTTTGTTTTTACCATCTACAGTTAAACTATAAAATCACAGAATCATAGAATCAGTCAGGAAAAGACCTTAAAGATGAGTTTGCCTGTGTATTCAAATGTATGTATACACATGCAAATCCACCTATCTATATAATTGAATGTAAAATAAGCTACCTAAGACTTTCTGCTGCTTAAAACGCCTTGTAGCATAATAAATACATGAGACATAAGTTGCCTTGAGAAAGAGATCATTACATTACATTTAAGAAATAGCTAGCACGTTTGCGTATAATGTTTGTGCATATCCCAACCATCCAGGAGCAGATTATCTCCTGTTAAAAGCAACTGTGCTCAGTGGACACACCCACATTCATGAAGGCAAAATCCAGTGGAGATGGATTTTGCAGCAGTGAAGATGCAGCTTTTAAAATGCAGCTATGGTAAGGTCTGATATTCTTTTAAGGCTTCTGAAATATTTTGGCTGAATCCCTCATTGCCAGAGTGACTGACATTTTATTCTCATCTACAAAGTCACTGCAATACTTGCAAATGCTGATCCTTTGAAATATGTCTCTTGCACACTCCTTTCTTACAAAAGGAAGATTGGCCTTTGTGCAAATCTGCAATGGCAGGCTTCTAAAAATAAGGTTGCGATTGTCTCTTAGGTAGATCAGTGTAGCATGGTGAGAAATCTACAGTGTGAGTAGATAGATACTGACCTCAGACATATACCTACCAAGAAAATGCATATGAAAAAAAGAAAGA
>JAPSGF010000085.1:2194040-2303129 GCA_035772895.1 Perdix hodgsoniae
AAGGAAGAAAGGAAGAAAGGAAGAAAGGAAGAAAGGAAAGAAAGGAAGAAAGGAAGAAAGGAAGAAAGGAAAGAAAGGAAAGAAAGGAAAGAAAGGAAAGAAAGGAAGAAAGGAAAGAAAGGAAAGAAAGGAAAGAAAGGAAGAAAGGAAGAAAGGAAGGAAGGAAGGAAGGAAGGAAGGAAGGAAGGAAGGAAGGAAGGAAGAAAGAAAGAAAGAAAGAAAGAAAGAAAGAAAGAAAGAAAGAAAGAAAGAAAGAAAGAAAGAAAGAAAGAAAGAAAGAAAGAAAGAAAGAAAGAAAGAAAGAAAGAAAGAGAAAAAAGGTGCTGCATTTAGGAACTGTTTTAAAATGAAGTGCTATAATAACTCTCAATAGAAACAGACTGGAGATAAATTATGCAACTGTAGCTGATTTAAATCTGATTTTGAGGGAACTAGGGAACAGGTATTAGCTCTGGGTTTCTTCTGATTGAAACAGAGGTCATAACAAGAGTAAAACAATTTTAAAAAATAAGGAATACATTTATTTCAAATTTAAAGAAAGGGAAGGAAGGATTTCTGCATGTGTTGTCAATGCCATAAGGAAACATTAATCAGTATTGTACTGATATGAGGTGATGAGAGATTTATATCTGTTAACCTGTGTGTGTGTGGATTAGATAAATTTCCCCAGAACTGATGATATCAGCAGACTTACACTGAGCAAATGAAGTTCCAGTTGTAAAATATAGATTAGGGATGTGTGGATATGTAAGAAATGTGAGCAAAGGAGCTAGTAAGATGAGCATCTGATGCGAATGGGCCATTAGTAGAAATAAATACATCAGCAAACATGAAAATGTCAAAGCCTCTGCACCTCTGCAGAACAAAATGTAAAGTAGAAATGTGAAAATGACTCAACTGATGTAGGTCTAGCAATTGTCATAGTTAGTCCAGTGAGGTAAACCTCAACCTTGATTCACAGAATCCTGCATGGATTATCTGCATATGCTTAAACTAGAAGCAATTCTTACGGATGTGCAAGTTTAAGTATGAATTGAAGTTTAGTTAACTGGAATTTATAGAAGATAGAAGAATAAATAAATGACATTCATGTTTGTTTTATTTAGTATCCTAAGTGAGGATGTTGGATTTTTTTTTCTAAATTGGGTTATTCTTCCAAATAGGAGTATTTCCATTAGTAAAGGCTAGTGGTTTAAAATGTAAATAAATACTGTCATCTCAACAAGATGGCTGGATCTGGAAAAACTGGGAAGGCAGTTGACAAGAATTTAAATTGCTAATATTTTCCGTCTGGGGGTCTTAAGTTGGATCAGTAAGGAAATGTGACTGTGAGGAACAAGCTCATCCCTACCATGACTAACGCAGTGTGGCAAGCCAGCTGTTTCTGATAGTGATATCAATCTCACTGCCTTTGATTTTAGGGATAGAAAACCTAGAAGACATACTGTTAGAGATTATCTCGTATTTTATCTTGAATTCATAAGGCAGCCCAATAAAAAAGCCATCAAGACATCCATCTGCCATTTTGTTTCTAAATTTATGATTAAATTAGAAGATAGCTTACAGAACGCGTCCACCCCCGTCACTAAGGTCGAGGACAAGGGCAGAGCGGACAAGGTCTTTTTGAACTGCAAGGCACAGTTTGCTGTTTGGCAGCTCGAAGTCTTTAGAAATTTATTTAAGCTTTAGAGACAAAGGCAACAGAAGTTTCTGTGTGCTTTGACTGGTGGACAACAAGGTTTGTGTCAGCCGGCTGCCTGTTTTCTACCACTTCCCTATCCAGAAGCACTTCAGATGCTTCGTGACATCTACGGAAGAAGCCTGTATCGCAGATTGGGTCTTAAAAGAAAGGATTTTGTGTATACTTAAATAATATATTAGCCTGGAAATTGTGCTGGGTCAGCTGAGCTGCCCACATGGCAGCAGCAGATATGTGACAGCAGGTGTAAAGCAGCCGACTATGGGTGACAGCCGCTGCAGCCTTCCCAGAGCATTTCTACCCGAGAGATAAAGCCGGAAAACAACCTTGTTGATTTGACTGAACGCTCGTGCATTTTATTGTATTTCATTTTATTTTGGAGGTATTCCTCAAAAAACTCCTCCCCAAATTGTCCCCCTCTGCCTGGCCCTCGGCCAACGTTTCTCATCCTCCTTCACTACGCGAAGGTTTTCATCGTTTTTAGGACAGCCTAAGGTTCGGTCGCGTATCTCAGTGCCTCACCACCACCACACTTTCTCACAAGGCGCGCACGAACAAAGCACAGCCGACAAAGCCCTTCTCCTTACGGCGTGCGCTCAGCGGGACGCCCTCCAAACACACACCAGAGCCCGACGGGCCGCCAGCGAGCTGACACAGCACTCAGGGGGTGGTGGGCACACGCTGACGGCCTCGCGCCGACCCCCGCTGGCAACCGCGAGCGCTCAGCTCGGCTCAGCTCGGCTCGGCTCGGCTCAGCTCAGCCCGGCCCGCCGCGCGTCACGCCGCGCCGCCAATGGGCGGGGAGGGGGAGGCGGGGAGAAGGAGGGGTGGGGCGGCGGCGCTGCCAATGGGTTGCGGGGATGTTTCCCGGAGGCGAAGCGGCGGCGGTCCCTCCCCCGGCGGCCGCTCCGGCTGGGGTTCGCCGGCCGGAGAGTTTCGCACCCGGCTGGGAGATGCCGCGCGGGCTCCTTCTCCTCGCAGGTAACGTCGCGCGCGGTCCCCGATCGCCTAACGGGCGGCGGGATGGCGGCGGGGCTCGGAGCCGCTCCGGACGGGTTGACACCCCGTGCACAAAAGCGGGGCAGGGCCGCCGCCAAACTTCCCCGCCTGGCTACGCGGGGGGAGCAGTGCCGCTCATCCCCTTCTCCCCCTTCCATTCCCCCGCCGCTCGGAGCGATCGCCGTGTCCGGGGGGGAGCCTCTGTCGGCAGCGTGTGCGGAGGTGGTAAACAGAGCGGGGAAACTTTCTGGGCGAGGGGAACGCTGAGCAACCGGGGCGTTTGAAGTGCGCCTGGCGCGGTTTGCTCGGCCGAGGAGCTGCGTTCGATCTCGGCTTGCTCAGCCCCTCGTTGCCGTGAGCCCAGGAGCGCTGCTGCGGGATCCTCGGAGGCAAAGGGGCCGCTGGGCGGCAGGAAGCCGTGCCCGGCTTTGTGCTGCGGATGGGAGCGCTGGGAGCGGGGTCCGGGCGAAGGAAAGCTGAGATCGAGCTCCTGTGTGTGTGCCGCTCGTGTTTGGAGTTGCAAACTTCACGTACTGCCCGGCTTTTGCTATAGTTCTCCGTCTGCAGCCTCGCCGCTGCCATTTGTAGCAGCCCTCGCGGAGGGAGCGCGGGAGAAGCGAAGGCAGAACAGCTGTCCTGGCAGAGCCGGCTTTGGGGGCGGCGGGAGAGACCCTGCTGAGCAAAGAGGGCTCGTGGGTACCCTGCCAGTGTGGGGACATCGCGTGGCCTTTCCATTTGCTCATTTCCTATGAGGATAGCTCTGGGCTGCCTGGTCTGGCGGTTGGCGACCCTGCGCATAGCAGGGGGGTTGAAACTGGATGACCTTTGTGGTCCTTTTCAACCCAGGCCATTCTGTGATGCTAAGATTCTACGATAGCAGGTGGAGCGAAGCCTGTACCGTGCCTGACGTGTGCGGGATGACCCAATGAACGCCGCTTTGAGTCTTAACTGCACGATACCTGTTGTCTTGTTGCTTGAATTGTAGAGATTTAGGCCTAGTCCATTAGCTGGCTGTGAGGTTTGCATGAATTGCCAATATGGGCTACACGCAAGGCTAGAGCCTTTCATTCAGTTAACCAGGGCAAAGTTCAGTTCTTTCTGCAGTTGCTTATGTTTCTGTACACCTTGCTCTCTATAAGGAAATTATCATGTTTATCATCCTCATAGGGACTTTATAAATGCTTCACACTCCCTGTGACACCCCAGTTTGTTGTACTTGAATAGTAAGAAACAAAATTAAAAATGTCCTGCTCAAGATTTTAGAATTTATCTGTGCCAGAGCTTTAACTTGGAATCTAAGAATCTCTTGGCTTTTATCTCTGTGCATAGACCATGAGAAACTGTGGCTTTCTTCCAAATCTGAAGTACAAAATTAAGTTTAGGTACGTTCCAGTGATTACCAAGCACTCTGAAACAAAGGTGTTAGATTGGGATAATGAAATTCCACACAACACAACCTTCCATTTTAATTTTTCTTTCTTCTTCATTTATTTATTTATTTATTTTTAAATGGAAATGCTGCTGTAATTGAGCATTTGTATCTCTTTCTTTCAGATTTGCAACCAACATAATGCTGAAGCTCCCATCTTGCAACAAGGATTTCACAGAATGGCACAGACAGAACCTAACCTGGACCATGACATATCATGGTTCCTCCTTCCATCGTGCTGGGCTAAGACCGTTGTGGCATTAATTTCCCTCCTCTGCTTTGCTAATAGCTATGATGGAGATTTTGTCTTTGATGATTCTGAAGCCATCATCAATAATAAGGTTTGTCTTTTTTGTTGTTTTTTTTTCTTTTTTCTTTTGACTTAAGTGTTAATAGAAAAGAAATAGTGGCCACAATTTATCTAAGGAGGCCCATAATATTCATCCTAGTAGTGAACTTCCTTCTGATATTTCTTTTTTTTGAGCTTTATTTTTCTTGAGTTTGGTGTTTTGGTGGGTTTTCTTTTGTTGTTCTTTTTTGAAGTAAGCTTTCTTTATCGTTGACAGGCAAGCCGTGCAGCAGTGCTCTGCAGAAAAACTGAACAAAATCTTATTCCTAAAGCTATTTGAAAAACATGACTTGGGTTCTAATGCATAATAATACAAAAGAGTGAGCAAATTAAAAGGGGTTGTTTTTTTTCCTCTCATAATGTGTCACCTTTCTGTTTTTTTGCAAGTGAAATACTCTGCTTGACAAGTCTTGATCTATGGTCAAGGAAAAGAGATTTCTTTCTGCCATGGCAGATGGAGTTCATCTATTTGTCATCTAAGGCAGCATTATCTAGGGTTGCAGCTAATTTGGATGTGCTGATTGGTAACGTTTCTTCACAGGGTACCTGTATGTCAAGAACTACCTATAAATCTTATGCTCGTTTCTAAGTGAGAGAGGGAGTATGCAGTAGATTTTTCCAGTATCTCTTAATAGTAAATAAAGGAATTTTTCATTATCTCCTTGGAGTGATGGGCAAATACAGTTTGGTTGCAAGATAACTAACCAGTTATAGTATGCAGGGTTCTCCAACTGTGGTTTATGCTGCAAGAATGTTAAAGGAGCAAGAAAAGCTTATTTTTCCTGTGTTTCTTCCCTGGTTTTTAAAAATTGATCACACATGCAATGAGTAATGCTTGAAATACTTAAAAACTAAGAAGTACGAAAGTTAGAGGCAATGTACTGAAATGTGCATTTTAGAACTTCACAGTACTACTCTTTACTCAGACAAATTTATATTAAGCTTGCATACATCATTGTGCCTCAGGTTATAAATGTATTGGGAAGAAAAAAATCCATCAAATTGGAATTAAATCTCAAAGCTTATAAAAGACTCTCAACAAATTAAGTCCTACAGTAGTTTGATTTTTCTGCTGTTTTTGTGTTGTTGTGTTTGTTTGTTTTTATGGCATTCTCTTTTAAATTACACATCTCCTGGGAATGTTTCATTCTGCAAAGTTTTATGGGGGGGCACAATTATATATTTTAATTTCCTGAAAGAACAAGCGGAAGATTGATGTTGAAACAAGGCAAGTTGTTTTGTTCTTATAGAATTTCCACACTAGTAATCTTTCTCCCTTTCTTTCACTTTTTACTTTTGAAATATTTTTATTTATCTGTACAACACAACAACCTTCATTGGGATTATAGCTTTTGGCAGTTCTGAAAAATTCAGCCAATTGCTTGAACAGATTAATCCAAATCTAGTCGGTTCATTTAAAAACAAACGAAAAAAACAATTGTGAGGCTTACTCTACTTTTCATATCAAAATCTTATATCTTATTTTATCTCATGGAAACTAAATGAGATTTTGTTAAGTGTTATTTTAACACAGGGTTAGATAAGTGCTAATATGTATACACCAAATCCACAAGAAAAGTGAGGAGACAGTGAGCATTTAGTTGGGAGGAAGAGTATATAGAAAAGGCAGAATTCATTTAAAAAGCTACAGCATGTTTTTTCTATTTTCTGCTTTTTCAATAGGAGAGACACAGATAAAGTAATTTTATAGATTTACTGAGTCACTCTATCTGTGTCTTTTTGGGTACTGCACACTGCCTTTTTTTTACTACTTTTGCACTAGCTTCCCTGCCCTGCTCCCCCTTTCTCCAACCAGTCTTTCCTAATTACTTAATTAACTGAAACAAAAGATACACTGTTGGTCAACCCTATGCCTACCATACTGGGGAACATTCAGTTGTATTTATTGAGTTCAAGGCTGTTTCTGGATGTTTTTTTGTCATTTTAAGTAGCATTTTAATTAGTAGACAACAATGGTTTTTGTCTTCATAAACTTCAGACACAGTGTGCCATTTCCATAAGCCTTTTTATAGAAAAACTGACCTTTTTTTTTTTTTTTTTCCCAGAATTGAACCCTGCTTTGTGTGGGCTGCTGCTAATCAAGTATTTAGAGATTCTTTGATTTGTGCTTTCAGTTCTGATAGAGAACATCATACGTTACTTTTTATCAATTGATACAGACTTTTAGAGCAAATGGGCTCCTTTTATTAAAGAAAGTTCACTGTGGGGTAATTGTTGTAACCAACTTTCTCTCACAGAACTTAGATGCATGAAGAAGATAAGTGGCTAAGAATTTCTGGGTCATAAGGAGATGTAATCTAACGACTAAATCATTTCAGGTTTTCAACTTTACCTGCATTCTTCCTGCTGAAGGCTGAAGAAGACTGATTCTGGTGGAATGGAAAATATCACTTTGTTCACCCCAAATATATTTTCCATCATTAAGGCTATCTGTGACATAGAAGATGTACTTTTAAAATTGTGGTACTTCCTTTTTTTTAAAAAAAAAAAAAAAAGTCTTTTTCATAGTTTATTTCTTACACAGGCATGTATAAGGAACAATGCTGTTGTTTGAGACAACAGTCTGAGAACTACAATGCCTGCCAGTAGATCCATCTTGAAGAGTACAAAGGCTTCAATATTTGTTGGTGTACAACCTAGTCTCGACTTGCCCATGCAGGCTATATGGATTGATTTAGTGGGCTGATGATGAACATCGCTCCTCTGAGAGTCAGATTATGACCTTTAGTGTTTGTGCATGCCATTGGGGAATGGAACGTGCTGAAGGCCAAAATTGTGGTCTTGGGAGAAAAAAAAATGAAATTCTTTGTGTCGCTTGACAACAGAAATATCTGTGAGAGAGTAAAGAAGTTTCACACTGAAATAATTCTTAAATTCAAATGTGATTCCCCACGAGTCTTGGTTTCTTAATATTTTCCTTGAAAATGCCTTAATTTACATCCACAGTATAAGACTTTTCAAAGACTGCCTTGTTAGCAGTCTCTTTCCTGCGTATTTGTAAGTAACATATTTCAGAATGCTTCTGTTCATTTGACGGTATGTTGTCACAAGATTTTTATCCTACTTCCCCATCCTAATTCATAGAATCCTTCAGATCAGAAAAGGCCTCTAAGATCAAGTCCAACCATCAAGTCTTCACCACGATACTCACTAAAATCTAAGTGACATATCTACACATTTCTTGAACACCTCCAGGTTCAGGGACTCCACCACCTCCCTGGGCAGCCTGTTCTGATGCTTGCCCACTCTTTTGGAGAATAATTTTTTTTCCTAATACCCAGCCTGAGGCTATTACCTCCCATCCTATCACTGATTACCTGGGAGAAGAGGACAATCCTCACCTCACCTCAATCTCCTTTCAGCTCATCGTAGAGAGCAATGAGGTTTCCTCTGAGCCTCCTCCTATCCAAACTAAACTGTCTCAGTTCCTTCATAAGACCTGTGTTCCAGACCCTTCATCAGCTTCCTTGCCCTTCTTTGAACACACTCCAACACCTTAATGTCTTTCTTGTAGTGTGAGACTGAATACAGCACTCAAGGTGCAGCCTCACCTTGTACCCAGTGCAAAGTTAGCATCACCTCCCTAGTCCTGCTGGCCACACTATTTCACAAGCCAGGATGCCACTGGCCTTCTTGGCCACCTGGGCACATTGCTGGCTCATGTTCAGCCAGCTGACTAGCTAGCACCCCTTTTCCTTCACACAGTCTTCCAGTCATTCTGCCCCAAGCCTGTATTGTTGCATGGGATTCTTGTGACTGAAGTGCAGAACTTGGCACTTACTCTTTTCAAACCTCATACAAGTTGACTCCAGGTCATCAAACCAGCCTATCCAGATCCCTCTGTAACTGCTAACTAATGTTGGCCAAGTTTGATCTAGTGATAGAATACTATTTTTCTGGATTTTTTGATGGATAGAAAACAGAAGGTATTAAGAGAACCAGGAAAAATTCAGAGTTTTTTGAATTGCAAGTTCAGTCCAGCAGCAGCTAGTAAGCATGGCACAAACGTTTGGTTGTATGTTGGGATTAGCAGTGATATGTTATCTCTTGCCTTTCTGGCAGGCCAAAAATGCAGCTAAGGATAAGATGAAAGATACTGTAGAGCCCAGGATAATGCAGAAATTAGTGAGATAATAGCAGTGTTTTAAGATATTGGAGGTAATGAGCTAATGTTATTACAGTGGGCCAACTTTGTAAGCAGACGGAGATGTAAAATGAGTAAGACATAGGGCGCTAGGCTTTGGAAGACCTTTCATGAGTTTAGCTGGTTTATTGGTTTACTGTTGTTTGAATTGGTTGTTTGGTCTGTTTTTGATTTGTTGGTCTGTTTAAAATTTAAAAAAAAGAGGGTGAAAGAAGGTCGGAGTAGAGTAACTTTCTTTTGATTGCAGGTGTAACATCAGCACACAAAAGGTATTCATTAGCTAGTACAATATTGTTTTTAGGCTCCATTTTAAGTGTATATAACCTTTGTATTTACTTATTAGAATTTGTCTCAGAAAAGCAGAGGAATAAGGGAGGGTAGGAGATGAGAGTATTGGATTGAGCTCAACAGCTTACTCTCACAAAGAACTAAGGGCTACAAAGCCCACCTCTTCAGAAAAGTGGCTTCCTTATTTTTTTCCTCTCCAAAGTCTATGCTTGTCACTCAGTAGTCTATGTTATATGAATGTTTTCTTTATCAACATGTCTTTAAGAGAAAAGAGCATATTTATCCTTTGCAATGTTTTGGGTATTTTTTTAGGCTATGACCACACCCAAAATTAACACGATTTGTTCATTTTAGCATCCACTATTAATTGTTTAGGCCAGTATGCAGAAGAACTTATTATTGGCTTCGTGTATTAACAGTTTTTGAAAAGTGCTAATTGAATAGTATTCTGTGTAAAGTAAAGCTTCAGAAAGAACTAAATGTTCTTTTCTGTCTTTGGTCTCCTTGCTTTCTTGTTTTCATCAATAGTTGTCCTACTTTGCATTGTTTTAAAAATAGCTGTTTGAGAGAGAAGAGACAGTGGCCTCTTCTGCATGATAGCCTTTAAACAAGGTGAAATGAAAGACATTTTATAATGTTATTAGGTAAAGGTGTTCTTTCTTTTATTTTTGTATGCATTGTATTTCAAATATTGGACCAGATTATCAACTGTCGTACTCATTGTTCTACTAAATTCCATGTAGTTATGCCTACTTAAAGGTCAAGATGCTTTGATTCTTTTTGACGGCCTGGATGTGCTCAAAAAGTGGGCACCGAAGAACCTAATTATGTTTGAAAGGGCCAAGTAAAAGGTGTTGCACATGGATCAAGGCAATCCCAGATACAAGTACAGACTGGGAGAAGAACTCATTGATAGGAGCCCCGTGGAGAGTGATTTGGGAATCCTGATGGACAACAAGCTGGACATGAGGCAGCAGTGTGCTCTTGCAGCCCAGGAAGCCAACAGTATCCTGGGCTACATCAGAAGAGAGGTGGCCAAGAGGGAGAGGGAGGTGATTGTCCCCCTCTACTCTGAGACCCCATGTGGAGTACTGTGTCCAGGCCTGGGGTCCCCAGTACTGGAAGAGTACAAAGCTATTGGAACAGGTTCAAAGGAGGGCCACAGAGATCATCAAAAAGCTGAAGCACTTCTCCTACGAAGAAAAGTTGAAGGAGCTGGGCTTGTTTAGCTTGGAGAAGGCTCTGGGAAACCTCATTGTGTCCCTTCCAGTACTTGAAAAGTTACACACATGTGATAGGACAAAGGGGAATGGATTTAAGTTAAGGGGGAGGAGATTTAGGTTAGATGTTTGGAAAAAATTTTTACTCAGAGGGTTGTGAGGTGTTGGAACAGAGTACTCCAGAGACATAGATACATCTCTGGAGGCATTCAAGGCCAGGTTGGATGGGATCCTGAGCAGCCTGATTTAGTGGTTGGCAACCCTGCCTATGACAGGAGAGTTGGAACTAAACAATCTTTGAGGTCCCCTCCAACCCACATCATTCTGTGATTGTATGACAGGCATTCAAAACTTGACCTTCGTTACAAACTTTTGTACCTTGTCAAATGTTGGTGGAGAGACAGCAAAACACCTGGTATGTTTGTGTTAACATGAGCTTGTATTACTTAGAACTCATTTGTGTTACAGCTTGTTTGTATCGAACAGAGATGTTATGAATCTGGTGTTTTATTTCAGGACCTCAGGGCAGAAACCCCACTTGGTGATCTGTGGCATCATGACTTTTGGGGTAGCAAACTCAGCAGCAATACCAGTCATAAGTCGTATCGACCACTTACTGTCCTAACTTTCAGGTGAGATTTGCCATTTTGTTCTAGATCTGAAGATTTTTTTAAACACATATTGGCATGTTACTTTTAGGGAGGAGGCAAGAAGAAAAAGGGAGAGACAAAAATGTCCTTCTTTAATGTCCTTCTTTAATCTAATTTTTCTCTCTCTTTCTTAATCTCAAATTGAGTTTTAATTTTCAAATTGTTTTTTTTCTCAAAGTACGGATTATTTTGACATTGCTTTTCAATATACTTTTCAGACGTTGCATCTCATATACTTTGGCATTAGGAGCAGTGTGGATCAGTGTGTTGTCAAGGAATAAAATACATGTTCCCTCCACTTAGCCCTGCTGCCTCTTGTACTACTATTGTAGTTTCTGTTCCTTGCTTCGTTAATAAACAGTCTGATGATTCTTTTTATAAATAGCATCAATCTGCTGTGGCCTTTTGCCACTAGGACACCAAGTGATTTTCCTGTCTCTGTCTCCCTGATATTTTTGTTTAAAGTGAATGTTTGTCTGAGAGTCTGTGAAAAAGATGTTGGCCTGTCTATTTAACTGGCTGGTTTTCTCAGACAACTAATGGTTTACAAGGAGTCCTTCTGTAGATGCTTAGCTCATGTCTCCTGTTTGCCCAAATCCTTGTACCAAAAAAAAAAGCAAAAAAAAATCCACATAGCAACAGTGCACAGTATTGCAGAGAATCTTTAAGAACTGAGCCATAAACTTCTTTACTTTCCCCAAACAACTCTGTGCTGTGGAACCAGCTGCTGCAGAATGTAGAGTTGGCATTGACTGTAGAGTTCTTTCTGGTCTAAACCAGGAATTAAGATTGGAGAATCATTTAGATTCCTCCTCAGACTGAAGCAAAAGCTTTGACTCTTAAGTTCAGTGTTAGTGTTTTAGCATGATGTCTTACTGTCTTTTGAGGTTTCTTCACATTGCCATTGAGGAAAATATGTAACTGAATGGTATGTGTCAGTGTCTTGAACTTAGTAAAGCTTTCAGTGCATTCAACAACACATGATTCCTTTTCTTTTCAAGGTCTCTGTGGTAGATTCCATCTTTAGTAATATCCTGGTTAGTTTAATGAAAGAACTGGGATACTGTCCTTACTATATCTGAAAACATAGGTGAACATGTGAGGATGGTCCATAAAATGCTGTTCTCACAAGTAAGAACTTGGCTTTCTTAATACCCCAAAGTTTATAGATGTGATACACATAAAACTTAATGAGTTAGGTATTTTTAATAGATTTAATTTAAGCCAGACATAGGCAGGTCAAATGAAGTATTTGAAGTTGTAAGTTTCTATGTATCTCACCTTCTTATAAAAGCACACAGAAAACAACATACTCCTCCCTTTACCCTCTCCATTTTGCCTCAAAGTTCCTATACTGAATTGGATCTTAGACTTAATGTTTTTTACCTCTTTCATGTTCTGATATCTGTATGACATTTGTCTCTAACCAGTCTCACAGATTAGCTACTAAGACTCGCTGCCTGACTACTTTCTGGATTGATGCTGGATTGTACCCAGCTGCTTTCTACATCATCAGTCCAAATGCTAAGATGTTTTTTTCTGCTAGAATGCCAGTAGAAATCTTAGTTTCTATGCATATCAGTTTCCATGCTGTGAATTTATTTAAAATTATTTCATCAAGTTGCTGTGGACACAGTATCTCTTAAGCCCAAGACATCCCTCAATAGGCTGGGAGTTCTGTTGGTAGCCAAAAGCCAGTTCTAACTTATCATCAGTGTGATTAACACAACAGCATTAACATATGTCTTTGAAGAGAGTAGATATTCTAAATATGGTATCCCATATGCATACCTTTAAGTAAAGATCAGGATGTTGTTTCTGGCCTGTTGTGGTGATTTGAAGTGGTAAGACTATGCATGCCATGTTTGCTTGTATTTTTCAGCCTTTGTTGTTTTGTTTTGTTTTTAGCCTTAGCTTTTGTTCGTTTCTAATACAGTCTTGGTTTGGGGGTTGGTTAAGTTGTCTATTAGTATGTCTCTAACTATTCATGTAACTCCTAACCTTAATGCTTTTGTTTGTATATAGAATTAATTATCTTTTTGCTGGAGGCTTCTACCCAGTTGGTTTCCATGTCATCAATATCATACTGCATTGTACTATCTCAGTGTTGATGGTTGATGTGTTCTCAATATTATTGGGTGGATTGCAATTCACTAATAAAGGAAGAAGACTAAACCTGGCTCCAAAGACATCTCTTCTAGCTGCTTTGCTGTTTGCTGTACATCCAGTGCACACTGAATGTGTAAGTACTGAATACTTATTTCCAGCAATTTGTATCTTAGTAGTTTTTGACCATCTTGATTAATTAGCTCTGACATAGCCTTTTACTGTACTCATTGCTTATATATATTCTTAACGCTTCTCTTGACACTTGGCTTACAAGAACGATCAAATATTATGGTTAGTGCTTCCAAAACCTTGTAATTCCACAGGGCTGGATCTTATTAAGGAAGATAAATTAAATCATTTAAGTACAATAACTAAAGAAGGATAGCCCTAAACTACAGAGTTTTCCTAATTGCTGGATTAAGAATTCATTACTAGAAACATTAGCACATGAGTAGCCAAGAAGAATGGAATATAAACTGAATGCAAATGCTTAACCACTTTTCCAATTTGCTTTGATAAAAAGCAAGATGATAGAATATTGGGATAGGGTTATTACATAAACTCTGTATGTGACTATTAGGATACTTTATCCAGTTTTCTATCCATGATGCAATGAGGATACTGGGAAAAATGGAGAGGACTCAGAAGAGCCATGAAAGTGATTAAAGGATTGGAAATCATCCCATGTCATGACGGATCAAATTCCATGGATTTATGTTTTTAGTGCAAAGGAGAAGATTAAAGAATGTTTTTGGGTTTTTTTTAATCACAGCTGGTAATTATGTATGGGAAGCAGAAATTTGACAGTAATGGGCCCTTTAATAGCGCAGACAGAAGCGTAATAGTGACTGGAAGTTGAAGCTATAAAGATGTGAAATAGGAACGCGGCATGTGAGCAGCGTCCAATTAAAATACCTGACCAAACATCAAAGTCACTGTGTGCAAGCTCTATTGAAGACGAAATGATTTTCTTAAGATCTTCTTCCCTCATAGCTGAGAAAATCTTATGGCCTTTTGCTGGTGTACTTGCTGGCTTTGGTTCCTGATTGCTTAGTATCTTATAATTAAGAATACATGAAATAAAGAATAATTGCAATGCAAGAATATTTATTTATTTATTTATTTATTTATTTTTAGAGTTTGGAGGGACTGATGTATTTAAAAGGTACTAATTTTAACTTCAGATTTTGTCCTATAAATGAACACTGAATCCTCAGTGTACCATGTTTTATGTATGTGACACTGATTTTTTTTTTTAATTCATTTAAAATATGGCATGTTTTTGTGGCCTTTTTTCATTATTTTTGTATGTGATTGATGGGAAAGAGGTAACAGAAGGCTGTGCCTCTCTTCTGCATACTGGAAACCTGGAGAAGATTCTGTATTAGCAAATTCTGAACTTTAGCTTCACCTTATTTGGCAGTGTGGCTAAAACATCCTGTAATTTGTTCTTTGGTGTTTGCCTATAGAATAGCTTTTTTATGAGGGCACCTAGTCAGAAGGGCCCCTGGTATGTTTTCCAAAACCAGTTTTAGATGTCAAAGTGAAGTAAAAAAAGTCCTCAGTGCTTTTGGTGTTTTGACATAAAGTGAAATCTCATGGGAATCTTAACCATAATCTTGCTATTGACATCTTTATTAATATTCATAATTTTATTCTTTGTTTTATTTAAAAATATATTTGTGAATAGGCAATGGTTATTCAAGCAGTGGTCATATCAAATCACAAGTGATGAAGTCTGACAGCTATGTGAGCTTTGAAGGCTTATGTACACTTTGGGCAAACAGTGAAAGAAGAGGAAAAAGTATGCTTAGATAACACATCTCTTCTAAGATCCAGGAGCTGACAGAGGCTTCTGATCATCTTCCCAGTAAATGATAAATCTTGTTACACCATAGCAGTCATGATACTGCTGTGGTTCCAGCATGAATGCATGTCAGGAAGCATCTCCTCAAAGAGCATTTCTCATCGTTTCAGAGCTGTGAGCTTCAGGTTGCATGACATTCTGGTTTTGAAATGAGATGACATATTTTGACACAGAATAGTGAGGAATCTGTCGGTCCACTGCTGTAGTTTTTGGTACGTGAAGCACAAAACAAACTTGTCATCTAAAACAGATCTTGAAAAGTTTAATGCTTTCAGTAGCCATGTAATAAAAACATCTGTCATTATCATTTTTCTACATGCAAGTAAAAATTGCTGTGGCACTATTCTCTCTCTTAATAAATGTTTATTCTGTGTAACGCTTGAAAGATGAAACACAGACATAAGAGTATGCCTGATACTAATTTAAAACTGAATTTTTCCATTTACCGTGTTATCAGACATTATGCACCTGATCCTTCTCTGAGATGAGAAAATTGTGCATTTGTAGTCATTTAAGGCCGTGTGTGTGTTGTTAACTCCCTAATCTTTATTATAATAAGTTGGCATTTATTTTCAAAATTGCCTCAGCTCGCCTCTACTTTTATTACATTAGCTGAGAGCAGATTCTGAAACTGAATGATGCTTCATTATTGCCACCTTTCCAAATGCTTCCTCTATGGGGCAGGAGAAGAAGCAGGGAAATTGAGTGTTTGGCTTTGAATTAATGAAGACGTTTTTCTGGACTGTTTAGCAACCAGCAGTTTCTTCTTCTATAGTGCTCAACTGAGGCTGAGGGTGTAGCAGAAGAGAGCTGCTTCTGTGAATTCAGTTCTGCTCTCATGTCTCTACACCTTCGCATGTTCTGATGTTCCTTAGAAATATGTTCCATCATGTTGGACTGATGTGCAAAAGAAAAAAACTCTCTTCTGACAGGAGGGTTAGCAAATGTCTTGAAGCTACATGAAAATACAGTTTCCCTTTTTTACTTACCTCTCTCTCACAAAATGAGACCGTGGATGTAGTACACAAGAATCAAATTTTCTGCTTTTGCTCCTGAACCATCACCTCATAAAAACCAACAATTATCTTCCCCCAGGAAACATGGAACTTGGAGCTCCAGCATGTAGATATAAACTTTAAAAAAAAAAAAAAAAAAAAAAGTCTTTCCAAGTTCCTTGCTCTGGGTGCTTCCTCCAGTGAGATCTGAACTTCTGGGCCTATTCAGTCTCTACCACCCCACTGTGCTATGATTCCCCCAGAAAATTCATAGCACGTTGTGACCTTTTTTTTTTTTTTTAAGTCAGAATGAAGATCCAAGAATGTGTAATGGTGTGTCTAAGCAAGTGATTGTAAATGCAGGTTAATGCCTTGAACTAAAGCTTGTTGATGGTCCCAAGAATGCTCTTAATTTAAATAGTTTGGCGCAGAGGTCCCAAGATGAGCTTCTGATTTTATTCTGCGTTACTACAGCTTCTTTTACAAGATGAAGTTGCTGGTAAATCTAGTTGTCATGGTTTTATGATTTTTGGTCATCAGTATTCCACACCATAACATCATGTGGTGCATTGGGGGTGGGGTTTGATGTCTGCCGAGTGTTCGTCCGTCGGAGAGGAGCTGCATTTCCCCAGGAGACTTTGCGGTCAGTAAGGGGATATAACTCCAAGCAAGGTCACCTGATCCTTCTTCTTCGCCTGCTCTTCGCTGTCTGCGCTTCGCTATCTGCGCTCTGCCGCCTGCGCTTCGCTATCTGTGCTTCGCCGCCTGCGCTTCGCCATCTGCACTTCGCTGTCTGTACTTCAGTCACTCAACTGGACTGCACCCCAGCATTGTGGTGAGAAGTGCAGTCCAGTTGAGTGACTGAAGTACAGACGGCGAAGTGCAGATGGCGAAGCGCAGGCAGAGGAGCGCAGACAGCGAAGAGCAGGCGAAGAAGGATCAGGTGACCTTGCTTGGAGTTATATCCCCTTGCTGACCACAAAGTCTCCTGGGGAAATGCAGCTCCTCTCCGACGGGCGAACACCCGGCAGACACCAAACCCCACCCCCAATGCACCACATGATGTTATGGTGTGGAATACTGATGACCAAAAATCATAAAACCATGACATTAGTGTAATCAAGTAATACAACACCAAAAGCTGCTGGAGGATGGCATTCCAGCAGGCTGAAAATTATTTCTTCATTGGGAGTATTCAGACTTCAATTTGAAAGATGCCTTGTGTTCTGAAAGTAGATAGCCTCGATTTGTACTTCAGCAGAGTTCCTGATTTTGTAGGGATTGAAGTCTACTAAGACTTCTACTGAAAAACATTGTAATCTAAAAATCTGATGGAATGGGGTAGTCTGCATTTTCTTAAATGAAGTCATTTTATGTTTCTTAAAAGTAGCAGTCTTTCATAAATTTAAGCTAAATCATTCACCTATTAATTACTAAGCAACATCCAGTAAAACTTATGATACTGCTTGGAAAAATTAAGTATCGCTAGCTGAACAAACGAGATTTAAAAAAAAAAAAAGATATTAACAGCAATAGTTTTATACTTTCACTTTGTATACATATGTATATATGTATCTTTATGTCAAGTTTTCTAAGAATGAAATCTGGTAATATTAATTCTTTTCTTGTGTTTTTAAGGTCGCAGGGATTGTTGGCAGAGCAGATCTACTATGTGCCCTGTTCTTTTTGTTGTCATTCCTTGGCTACTGTAAAGCATTTAGAGAAAGTAAGCAATGCATTTCATTTATCTTTAATTTTATGTTTTGTGCTATCTGTATTCATAAAGTGAAGTATAGCAGAACCAAGGTATGTTGTCCCTAATTCTTGTTAAACACTAATAATTTATTTGCAGAAACAAATGTTTTGTAATGGGTTCATATTTTAAATAGTTCATTGTAGAGAAGCATATAAAATATTTTAAGAAGTATTTTAGAAAGAAATTAAACCTGCACATTTCTATTATCAGTAACACATTATAGTGTACTTATGCTCTTGTGTTGGAATGGCTTAAATGGAAATGAACTTTAGAAACCTTACTTGTAATTTTTAATATATAAAGATTGATTTATATGAGTAAGCCCTCTAATTTCCAGCAATATGCAAGTGCTGGTGTATGCATGTTGATTATAGTGTTATTCATAGGATTTTTGTAAGACAACTGTGTTATTTTAACATGAAAAAATCCTTCAATGGAGATTTTAGATCTGTTGTATTATTTGACCTGAATGCAAGTTGGCAGTTCAAACAGTGTTTTGGAGAAATTGTCTTGGGATTTTTAAATTAATACACAAAAATACATCAATTTTTTATTATAAAAAACTGTACAGAATAGGCATTTTGGTTTCCAAATGTGTTCTAATACCAATAAGAGGGGAATCATTTGGTGAAAACATGAAGAGCTGTGCTACAAGGAGCTTGCACTGCATCAATTCAAAAGGCATGGTCTATAGCGTTTAACTGCAGTTGAAAATGCTCTACATTAACAACACAATAATGGGATTGCAGGGTTTAGAGTAGTGAGGGAAGGAGAGGGAAGTTAAGCTGGTGCACTGTAAGCTCTAAGGCACTGTCAATAACCCCTGTTAGTTGAGCTTACACTCCTTAGAACTGTTTTGCTTATTTCTACACTTGATATCATAAGTTTAACTTGGTCACTTCAGGTTATGTTTGTGATAATTCCCGTTCACTTCTGTTTGTTTTTTTCCTCTGCATGCATTTCAGTTTTCAACTGAAATCACATCTTGATGAGAATGGGCCTTGGGATTTTGCTTGTTCATTAATTCTTTTCTTGCCTATTTTTACTGGCTGTGTTTGTACCTTGGATATTTCTTCTGCCGGCACCAGAGTAAATCAGACAAAATACTGACTTTCTTGTTTATTGATAGAAGTATGCTTATATGGCTGGGGTAATAATTTTTGTTTGAAGACCTCGAGAACCGAGTTCCAGGTGCAGTCTTTCAAATAGGAGTCTATGTTTTGAGATGGAGGATATCTCAGGAATTACTTAGAATGTGATGTGTACCCTGATTGGGGATATTCTGAGTGGTTTTGCAACTTTCAAAGGCTAGTCTGATGACTTTAAGAAGTCACTGTAGTTCAAAAAATTATTCTTGTATTAAAGTTCTTGTCACTGATGTAAACAACAAATACTGTGAAGTCAAGATAGTAAGACGTACTTAGTTTTTTTGTTGGATGCTATCTCATAATAACATCAGAATTGTCTCTTACTCAGATTTGTTAAGGAAAACTATGGTCTGCCAATACTATTGTGCCTTTTGTTTTCCAGATCACATTTCAGTGGTTACTATCACTTTCATTGCCTGATTTTCTCTCAGATAATTCTTTGTGTCTGAAAATTTTTATCCAGGTTACACATAGTTCCTTCTTTGTGACAATTTCAGGCCTTGCAGATCATATCTTGCATCTCATAAATGAGAGAATGAAAAATTTATATCATCCATCACCGTGGAGAGCATAATAATGTCTTTGGCAAATTTTACATGGAACCTAAAGGGAGGAGTCCACCCTTCAGGTTACTTAATACATCTGAACCTTACAAATTTTTAGGTCTGAAAATGGCCCAAACACTTCAAAGTTAGGATTTATTTCTCATCCTAGATGTGCCTTGCTGTAAAAATAATAATAATAGAAATAATAATTTCTAAACAGAAAGGTTGATGAGGTTGACTATCAGCAGTGTCTCCACAAGCTTGATCTTTAGCCTCCTAAGTCAGCTGAGTTCAGGTTTCCCTACTTTGTGATCTTCAACAGCTAACTTGGGCAGGCGACTTAAAAGCCTTTTCTCCCTGCTCTTTTTTGTAGTCGTTTGAAAGAAATGGACTTGTTTTGATGGCCAGTGAGAGGGGCGGTTTAGCTTAGGAACTTGCAATTGCCTTCTGGAGGTGCTTGAATCTCTTAGCTGTAAAGAAGCTTACAAAAACTGAGTTTATATAACTTAAAGCATGTTTTCTTTGCCACTTTAGTTGGGGAAAAGTGCAGGCAGGTGCTGAAGTGAAGCAACCTAACATTCTTTTATCACAGAGAGATTTCGCTCTGAAGGAAACTCTGAAGGTCATCTCTGCTCTGACAGCTTAAGGCAAGACTGGCTTTGTACGTCAGGTTGCTCAGGTCCTTAAACAGATGAGCTGTAAAAAAAACCTCAAGGCAATTCCACAGCCTCACTAAGTAACCTTTCTAGTGTTTAACTGCCCGCCTAGGAAGACTTTTTTTCCCTTACATTCAATTGTAATTTTGTTTACTTGGCCTTGAATTGCATTCCATCCTTTTCCTTCAGAGAAGTCCATCTCTGAAGGCTGAAGTTGGATCCTCCTCAGCCTTCTCTAAAGGGAGAATGATAGGGGAACCAATTCTCTCAGCTTCTTTTCATATGTTATACTTCTACGTCTCCTAACCACCTTGGCAGTTCTTTACTGAATTTCGATCTTATTGATGCATCTCTTTCATTGGACACAACAGTGAACACAGAACTTTGGATGTAGCCTCATCAGAGCTGAACACAGAGGCAAACCATATTCACTCACCCATTGGATATGCTGTAGCTTATATAGCCCACTGTGCATTTAACTTCTTTCATCAACACAAAAACACTGATGACTTATCTTCAACTTGCTGTCAGCCAGGAACTCCAGGTCCTATTCTGCAGACCTGTTGTCTACGCAGTCCCCAGCCTGATCTGATGCATGCTGCTGTCTTTGAATTCCATTAGCCTTATGTTAGCCCATTCCACCAGCTTGTCCCAGTCCCTCCCGCTGGCAGTCCATTTCTCCACTGTTCCTGTGTATCAATAGCTGAACCCCACTAACAACCACCACCACTTTCTGACCACACAATCTCTCTTCTTCGTTTGAACAGGGGGGCTGGTCCAGTGTATCAGGCTCCTGATATGTTGTCTGCTATAGATAGTAGTTTATTAACAACTATTGGCGGTAGGTGGATGGTTGGACTGGATGATCTTGTACGTCTTTTCCAATCTTTTTAATTCTATGAATCTAACATATTACAAAGAAAAAAATACCATTTCTTTTCTTAGGATTCAGAATGTTTTCCTTCTGTTGGCAAAGTCATAGTTATCCACAAGGCTCAGAGTCTGCATTACTGCCAGTGCTCATTGTTAGTTGTAGTCCAAGTAAACAATCATTACTGCATCACTTTCTAGATCAGACCAAGATGCTCATTAATTTTTGTGGAGTAGCCTTTATTAGTAAGAGGGGAGAGAAAACAACCAAAAAACCTCCTGTGCATTCTGTTACATCAGCCTTATGTTTCTAATTATATATAGTATCTTCACGAGGATCTCGCAGAAAAATGGTACCTAGCAATTTGTTCCAGCGTTCCCATTTCATCTTGCTAGATTTGTATATACCATTGGCAGGCATGACCCTAAGTCCTGGGTAAACTGCCTCTGCCCTTGTTTCTGGGTTTGGCTGTCACATGTGTACCGTAGTTGATCAGCTGTTTAATAGCAGGAGGAGAAATATCAAAAGGGGATATTTTTTTTTAATTGCTATTAAAAATGCATGGTATCATGGTTATTTTGGTTTATTTAAAATAAAGTGCAAATCTGAGCCTTTCAGGATTTGTAGACTGCATCTCTATTGCCTTTAGAATACCGACAAAAGATGTCTGATACTAGTTTGCATTTAATGATGAATTTTGAGTGTCAGACTAAAGCAAAGATTGAAGAGCCTGAGTTCGTACTACTGATACAGTTTCATCCTCAGTAACATACAGTCCAAGCAGCATCCCAGTGCTATCAGACAGGTTATCTCAGACTTTCACAAGGCACCTGCCTGTTCTTGCAGCAAGCAAAGTAAGTTTTGTGTCCAGCTGAGTTCCAGAAATCCTTTTCACTTACATGGGCTTAGTTGTTGTATTGATATAGTTGAAGTCTTCTCTAACAAAAATCATAGAAGAGAGACTGGTTAGTGTTTGTTTTCAGTCGATCTCTAAGTGAATGAACGTAGGGTGTTTAGGTTTTTTTGGCTTGAGAGAGAGGAATCATAAAAACGCCTGGGACAGATTTAGGAATACTGTGAGGAAGCGTAAATAATTCTGATGGCAATAAGGATATTTGAGAAGTGGAAGTTATCAGTCTGGAAATCTTCCACAGGAAAATGACTTATGTAAAGCTCAAGATATACTGCAGTTTGCTTACCTGATGGGGTTTATTTGTGGCTTGTTGGATTTTAGGGCAGAAAGTTTTCTTCAGCCTGAATCTGTAGCATTACCTTTATTACTTTCTTCTTCAGCATTACACTATGTAGGCTGTAATTATATTCACTGAAATTCTGAAAATCTTTTACTTTTTTTCTAATACACAGTTTTTGTTGTTACCAGAACTGATAGGTTAACACATCTGCAATTAACTAATCTGTTGTTCTCATTCTATCCTACTGTTTAAAAACCACATCTATGGGGACAAATTCACTGCATAGGCTTTGGAGACAGCAAGAGCTGCCAGCTGTGTAGGTAGGTTAGGTTTTGCTTTCCTTTGTCTTCAGCCTTGACAGTGATCCAGTGCATATATTTGCCAACTCCATTAGTGTTCTGAGTAATGTAAAATGAAGAGTTTGTGATATTTACTTCATGTGAGTAATACCTGGCATGGATATTAAATAGGTGAACAACTGCTTGTATGCTATGACTTCTAAAAATGACTTTGTACCGGTTGTGTGTTTCTGTTTTGTTCTATGTAGACTCCCATTAATCAGCTACTAGTCCATTGCTGATATAATGAAATGTGCAAAGCAGACTGGTAGACTGTTGTAAATATTGAAGATTTTTATTACGATTTCTTTTATTTTTATTTTTTTGTTAGTTTGGAAATGTTCAAGTCTTCTATGTGAAAGAGTGCTGTTAAGATAAAGGGAGAAAGTGCTAGCATAAAGGGAGAAATTGTTGGCTGTTTTGCAGTTAGTCAAGAAGTATTTACTTCTGTTAAACATTTGGGCCCTGATTTTTCAACTACATGCCCAACTGTTCATGTTTGAACACACGGGGAAGGAGGAATTGTATATGGAAAATGAGAAACCATAGCTGCTGCTGCTATTTTTTTTAATTTTATTTTTTAATTTTTTTTTTTAGGACTAAATTTTTTCTTCTCCAAGATGGTTTAATTTAAGGATAGATGAGGAATAGATGATCCCTCTACTGTAACGTCTGCCTAGTGAGTTTGAGGTACATAGAGATGCTTAGAAACAGCATTTAGTACTACCGTTTTGTCATTAAGTGAATGGCTGAGCTGCACTGCAGTAGTATGTACATTCAGAAAACTGGAAACACAAAGAGATCTCAGGCTTAAGTTAACTCTAACAGTAGCTTCTTAGTTGATCTTCTAAGACTAAGTAATTCTTTCCCCTTGTACAGCAGGTGCAAGCAGGGAAGTCTCAGGGTTAAATGAGTATTTGTAGGTGTTTAGCTGGAAACTATCATCCCTCCAGGCAATGCACATCAGCAGAGTATATAAGCATGTGTAATTTTTCAGTGAAAAATAAAACTTCCTTTAAAAGCTTATTACAATTGATTTTGCTTCAATTTTCAAATGAGATGGCACTTTCACAGAAACAATTACACCGTTTCACTTGAACATGGAGACTTACTAAACTGCTCAAAGTTGTCACTTGTCTAAGCCCTAAGCTGCTCAGTTGGTTTTAGGGAGGGAATGCTGAATGCCTAAATGTTTGGATTGATAATTGTTCCTTGATTTTCTTTTGTTTTTCTGTTACTAGCTTGACTTAAAAGTAAGACTAAGCTTCATACTCTAAACATATTGTACTTTTCTTCATCTGCTCTTTTGAGGAACCTTTTTTCATTGATTTGTGGATTTAGGACAATGCTGAGTAAGGTTTTTCAATAAATAGGATTAGCATCTAGGAAGGCAGAGTTGAAGGGGTATAGGTCTCATATTTAGTATCAATCAACTCCACGTTGTAAAACTCTTTGTTTTGCAGAATTTCCCTAGAAATGCTTCTACTGAAGTCCAGCAGCATGAGTATAGGTACCTTCGTGGCTTAGGCAGGTATCTCTTCATATTTCCTCAGCTTTCAGACTTAATGTACTCTTCAGGCAGGGTCATCTGGAAACTCTTTTTGTGTTGGTATAGAAACACTATCTTTTTCCAGCTTAAAAAAAAAAATAGAAAGAAAAGAAAAAAAAAAACTCTGTTTACTTGGCATGCTTACAGTCTTGTCCATCTGTTAGTGGCACAATGCCCACTCACAATATGGTGTACCAGTTTCAACTAGGCACAGGTGCCAACCAAAGATTGGTTTCATTTTCTGACACAAGATTTTTCTGGTGAGAAGCAGCACCGTATTAGGGGAATGTGCTTTGTTATACTGATTACTTCTGTTGGCATATGTGTGTCATATAATAATAATTAGCACTTAATGCAGTGCTTTACATTTGCAAATCACTGTTAAAAATTGCTTGAAGGCATTTCTGAATGCTTTCATATCTATTTTTCTATCCTAGTTTACTACTGAGATTTCTGCAGTGAGGATATGGGGATTATTTGTGCACACTGAACAAGGAACAAGCACAAGATAATACATTTCGTAATTGAAATTATCTCTTTGAAGTTTAATCAGAAATTGATTAATTTTCATACTATTACAGTTCTGTATGTGACTGTATTGACTTGTTGAGACTGATAAAGAAACTAAAGGAACTGACATTATGGTTTTGGGAAGGAAATATTGATGCTTGTTCCTCTTCTTTTTGCTTTTGTATCCATGGACTTGTTTTTTGTTTACCATCTTTTACTGTCTTTGAGAGTTCATACTTAAGCTTGGCTACACCATGCATGCTGAGACATTACTGGCATCTGAGGCTTGGAATGTTCACAAGAAGACAAGTCTGTTTCTGTACAGCTTTGAATGTGTGCCTGAATGGCATTCAATTATCATTTTTTTCCCAAGATCGTTCCTCAGGTTTTTCAAATGAATTCTGAGTTCCCCTTAATACATTTCCCCGTCATTGTAGCCTGGCAGCACTTTGAGACTTTAAAATTTGAATGTTGGAATATTCTGATTAAAAATATCTAATGAGAAAAGCTACATGAAAGAAAGATCCAATCCAGATCATATCTTTCCATTTTTCATGGTGACCTAGAGTCTTAGAGTAGTTTTATAACTGTTACTTGTATCTGTTCTGTAATAATTTCATCCAGCCCCTATATTTTCTGGCTTATTTTACACTCTTTCCAGTGGAATTGTCATGCCTTCCTGAAAGCAAGGTTTGCTTTTATTCAGGTTTGTATTTTACTTTCCAAGACAGAAATTACACTTAATTTTTTCTAAATGGCTAATATATGTCTTTGGAAAACAATTACCATATTCTTTGATGTTTCGGAGACTCATCTAGAAAATATTATGACTGCTTTTTTTTTCTGGACAATTTTGACCAGTCAGCTTAGCTTTGATTCCTTAGCTCTTTTTTTCCTCTTCATTTTCCTCTTTAGTGATAGGCATGTAGACATGGTGAGATGGTTTTTTGTTTTTTTTTTAAATTATTATTATTCCAGGCTTCTGGAATCTCCTGTTTTGCATGATGTCCCAGAGGTATCAGTTGAGATTACTCTGTGTGGAGTAAATGTAATCAGTAGCTATAATTTAAAGCAGATTATTTTCTCTATAAATTCTGTGTCTCGTAGTTCACTGCTTTGCTTCTGTTCTTGCTCCCTTTTTGTCGATGTTGTGAAAGTCATCTGATTTCAACTCTTCTGACCTCTTTGTGAAAAATGGAGCGAAAAGGCGCAGAACACTTCTATTTTCTTGGCATTGTCCCCCATTTTCTCTCTCAGCAAGTACTGGAATAACCGTTTCCTTGCTGCTTTTCTTACTAAAATATCTATGGAATTGTGTTTTCATTCTTACATACATTGTCTTTTCTCATTTTGTTATGTGGCCTTTATGAATTTAATGCTTTATTAGTCTGCTGTTGTTACGCTTGCCCATGGTAATTTGACCTTTCTTTTCTCCCTGTTGCTTCTTACACTTCATCATCAAAACATTTGTGAATTACTGAGTTGATCTCTTGCTGTATGTACTTTCTACCATACTCCGTGTTAACATAATCTTCATTTGTGCATTGAATACTGCTTCGTTTCTCTGGGAAATGCTCAAATGTCCCAGCTTCTCTCTCCCAGAATTTAATTCTTGAAAGAAGAAATCTCACACCTGAAGTAAGCATGCTTCAGCAAACTCTTTGAAATCCATTGGTTTTACTGTTCTCTCTTTCACACTTACTAGGAAGGCTGATTGTTATTTTGTCCTCATTGTTTGCCTTCTGTCTTCACATTTTGCCAGCTAGTTTCTTTCTACATTTGAAACAAGCACATTTCAAAAAACTGGATGGACAGTTGCAAACGATCTGAAGAGTTTAAAGATCTTCAAGGGATATATTTAGGATGGATACCTTTTATTCTTAGCAATGCTTATAGAGAGAATTTTGAAGCCTTGTTCTTCATGAATTGCATGCATACATGCAACCCTGAAACCTCTCAGTTCTGTGCATTTGATGTCGGCTGGAATCTCCTAATTGCATTTTTTGTTCTTGTCTCTACAACTTCTCTTCAGCTGTTACATATTTTGTATTTCATGTTTTGTTTTGTTGTCATTGAGGTGTGTATGACTTTTTTCCTTTAGAAGGCTTTCTTTTCAATTTATGATATCTGCACCTTTGATGTCTACTCTTACCTCAACTATGAGGATGTAATTGGAGATGGAGGTTGAAGAAACATATGCCCATGATATTTTATTTCAAAGATAAATCATAAACATCTTCATATTCACTCAGTTTAAGCTTTTAAGACTTAGGTAAGAAAGGAATGCTAGAAGCAACTTCAAGACTTCTTCAAAGTGCCTCAAAATGAGTCCAATATCAGTAGGTCCTTTTCATACTTGTAGTGATTGTATCTTACTCACCAATGTCATCTGAGTTAGTATACTAGTTTCACTTTATCATCAGTGAAGAGCAATAGCTACTTCTCTGAACTTCAATTAGGTAGGTAGCTAGATCCCTAAAAGGGTCTCTCTTTTTCAACCAATTAGAAACTACACTTCGTGTTCTGTTATGTTGTTCTGTTCTGTTCTCAGATGTAGGTGCCTGCTTCTAGTGAATTAGATCTTATTTCTGTCACTTGTCAGCTCCATAGAACATTATGATAGTTCAGTCTAAGTACTGAGGGTCAAACCTGCATTAACAGTAGGAAGGAACTACTCTAGAGATCAAGGAAAATATATTTAAAAAGGGTTCACTCAATGAATATAGAGTTCAGCTTTGTTTCTTCACAAGCCAAATGAAAGGTAGATTCTTGTGTTGCCTATAGAGCCCATGTTGCTTGAATCAAGAATATGTCTCTGAATAAGCTGAGTGCTTCCCTCTGTTGCTTGAACTTGTGTAGTAGAGATTGTGACAGATATGTTTTTATGTGAAGTACCCATGTACTGTGTGTGCAATAATACCTTGGCTGTAGTAAGGCTTATTGTTATATCAATCTCAGAAATGCCTGCTTGTAGAACCCAAAAGCAGCTACATGGTGCGGTCTTTAAAGACTCTTTCTTTGACTAGAAGCTGTAGTTACTCTTGATCTCTTAACCCCAGAGTTCTTCACCCAGTCATGGAACTGTTTCTCTGCTCAGATGCGGAATTGTTGAGCTCTGTGGCATTCTATGGTAGTGCAAATGAAATGGAATGAAGCACTCGCTAAATGCAGCAGCCCTCGAAAAGCAGCTCATTGTGCCTTTGTAGATTAGACTGCTGTTGAAGGAGTTTGTGTGTGTGGTGCTGCTTCCTATGTAACCATTAGAAATAACTTCATGTTCTTGTGGTAGCTTGAAAGAGAGTAGCCAGTAATGTTAGAGTTGTAGCTAAGGAAGATAAATGGATCTAAGCCTTGGGAATTAACCTTTGCAGATGATAGATTGTGAAAACTATGTGAAGCTTCTGCCATTCTAATTAGTCTGGCTAAGACATCTAGCAAATAGGGAGATTTCTAATGTCTCAGAGAAGAGAAAATGACTGCTATAAATGGATGAATGCCAGCATATTACAGGAGGTACCCCATGCTTTTCAAGTCTATGTAACTAGATTTTGACTAATAAAAAATCTTGTTAAATGCTGATTTTCCTTTTATGCTTTGTTTTTCTTTTTTTATTTTAATTTTCTAATTTTGATTTTGAACTTCAACTTTTAAATGTATATACCTAATATTATGACATGCTTTATTTTGACAGATAAGGAAGGACATAATTTTTCTGTATTCTGGGTGCTGGTGAGTGTTCTCCTAGGTGCAATAGCCATGCTGTGCAAAGAGCAAGGAATTACAATACTGGTAAGAATCCTCTTATTGACTGAATTTTGACCTCAGCATCTGTCAGATGCAGTTGTAAAGCATACAAAGATGAATGTTCTCCACAACTGATCACATACCTTCTTGTTCTCTTCAGCAAACTGGCAGTATTCTAACAGAGCTATATTGATTGTGTCCTAGCCAATGCGTTTTAAATTCATTTTATCTTTTGTAAGCAATTTGCATGTATCTGCTAATTTCTTGCAAAACTTGAAAGATTAGCAGTGTTAGTTTCACTCTGTATCGTGTTCATTGGCCTTGTTTTGGAATGTATAATTGGTGAGATAGTGAATCTACAGGCCTCTCTTGAAGGCCATGAACAAAGATGTAATTGGAGGAGAGTATTTTTAGAAGCCCCACCCTCTTGCTTTTTTTGAAAAGCAAGAATATTCTAATTAGAAGTAGGGTCATTGTTTATTTCTAACGCTGAGTCTTTTTTTTTCTGTTCCCTATTTAAGGAACAGGTACAGTTACTTTTCAAATTCATTGTCCTCTAGCTTTCTATTGCTTAAGTGAAGACACTCCATTCTGAGGGATCCAGTAAGCCACTTGAAATACTGCACCTGTGATTTATACCTTTTATATAGTTGTATAAGTAAATCTAATTTGGAGCTTTAACTGACATAAAACAAAGCAATAGAATCAGAAGAACTATTTGCAGGAAGGACATTCTTGTTCTTCATAGAGAAGAAAACTGTAGAAGAAATCACTGAAAAGGTCTTCCCGTAGGACATTATTTTTCAGACAGACATTTGCAGGCTGATGTATTTTTTCAAAGGTATTTGTGCGGACAACCAAAGAAATACTCTTAAAACATTCTGTCATTATTTCTTCTAATGGTACAAGGTAATTCCATCCCTCTAGGGAAACTTGCATCCTCGACTCCCTTTTCTTCTCTGAAGTGCCTGTGTACCGTTGCACACAGCCTGGGAAACAAACAAGAATTAGAGATCTGAGTGTGGTCGCGGGACCATAATCCTATTGTGATCATTAGGACATGGTAGGACAGCTTGTGTAACTAGAATGCTGTCATGGACAGCTATGTACTTTTTAGGAAAGACAGACCAAAAAGGCAAGATGGTAGAGTTTTATGTAAGCAGACAACTGGAATGTATTGACATCTGCCTAAGGATGAGTTATGAATGGGTGAAGAGCTTATGGACAGGAACTGAGGAGCAGACTAACATGGGTGACATCATTGTGGGTGTTTACTACAGGCTGCCTGATCAGGAGGAGGAAGTTCATGAGGCTTTCTACAGACAGCTGACATTAATTTCATGAGCGCAGGCTCTGTTCTCCCAGAGGATTTCAACAACCCTGATATTTACTGGAAAAGGAACATTGCCAGGCTCACACACAGTCCAGAAGGTTCCTGCAGTGCTTGGACGATAACTTTCTGGTGCAACTGGTAGAGGAGGATCCAGTGAACATAGGTGTGCTTCTGAACATTGTTCTTATAAAAATGGACGGACACCAACATAAAGGTTGGTGGCAGCCTTGGATGCAGTAACCATGAGACAGTGGAATTCAGGATTTTACATGGAAGAAACAAGATAATAAGTTGGAATGCAACCCTGGATTTCAGGAGAAGCAAATTTGATCCAATCAAGGACCTACTTGGAGGATTCACATGGATTAGAGCATTGGAAGATAAAGGGCCCAAGAGAACCAGTTGACATTCAGGCACCACTCCTTCCAAGCTCAAGATTTATGCATTCCTAAGAATAAGAAGTCAGGCAAAGGTGGCAGGATACCTACATGGATGAGCAAAGGAGCTTATGGAAAAACTCAAATGGAAGAAGAAGGTCTATGGAATGTGAAAAAGGGGTCTGGCCACTTGGCAGTAATATAAGTACATTGTCAGGGCATGCAGGGATGCAACAAGGAAGGCAAAGAAGGTCAAGAACAACAAGAAAGGCTTCTTTAGATATGTCAGTCACAAAAGAAAGACTAGGGAGAATATGGGTCTGCTATTGAATGAGGTGGATGCTATGGTGATGAAGGACACTGAAAAGGCAGATACCAAACGCCTTCTCTTGCTTCAGTCTCTGCTTCTTGGGAATCCTGGACCCTGGAGGTAAGAGAGAATCTGGGAAAAGGAAAAAAGAGGACATGGTCAGGGGTCACGCAGGGAAACTAGACATATACAAATCCATGGACCCCAATGGAATGCACCCATGTGCTGAAGGAACTGGCATAAATGATTGCCATACTGCTCTCTTATTTGAAAAGTCACAGAGAATTGAAGTGGTGCCTGAGGACTGCAGGAAAGCCAACGTCTAGAAGGGCAAGAAGTAGGAGACAGGAAACTACAGACCAGCCAGCCTCTTCTCTGTCCTTGGGAAGGTGATGGAGCAGCTTATTCCAGATGTCATCTCCGAGGAAATCGAAGAAAATAAGATTATCAGGAATAGTCAACATGGATTCACCAAAGGAAAATTATGCTTCACTAACCTGATAGCCTTCTGTGATGTCATGACCAGCTAAGTGGATGAGGAAAGAGCAGTGGATGTTGTGTACCTTGACTTCTGACACTGTCTCCCAAAACATCCTTGCAGTTAAGCTTAGGAATTGTGAGATAGATGAGTGAGCAGTGAGGTGACATGAGAACTGGATAACTGACAGAATTCAGAGTATTGTGATCGGTGGCACAGGGTCTAGTTGGAGCCTTGTAGCTAGCAGTGTTCCCCAGAGGTCAGTACTAGGTCTGGTCTTGTTCAACATCTTCATCAATGGCTTGTACGAAGGGCAAGTTTATTGATGATACTAATCTGGGAGGAGTAGCTGGCACACTAGAAGGTTGTGCTGCTATTCAGCAAGGCCTAGACAAGATGGAGAACTGGACAGAACTGATGAGGTTCAACAAGGGCAGGTGTGGAGTCCTACACCTGGGGAAGAATAACTGCACACATCAGTACAGATGTGGGGCTGACCTGCTGCAGAGAAGGGCCTGGATATTCTGGTGGACAGGTTGGCCATGAGCCAGCAGTGTGCCCGGGTGGCCAAGAAAACAAATGGTATCCTGGGGTGCATTACAAAGAGCATGGCCAGCAGGTTGAGAGAGGTTCTCATCCCCTTCTACTCTGCCCTAGTGAGGATACATCTGGAGTACTGTAACCAGGTCTGGGCTCCTCAGTTCAAAAAAAAAAAAAACAACAACAAAAACTCAATGGGGTACTTCTGGAAGGAGTCCAGCAAAAGGCCACGAAGATGATTCAGGGACTGGAGCATCTCCCTTATGAAGAAAGGCAGAGAGACCTGAGATTGTTCAGCCTGGAAAAGAGAAGACTGAGAGGGATCTGACCAATATGTGTAAATATCTAATGGGCAGGAGTCAAGTGGATGGGGCTAGGCTTTTTGGTGGTGTCCTGCAACAGGAGAAGGGGTAACAGGCAACCTGGAACAGATGAAGTTCCACCTGAATACAAGGAATAAACTTTACTTTGAGGGTGACAGAGCACTGGAAGGACACAGCAATGAAAAGGCTGTGGAGTCTTCTCTTCAGATATTCAAAATCTGCCTAGACACTTTTCTGTGTAACTCTTGGAAACCCTACCAACTCTTGGAAACCCATTTTAGCAGGGGGATTATATGGACTATATGATCCAGAGGTCCCTTCCAATCCCTATGACTTGTGTTTCTGTAATTATTTGAGCTAGAAGACACAGTTTTTATTTGATCTGGATTTTTTATTTGTTTGCTAGGATTTATTTGCATTGCTAAGATGATGGTATTTATTCTTGTGTTAGGGGACAAGGGTCAAAGGAATGAAAGGATAAATTATATATTAAAAAGATTGTTTCTAGGCTGAATGTATTTTTCAGTTCAATTCTTACCTTACTGATCTCCATGTAAGTGATACAAAAGCCTTGTGATTGCCAGCTGACCTCTCTATGTGAAACCATGCCACACTCCAGCCTATCTCCTCGATTTTCCCTATGATGGTTACTCTTTGTTCTAACTCCTTCCTTGCCTGATACTATTTTTACTGACTACTTTTTTCCATTTAGTTTATTGAGGTAATTTCCAAAGGTAATAGGATGTAGACTAAGTATCTATCAGTTGTCATGGTTGGTGATTGCTTGGACGTTGAAGTTGTACTTTAACATTGACCTCAACAGAATTACGTCATTGACCTTGAAAGAATTCCCTCTGTATCTATTTTGTGCACATTCCACCCAAGGAAACAAGCAAGTACAGTCTGAAGAGCACTGCTTGTGCTTTCGCTTTATGTGTAGTGGCTGATGTCATATAGAACATGCTGTCATTTTGTGTGTGTGTAAAAGATTCAAAGAAGCTTCATCTTAATATAAGCCATACTTTTTGACTGTTGCATTTACACTGCAGAACGCTTGGGAAAGCAATCTGAGAACAGATAAGTAGTTTGAAACTGTTGTAACTACATGGGGCATAGTTTTCTGTTACATGGTATCCCTGCAGCATTAGAGAATATAGCAAAAGCCTACCAATTACAATAGTGTGATGTTCCACTCATCTGAGCTCAGGTTCTTACTTTCTCATTCTGCTGTCTTATTAGCAACATATCTGTTATTCACTTGTTTGGAATCAGGAATAAGTTGTAAAATGTAGAAGTGGAATACAAGATCTATTTTTTTAATTGTTTGTTGGGTAGCTTCCTCATCTTTTTATTTCCTTTTTTAAAATTTTTGTTGTTGTTGTTGTTGCTTAGGGTTTGAATGCAGTGTTTGATGCACTGGTGATTAACAAGCTAAATATTTTGGAGTTCATTCAAAAATTACTACGTAAGGACAAGTTATTGGAGGTGAGTCCTTAGAGGTTTTGTTCTTTCTTGCTGATCAGTCATGTACCGAGAGAGAGAGAGAACTAAATCAGTTTTGTTGTTGCCGTTGTTAAAGAAAAATGAGAGATTTTCAGCTGCTAAGTAAGTAAATTGTGCAGTTAAATATTTGCAGAAATGTGAGTAATAATAGAATTACATTAGAAATGCATTGAAGACAAAAAGCCTTTCCACAAGTTCTCACAACAGTATCTTAAAACTGTTGCGGATGAGCTGCCTGATGCTACAAGTTTTACAAAAGCAATAGAACTCCTGAAGTGGTTATTAAACACAATTTAGTCAGCATAGGTAGAACTATTTATTCAGATTTATGAGGTGCTTAAATAGACATTAGAAAAATAACATAAAAATATTATTATGTCCCATTTCCCTATCCTACTAAAATATTGTACTCTTTTCTTTAGAATATGAATTACCAAACAGGAGACAATTTATAGTGGATTGGAGATTTGAAAGTAGAACTATTCAAGCTCTGATAGATACTAAGGATAAATACCTACTTCTGTTGATACTGCTTTATCTAGTATTGGATCAAATTGAATTTAGCATCTGCTATTTGTTGTGGGATCATAACCATAAACAAATCACCAAAACAGTCATGGTTAGTCAGGTTAGCAATTGATAGTAGCCAAACAGATCAACAGACTACTAGAACATCACTACTGTTAAACAGCTAAATCATTTGCTTCTCCCACGCAAAGTTTCAGCAAGTCAAAGGAAATGTATGTTCATTGGAATTTACACTGATTGGTATTTTCACTGTAGAGAACTCTTGCTCTAAGCAACACAAGTCCTCTGGGACTGTTAAATTGCTTCATGAAGTGTGACAATGTTCCTAAGAAGCTTTGTAGGGAAATCGGAGGAGAAAGTAGAATCTTCAGAACTGAAACAATAGGTTTGTGCAGGAATGGATAAGGGGTACAAGAATATGTCAGGAAGCAAGTAAGAATACTGAAGAATCGAGTTGTATAATGACAGTAATGTCAACCAGCATAAGAAAAGGATGGAGTCTAAAGTCGTAGGGAACTAAAGCAAATCCAGCTCAAAATTAAAGTGATGGAAATGTGTCAGGGTCAAACTTTTTTTGAAGAATTGTTCTTTAAGCATGAACAGCTCAAAGCAATCTACTTCTGTTTTGTGATCTTCAAGCTGTCTGGGTGAGGAAAACATAGGAAGTGTCTTTTTTCTATCATCTTTGCTTAAAAGTAATTAATTTTAGCTCCTGCAACTTAAAAAAAAAAAAAATGTTCTGGTCTTTTCATTTAAGTGTATTTAAATTTCATTTGTTTTGTCTTGTTGGAAGGCAGGTCGTAAATTTTTAATTGCATACCTTTTTTTGCCCTCTTGATTTGAGAGACTACTTTCAGTTTGAAGCCAGATTTCAGTAAGCTCTAAATCAAAGGCAATAAGACATGTGGTAACACTTCTCCCACTTCTAAAATCCTGCCTACTAAGAGATTTTGTGGTTTGTGAAGTGTGGCCTTTAGGAAGCTGCATGTGCCGTTAAATGAAATTAAGCCTGGGATGAGACTTTTTGTGTAATTACTTTGTAATAAGACATAAATTGTCACAATGCAGTTTTCCTTCACAGCACGATTAAAAAAAAAAAAAATTAGCAATGTTTTGCTTGAATCCTCATTGTAATGACTTTTGTTACTGAGATGTGCAAATAGGAGATAGCCATTTGAGCACAAAGGCTAGCTTATGTAAATTCACCATTACAAACTTATTTCCTTATGCATTTAACTAAGTATTTAATGATGATTCCACTGTCAGCTGCAAATATTAAAAACTCATCTGAGTATTTCTTTTAAACTTAACTTTTCCATCTTTTTAGAGAATAAATACCTTCAGCCAGGACACTGCTAGATCTCTTGCTCGATAAGACATATTTTTTTCATACTCTTCAGAAAAAGCTAGTATTGATTCATAAGTAATCATGGCGATGCTTGCTAATCAGTATATTTCAGTCATAGATGGTAATAATCAGCATGCTAGCTTTTATGGAGGACACAGAGAACAGATCATGTATAACTATCCAGTTTTTAAAGGGAATTGCAAATTTAAAGCATATCAGGCTGAAGGAGGAAGATATGAATAAAGGAAAGCTAATACTTTAGATCACATGACCACATTTCTCAGGATCCAGTCAAGACTTTCATGTAGAAATCTACTGTTTATCAACGTTTTCATCTTCAGATATCTTCAACAGAGAAGGAAGTGGTTCAGATGATACCTAATTTCAGAGAAACTCCTGCCTTCAGTCTGCTTCTCTTAGGGCTTACTGAGACTGCTTAAATTAATTTCAACCATCAGGTTTTAGACAACTATAAGAGTCCTACAGTCCTACAGCACTGTAACACAGGGAGTTAGAGAGACACTATAGTGACGTTTGACATATTTCTTGAAACTGCAAAAGTAAGGCAAATGTTAGTTAATAACCTCTCTGAAGTGGTAGCCAAAAGGATTTGAGTATAGTAAGGAGAAGAAAGTATTTGTTTTTAAATGCTTTTTCTTTCTTTCTTTTCTGTAGAGTGCTGGTCTACTAAGGAAGGGACTGCTTTTCAGGATAACTCTTCTGATGTCTGGAGGGGCTAGTATACTTTATATACGCTGGAGGATTATGGGCACAGGGCCACCAGCTTTTACTGAAGTAGACAACCCAGCTTCATTTGCAGATAGTTTGTTTGTGAGAGTAAGTTATGATGCTGATTTTTGTTTATTTTTTTTCTGACATGCTTAGAACTTTTGTCTTGGACATCTAATTAAATTTTCTTTCGTATTTTAAAGAAACAAAATGGGCAATCTTTGTGTTGTGAGATGTATGATGAGTCACTTCCTTTGTGCTTTGTGATTTTCTGCCATTGTTTTTGTTTTGTTTTTTTTTAACTTACACCTTGAATATTCTTTGCGTTCAATTGAGTATGCGCTGCACACACTGAAGTTGTTTCCATTTATTCACTACTTTTTTCATGCTTGCCAGCAGTTAGCTTTTGCTGCATTTCATTATTTTTCCACATACTGTATTTGACTCTTCATCTGTTCCTTCATAATTGAAGAAAATAGCATAAAGTTCTGGTCTGGTGCATTTGGAGTATATTTTGTCTGTATGCTTCTAACTGTATTAAGTCTGGATTTGGAGATGAGGAATGAAGGATGTTGTTTTTTGACATTTTCTTCTGTTGTGAGAAATTCTTTCTACAAGTGGATGTTGATTGTACAGTATAGACCTGTGTTTCCCTTCTCTGAGGAGAGCCTCATAGCTGTATTAAAAAAAAAAAAACGTTAATTTCACAGCTGTAACAAATATGGTCTATAGCTAGATGCAGCCTAAAAGAATTTAAGGCCTATTTTATAAGAAATGTTTTGCAGTAACAGAAATGGTAGGAAAGAACTAAAGTTTCTTCCCCTCACGCTTAAGTTTAGTATCAAATAAATGTTTGTTTTCTTTTTGACTGACAGGCTATAAACTATAATTACTACTATTCGCTGAATGCATGGTTGCTGTTGTGTCCCTGGTGGCTGTGCTTTGATTGGTCAATGGGTTGCATACCCCTCATTAAATCCGTCAGTGACTGGAGGATAATTGCACTAGCAGCACTTTGGTTCTGCCTAATTGGCCTGATATGCCAAGCTCTGTGCTCAGAAGACAGCTATAAGAGAAGGTAAGAGACAGTGATGAATTTTAAATGGCTGGACAACTTGAGTACGGTATTATTTTGTTAAATTCAGTACTGATAATTTTAACAATTCAGTGGAACCAGTGTCTAGCAAATGCAGTTCAAATAAATATTTATAGCTGTCATTACAATTTTATCCCAATTTGGGCCCATCACTGTACACTGACTAGTGGGAAACACTTGGAGAGGGAAATATGGATGGCTGCTTTATTCTTCTCCTGAAATGGCACTGTAGGTGGTAAGAAGTAATCTGTGTTCAGAACAGAGCAGTGTGTTGTTGACATCACTTTTTCTAAGTCATCATCTCTTCTAATCCTCTCTCTTAATAATGAAAAGGAGAGATGTGCCTTGACAGGAGGTACAAATGCTAGTCACACCATTAATAAATAAAATACTGACCCACAGTATCTACTGAAGAAATAATTTGTACTTTACCAAAAGAAACTAAAAATATATTTATATTGTTAACTATGCTGTCTCACTTGAAGATTTCAGTTTAACTTTTGCTAGCTTTTGTCTGTTTCCTTCGATTTTATGTATAATTAATTCTCAGCTCCTTCACATTTTTTAGCAGCTCAGTCACAATGAGATCATCCTGTTTTTCAAAGTACTGAATGTTTCCATTTTCTTTCTGAGGTATTCTGTAACTTCATTTCTTTGCTTGTCTCTTCAAAGACTAACCTTCCTTTCCTTTATTTCTGTACTCATTTGTAATTTGTACAATTGAAATCATTTGAGAAGAGTTGAATCTTGTTACAAGTGTCATCGTGCTCTCTAGAAAAAAACTCACTAAGCCAATATTGCTGAAACTTTTTTTTAGTAAAAAGTAAAAACCAAGTAGTGAAGGCCATGGACATTGAGAGGGGAGGAAAAAAAAGACTAACAGGTACCTTACTGTAGATTTGTTATATTCATTACAGTATAGAGATTTAGTTGGAATAAATTTGAGTACACAGCAACCATGCCCGTGGCCTGACACAGACGTGGTGTCCATTAATCCTTTGTAAGGATCATTTTTGTATGGTACCTTATCTCAGTTTTCTCAGTTGTCTAAGTTCTCTGTCATCCATAGTTACCGCTGAGGGTTGCTCATTCCTGTTATAGATATCTAAAGCAAGGAAGATGAAATGGCTCTCTCCACTGACTGTGGAAGGAGTGTAGATGTAGACTGGTATGTGGTTAAACACAATGGATTCTACTATTAATGTCTTTGTTAGGGGGAAAAAAATATTAAAAAAAACCCACTCTCAGTTGGAAACATATCTTAAATAACTAAACATATCTTAAATAACTAAAATAAAGTTATTTCTTTAAGTGACCTGTATATTTTTCCCTTTTTTACGGTCTTAATAGTTCCAAAACTAGACAGGTAGCTTTCATCATTAGTTCTCTTACCAGTATATTTTAAATAGATATTACATAATTAATACTTAATGGGATTATTTTCCAATTTTGGAGCATGAAGTTTGCTTTTCTGGTAAATATAGCTAAGGTTTTAAAACTGCATAATGGAGTGAAGTGTCAAAATTTTATTGAAGCCTAATCTGACTTTTTTATGTGGCTCCCAGATGCTGCTTTTGAATGCCCTGTTCCATTTGCACTTTTTTCCTATGTTTTTTAAAATAAATATTATATGTTACATGAAAAAGGTACTTTTATTAAGCTTTGTGGCTAATTTGATAATCTTGTTTCTTGTTTGCAGAATTCTTACACTGGGACTTGGATTTCTAATTATCCCTTTTCTTCCTGCAAGCAACCTGTTCTTCCGTGTAGGATTTGTTGTTGCAGAGAGAGTCATCTACCTCCCCAGTATTGGCTATTGCATTCTGTTTACATATGGATTTAGTCTGTTGAGTAAGCAAGCCAAGAAAAAGGTACCATCAAAAACAGTCAGTAAAGCTGATGATAAAGTGCTTCAGTTGAGTGATTTGATTCTTAACTTGCCTCTCTTTCGTTAAGAAAATTCTTGCTGTGGCAGTACTTGGAATCTTACTGATGAACATTATGCGCTGTGCACTCCGCAGCAGTCAGTGGAGGTCAGAAGAACAGCTTTTTAGGAGTGCACTGTCTGTATGCCCTCTCAATGCAAAAGTAAGTCAGTTGTACACTTTTAACCTTTTTTTTTTCCTTTGTGTTTTAAAAAAATGCTTTGAATTTTGAAATGAAGGCAGTCTTATGTGTAGTCAATGTGTTGTGGGTATAATAGACCTCACAATTTTCACTGGGCCAGGAGTATGACATTGACTTATCAGACACCTTAAATGATGGTATTAACTCAGTTGAAATAGCAGACAGTACAAATTACAGTTTAGTATTATCTTGAGTTGTAATTGAGAACTTGGGGGATGGGGATGGGGATGGGGAAGGAGAAAAGAAAGGGGAGTATACTTCAGGAAACGGCATTCAGTCAAACCACATGTCAAAAAAATCTCTTAAAATAATTGATTTTACAATTGCAGGTTATTACAGCAAAATATCAGAGAGAATTTAAGTTGCAGTGTTCTCATCTAAATAATTTCTATACTGTGATTATTAGAATCCTTCCAGTGGTACATATAACCAACACAGATAAGGCAGAAAGAAACATCATCTGTGTCTGCAAGACAGAATAAAATCTTTCCTCCTGCTTCTTCTCTTTTACAGTGGCTGAATGAGCTAGTCTTCAGACACAGACATTAAGGAAAACTGCAATATTCCTTTCGAGACTTAATGAGAGAAAAAGGCAGGGGTGGGATTGATGTTTCATTGCATTGAATGAACATCAGTGTTTGGCGTAGTAGACTGAATCTAGCCTGCCTGCAGAGGTGAGCTCTGCAGCAGTTCTTAGATAGCTGAGGCTGGGATCTGTTGGACACAGAGCCCTGATGTCTGAATTTTAGAACAGACTATCTTCAGTAAGCCTGGGAAAGGGAATCCACAGCTTGTTAATAACTGCAGATACAGATTAAGATACAGAATTTAAACAGATACCTGTGAATGCTGAACTTTGTGAAGAGAATGACAAATTTAGCATCTACTGGAATGCAAATATGCAGAGGTGATCTCTAAAAAGCATTGATGGTCAATATTTACAACACAATTACATTTTAAAGCAATTTCAGGTTTCAATACATAGGAAAAGAGCTATTTTACTGTGTTTTTGTTTACTAGTATTTTACTGTGGCAGTGGTAAGTAACCATCCTCTTTTTCTATGATGGCTTCACTGTATCTTGTCTACTGAATGACAAGTACGTACTCTAAATGGAGCAAATGCAGTCTGCTTTTTTTGTGTGTAGCTCTATCCATCTGCTATGGTAAGAGTGCTTTAGACACATCTACACTCTTTGCCTCTGCTCCAAGGTCCTTGGACACCAGCCATGTCTGGCTGGGAAGCTGTGTAGCTGTGTTTGCACAGTGCTGTGCTTGAGCCGATAAGCTGTGTGCAAGCTACTGAACTAATGCAGCTGGTTCAAAGCCAGCGAGTATACAGGGAAAACGAGCTTGTGTTTGTCAACACTAGGCTATGTAGACATGCCTGGGCTGTATTGATACTAGTGACAGCTTGCACAAATAGCGAGCAGGAGGATGTGAACAGGAAGGTTTTTATAGACTCACATTCCAGCCTTCTTTAACAAGTAACTTTGAAATTGCAGTATTAGGGAACTTGACTAGCTAAGAACAATAGAGAACCCATTTGTAAGAGCCAGTCTCTTTTTTTTCATAATGGATTAGCTACATCTAGTCAACTCTGGTGAAGATAAATGTAAAAATTGGAACTAGGTTCTATTTTAGTCTTCTGTTGTTGTCAAGAAATTGCAGACTTCCTTTAAAACTGATTCCACTAGACTTTTCATTGGCCCCTTTATTTCAGTGGCAGGATGATTGAGATCAAAAGATGGAATGCAGATGATAACATTCCTATTTTTCTCAGAACATCTTTGATTTATGTAAAGTGGTCATGTGTTAATTCCACTTTGTAGCAGGGTTCCAAAGTCTCCAGGTATCTCCCAAATACCAACAAGACCTGCAGTTTTTGTAGTACAGCTCTTCTCAATTCCAAATTGTCTGTATGTGAGCAGTGTAAGGTAAATTTAACATAATTCTAAGTAACAAGTAGTTACAGTAGTGCCTTCTTTAGTTTCAGACTCACATTCTTTAAACATCTCTCTTAGATGGAGGTGTGGAAACTGCAATAAATCAAATTCTCTGGAATAGCAGCAGATCTACCCCCTTGAGTGATGGATATATATGACTCAAGAAGGTGAAACTAAGGATCGACATTGATAAACATGACCCAGTAATTTTGAAATGCATTGGAAGTAATCAGATACCATAATGAGGATACAAAGATTTTTGATTTATTTTTTCAAGTTCACAATACAGAAAAGTATATGTTATCTATTTTAAATGTATGTATGCATGTGCATTTATTTATTTGCAAGAAAGACAAAGAAGAATGTTGCTCTTGCTTGGTCCTGTATTTAAGTTGGGTTGAAAGATTTCGTAGACTGAAGCAGTATCCATATGGCAGTATTTTGCCTAGACGAGCAGAAGGTGTCTTTATATATATTTAATATCATCGCATTTTTTCATAAAGTATAGATTCATTGAATTCCTAGAACTCAGTGGTGGTGTGCACTAGTGTGAGTTAGAATCAGGCCAGTCTTGTCTCTGCTAACGCAAATTTTGCAGTTACGTAAACTCTTTTCTGATGGTGACATGTTGCAGGTAGTTCATAAATTTCAAATAATTCAGTGCTAGTGGCTTAGGAAAGACTCAATGGATTTAATTGAGTCTTTTCACTGATGCCAGTGCATTGCAAGTTAATCCAGAAGTTGAAGAACTAGAATATCTGATTACAGGCTATGATAAAACCCTAACTGCAGTTTGACCATATCAGATTACTGGCTTGGTATTCATCCCCTTAGGTTTACACATCTACATCTGAGCGAGTCAGGTTCCCTTTATACCTGGAGAGGAGAAACTGTCCCTTTTATCACATGGTTTATCATCACCTTGAGCTGTGTGACTGATGCAGGGCAGAAGGACTGCACCCTGCTCTGTGTATTTCTCTCCACTGGTTGTGAAAGAAGATCTCAGAACTACCTCAGTTGTGTATACATAAGGTTGTGAGATTTTGCCCGTGTTCTAGTGCCATTCACTATTTCTAGACATCACTGTGTTGCCTCTCACTCTCTGATGTTGATATATGCTGTTCTCTTTCAATTTTAAAGAATATTCCTGTCCTGAAGATACTCATCTCATTGGTGTTTTCTGCAATAAGTTACTGTTCAAAATGCCAAGTTGCTTTTTCTTGTTTGTTTTTTTTTAGGAAACCCATGACAATTTTTAAGAATCCACAGATTCACAGAACCACAGACAATGCCTATTTTTGATGACTACTTTTAATTGATTATATAAATAAAAGTGCAATAATGTAATGAAATATATGGAAAATAGCAACCATAGTGTGACTGACCAAACTTGTTTTTTGTGTTTGTTTTTTTTTTAAATCCACTTAAGTAGCAACATTTCTGTAATACTTGGCAAGGGAGTTATTTTATTCTGAACAGAACATGCTGCTAACCAGTCTGCCTTGAGATACTAAGGATGGTGAGCATAGGAAGTTCCCTACCAATATATGAAGGAACTTCTTCATGGTAAGGGTGACACAGCACAGGAACAGGCTGCTCAGGGAGGTTGTGGAGTCTCCTCTGGAGATATCCAAGACTTGCCTGCACACCTACCTGTGCAGCCTGCTGTAGGGGGCCTGCTTTGGGATGGGGGATTGGATTCAATGATCTCCGGAGGTCCCTTCCAGCCCTTACAGTTCTGTGATTCTGTAATTCTTTAGCTTTGTTCCTGATGCTTCATGCAAACTGTTTTTATCACGGGGACAAGTTTGTCAAAGACAATCTATTTTCATAATGAAAGTGAACAGCAGATTTTTTTAAGACTACTTTCTCTATTTTTTTAAAAAGCCTTGTAAAACATCTTTGCGTCAGGACAAGATCGTTGGCCACTTAAGGTTTTATGAAGCTGATCCAGAGAGAACTTCCTTTAGATATTGAGAATTCTATGTTGGATATTAAAAGGGGTTTATCTTCTGAAAAGGGTACCTTAAATGCTGTAGGTTATATTTTTAGAGGTTAACTGGTGTTTTGTTGCATGGATAACGTTTTAGATGTCAGGTGCTTTGTATATGAGTATAGTAATGCAGAAGAACCCTTAGAAGATACTAGCTGCACAAACAAAATGGAAAGATCAAAAAAAAAAGAAAGAAAGCATTGTTTTATTTAGAAAACAATTTCTGTAGCAGAGGAAAGAGGAGAGTGTTTGATGGAAGAAACTGGCATTGAACAGAAGCATCTGTGTGTTTCTGTACAAATTTTGACATCTGTGCGCTGCTTCCATCCTTTTCAGCAAATGTTCATATTTGTCGAAAAGGTGATTATAAGCAGTGAGGAAGAGAAAATAAAATAGTCGATAATCAGTGCTCCAGCTGAGCACTGCATGTAATTCCTAGATGATACCGCATTCCAATTTCTTCCTATACTGGTTTGAGGCAGGAAATAGGGCAGGGATGGAACAAGAAATTCGTTTGATGTTGATGATTTTGTACAGGGAAAATGTGTTCTTTTTTTTCTTTTTTTTTATCTCATTTTAATGTGTATGCACATTTAAACACTTGAGTAAGAGTTCAAGCACCATGTGTGTCTAACACTTATATACAGTGCTTTTATCTTCTTATAATGACATCTTAGATCCATTGAGGTATTAAGGGCAGACAAACACAGAGCCTAGTGCTAGGCCATGATGCCATGGTTATGTTAACTTCAGGCATGGCACGTCTGTTGAAATCAACTAGCTTTTCTCACGGGGTATTTTGGCTCTTTCTTAATGGCCCTTGCTGCAGAGAGTGCTGTGTTGTTATGCATCTCTGAGAAATGTTCGTTTTAGAACTATTACTGTAATGTAATTACCTGTTTAAGTTTGATAAAGGAGCATGTGGGCATAATGTAATATGTCATTTTCAGTTAATATCTATCTTTAGTGGTCATTTAGTGATGTCTGTTCTTAAATGTTTTATCAGGAAAGGAAAATCCTCTCCCAGGCTGGCATGGGTGGTATCTGTTAAAGCCAATGAACCATGTCTCTGGAGATTAAATTTAAAGCATCATACTGACCTGCCACTTGTGGGTATGTGGGAAGTGTCTGTCCCTGTGCTGTATATATAGGAATTGTAGGAGAGATCACAGAGAACTACAGCTCTGTGCTTAGCAGAGGGAATACAGGTTGTTTGTAAACCTGGTTGAGGTGAGTAGGGCAAAAGGCTGATCTTGACATCTCTCTAATTCCCAGGGAAGTGAAAGATGTGTCTGTATAACGAGAATAACCTGCACCCTTCCAATGATTCTATGTGCTCAGAAACAATTCCTGATTCTGTTCTTAAGATAAAGATTTTTACTGCATGTATACCACCTGTAAATTTGCTTCGAAGCTGTTTTGTTGTTGGAAGTTTATGGTAGTCTGAGGGTTTCCTTTGGTTTGCTTACTGTAATTTTTCTTCTCTTACTTTCTTCTCTGTCACCCTATAGAGAGGAGCTACGGCTACAATTTCTCTTGAAGGGAAGTGGAAAACACGAACAACAAGGAACTCTTAATATTCTGTAAAATTGTGTCAAAACATTGTTCCTTTTAAACAGAAACTCTATCTGAGGACAGAAGAAATGCATGGAGAGAAAAAAAAAAAGATTGGTTTAATAAACTGTAGTGTATTTAAATAGCTTTGTTATCGGTTTTAATACTGTAATAGATCATTCCAATTCAGTTCAGAAAAACGTACATTTACACTTAATATTTCATTTGCCGTTCTGACTTGAAAGAATTGATATCTTTTGGGTTTCTGCAAGCTAAATAATTCTATTTACATGAGAAGACTATGCTTTTCGCTGCTCTTTTAGATAGAAGTGGACTACAAGAAGTTCCACACTGTAAGAAACTGAGGCAAAAATAGAGTCTGAAAGTGAAATGCTGACTGACTCCTAACACAAGACAACTGAAACATATGTTTCTAAGACTGAGTGGGTGGTATACACAGTTGTTGGGTTTTTTGCTCTGTCTTCAGTCTTTAATCAAATTCCTTCTTGCAGTAATGCTTATAATGTCTTCAAAATGTACAGTGTGAAGAATAAAGACATTTGTAAAACTTTAGAGGAAGAAATTGAATCTGGTTAGTATAGCCTTAATTTGCTTCCATTATTTTTTTGTTTTGCTAAAAGTTATCTTTTATCTGGAAGTGCAGCAAAGTTTAATAACCTAATTATCTCTGAATAGATTTTGAATCTGTCAACCTTAGTGCATGTATAATCAAAGCAATCCTGTTTGCAAAGAATGCTGTTATAATGTGCTGAAAAAATTATTGAAGAGATGCAAATAACGCTCAGTCCTGGGCAACATCTTTAGGGTGTATTATTTTACTTTAACGACCCTTTGAAAGCTATGCTATTTTTTCAGTCACAGTGAATTGACTTTTATAAATGGCTATGCCTTGACACAAATGTCCCATCCTGATGCTTGTTAAGAGTAGGCCTTGTCATATTTTTTCTGGATGTATGAAGGAAATGGCTGAATATTTTATTTTTTTTTCCTTGGAAGCTGTGCTAGAGCTGCTTTTATGAGATGCTGAATCTCTGTGCTGTTTTATATCTTACAGCCTGAGGAGCTGCTTCTGTGAATGCTTAGTAAGCCTTAAAGCATTTTTACTATCTTTAAAACCAATGAAACTACTTTTTTAGTTATTTTAGAAAGCATGGAATATGATTTTAACTTGATTTGTTGGTGGCATGGTACTGTATAGTCACAGACATGTAGAGGTGGTATTCAACAACTAAATGCTGTAACAGTTGAGTTCAAACATAACTGTGTGTGCTGGATCAGTGGGACCCAGCTGTTGTGCCAAATGCATTGAGAATTTAAACTTTGGCCACGTGAGACAAAAATCCTTTTCAGAATGTTTAGGGTGAATTGGAGCTATTTAAATTTATTACAAACCTATCATTATGTATTTCAATCAAAATAATTTCTGCATAGTGTTTTTTAAAGAGATTTAAATAAGATTTTCATGGTATGGAAATAATTACATTGTATAAGTTTGTTTTAGATGTGGCATCTACATTTTGATTTCAAATAGTAAGGTAATTTAAAGCATGAATTCTGATTGAGTTGCAGAGAAGTCTATTTTCAGCAGTGAGTATTCACAATATTTTTATTTCTAAGCTTGAGTATTCCTTTGACCAGGTAATGTAGTTTTCTGGCGGTAGGCTTAAAACAGGATTTGAAATGTCTTCCTACTCAGATTTATCCTGAAATTCCTATCTAATCCTTACCATAAATCCAAATGATGGGGATTTTCTCTGTAGTTATCCAAAAACTCTAGACCTTTCCCTTATCTTCAACTTCATGTAACAGGAAGATTCTCCAACATGCTGTCAAGGTTAGTCTGTTTGTTGGTTTGTTACAGAAGTGCTGTTTGCTATATATTATTAAAGTGAAACAAAAATAGTTAGGTCTTTGAGTGGTGAGAAATGGTTGTTTTTCAGTTTATATCAAATTTCTCCTGGCTTACTGTGAAGTAAAAGCGAAGTTTAATCAACACTTAGTGTTGTGGTTTATCTTCCACTGTGGTGGATTTGAATGAGTCAGAATTATTCATCTGACAAATAATAGAAATGAAGGGTAGGAGGTCTCCATGTCAAGAGTCTTATGGTCAGTGTGATGAGCTCATTTACAATATCAGGAAGTGAATAATCTTTCTTAACTAGCTAGACCAAGTAAGCCGATTTATTTATTCCTAAGATTTTGGTTTTTTACAGCTTTCATTCTATATATTGTCCAACCTGGAGAATCCACCTACGACAAGAAATCAGCAGTAATCGACATAAGTACTGACTGTATCTATTTGGAGTAATAATTTTTAGCAACACAAATCCATAAAATATGTGACTGTACAGCATCTGGTAAAATGTTCATCTGTGTTTTCAGGTACACTACAATGTTGGCAAAAACCTGGCTGACAAAGGAAATCAAAGTGCTGCAATCAAATACTACAGAGAAGCTGTAAGGTATTAAAAATTTGCTGTTTTATTGAACTATCCTGAGATTGCTTTAATGTTTAAACAGGAGAAAATGCTTTGGTATTCATTTTCATGCTCTGCAGAGATGAAGGGCTAACAATTTGCATACGGAAATGTGTCTCATACATAATAATAATATCTTCAATTTTAAATTGTAGGTTGAACCCTAAATATGTACATGCCATGAACAACCTCGGAAATATTCTGAAGGAAAGAAATGAACTCCAAGAAGCAGAAGAGTTGCTGTCCTTAGCTGTACAAATACAGTATGTTTCAAACAATGCTAACCAGTGTTTTTCACCAGCTAAGCAGAAATGGCATACAATGGGGTCTTCTGTTCTAGACACTCAATTATCATCACTCTCTCTTTTTATTTTTTTTTTTCCAATTTACACAGACCTGATTTTGCTGCTGCATGGATGAACCTGGGAATAGTACAGAACAGCTTAAGAAGGTTTGAAGAGGCAGAGCAAAGCTACTGGACAGCAATTAAACATCGAAAAAAATACCCAGATTGTTACTACAATTTAGGGCGGTTGGTAAGTATTTTTGAATAAATGATCACTATTAGAGTGGTCTGAATAAATGACCAGTATTAGCGTAGTTTACATGTACATATAATTCTGCTGTATTAAATGCTTATAGTTATTCTAGTTTATTTGTTGTGTACTTCAGAGTGATTTCCTATTTTCAATTCTTTTCCTATAAGTCCATACCACATTTGGTAATGCTACTTTTTCTTAAAGAGATATCTAAACAAATATGTAGATTGTGATTATTTTTTTTAAGAGATAATTTTAATAATTTCTCAATATTAGACTGTTTTACACACAATTTGTTTTGTGTTTCAACAGATTGTTAGGCAATAGAACCACACAAAAAATAAAAAAGCTTAGATTCCTGGAAATATTTATATAAAATGTTTACTTATTGTCTTGCATGGATTTCTAAACTGCATGCTGGTTTTCATCCCCTTCCTACTGGTATAAACATATTTGAGAACAAGCCTGGCTATCAGAGAAGAAGCAGTATGGAACTGTAATGTTAATATATATCAGTCTATCTTCTATACTACTCTAGTGCTCTTTTTACATTTCTTATTTTTGTTTATAAGAGCAAGCTACTAGAATGATATGAGAAGGGCTAATAACTGTTTAGTACCTTTAGTCCATAATAGGAAAGTAAATCAGGGTGAAATTACTGGAGTTTTCTTTCTTTTTAGTATGCGGATTTGAATCGCCATATAGATGCATTGAATGCATGGAGGAATGCTACAGTTCTGAAACCAGAGCATAGTTTGGCTTGGAACAATATGATTATATTGCTCGATAACACAGGTATTTGAATATTCTAATGAATAATTCATTGTCGTGCTAAACTCAGAGGTTTATCTGTATTTATCCAAAAGGAGTTCTACTTCTTCTGCAGCTATCAAGATACTCTTCATAAATATTAGAATACCTTCTAACTCCCTGGTTTTAGAGCATAATTTAAAATCCAGCCCATAAATTGAATTTCTGATCCTTGTTTGAAATGCCATCAGTGAGCAGGCATGTTTGTATTATAGACCAAACTTCAGAAGTTTGGAACCTGTGTTTTTGTCCTTCTGAAAGTGTTATTTGATCAAAACAAAATGGAGGTTTTCTGTTATTTCCTTCTATAGGACTTTGCATTTCTTTGTGTCTGAGATACCTGGTTTTCTTTAAAAATGCGTGTAATCAGCTATTCACAAAATACGTGTGCTTGCAGCATGAAAAGTAGCTAGTAAGGCCGTGCTAAATGATGCTTTCTCTTTTTCCACTGTGTGGGCTCCCAGGCAATCTAGCTCAAGCAGAGGCAGTTGGAAGAGAGGCCCTGGAGTTAATACCTAATGATCATTCCCTTATGTTTTCTCTGGCAAATGTACTGGGGAAATCACAAAAATATAAGGTAGGTAACTAGATCTTTCTCTGTTGTTTAGTTTTGTTGTGGTTTTTCTTTTCTGTTTCTGTAGAAACTGAGGAGGTTGTTGTGGACTGTGGGCTTAAATAATCAGGATTCAACAGCCATTTCTGTCACAGAATTATGATGTGATTCTGGCCTAAAGTCATCCCACCTTATTTTTGATGCTGGTGTTTGGAACTTTGTTGCCCTAAACTGCATCACTGGTCAGTGAAGAGAAATGGGCTCTTAAGCACACTAGAGGGCAGTTAGGAATTTATATTCCTTTTCTGTCTAAGGAGAAAAACCCTTCTGATTAAAGGCTTAGTACAGGGTCTAAAATTAGATGTGATATGCTTGTCCCTGTGCTCTTTGTATGTAAAGGAAAGCAATATTTACCATTACTTGATAGGAATTCTAACCTCTTTACCTCAGAAGCTGCCTAAAATGAAGATATTATAGATTCTCTAATCCTGGATTGAAGATAGGATACCTGGATAATCCCAGAATATTATGAGAAATTCATATGGTTTTTCTTGGATATAATTGGCCAGCTAAGCAGTGGTACTTCAAAATTAACTGCTTATATTTACAAGTAGTGAATGTAATGCAGCTGGAGGACAGAACTATTTTCCGAAAGTAAGTGTATGAGCATCTGAAGACTACATCACATATAGCTAATATATTCATTTGCTTTAATAGACTCTGTAGGCATCAATGTATGTAAGCAATAACAAATTTTTGGTGGTCCTGAGGAAAAAAAAAAGTCATTTACTGAGCCATGAGTTTTGGGGGTTTTGATGGCTTTTTGATATATTGTAATATTAGTAATGCTGAAGGAACAGCCTCAGTGTCAGAGAAGAAAGAAGATTTTATGATGTTAAACTTCTTAGATTTTTTTTTTTCACCAATTACTGTGTCTGAATTCCACAGTCATATTCAGCTGTAGAGTGATAACTTGTCCACATGTGAAGCCAAGGCCTGTGACAGCCCAACACTTTTGTTTGTGTTGATGATGTTGTTAAACATCACGTGACTTTTGCTCTTGACTGGCTGTTTCATTTTTTGTATATTCTATTATTCCTCTCTTTCTACCTCGAAGCTGTTATAAAATATGTTTTCAGATTACTTTAACTATGTTCTAGAAGAATACAAATTAACATCCAAAATGTATAAGGGGTAACATTATGGAGGAGTTAATTGCTAGTATTACTTAGATGAGTCATGAGTGTGAAAGAACAGAGGATTATACAGTTATTTAGCAAGGGTAGTATGCAGCCTGACAGAATAAAAGATGTTTATAATGAAGTAAGCAGAAGAAATATGTGGAAAACTTGCTAGGAAGCATTCTCTGGGTATGGAAGAAACAAGTTTGCCTTAGAAAATTAAAAAGGAGGTACTGCTGTCCAGTTCTGAGAGGTCATTATGCTGCAGGGGAATGCATTGGACAAAGTGGGAATAGTTGTAGGGGAAAATAAAGCTTTCAAGCCAGGATCCTGAATAAAGCAAAGAGCCCAGGGAAGAAATCAGGAAGCCAGTGAGAGTTTTAATATTTCATTAGGGTGTAGTAGGTTTGTGTAGAGCAAAAAATAAAGCCTAACTTGAGGTTGATGGGTTATAACAGGAAGAGCAAATTAAGGGAATTGGAAAGTGGACTTCTTTAGTTAGAAAAGGAGATAATGACAGCAGCATCTGTATTTTGCATGGCCTGGAAAAAGTAGAGCTTTTTTGTTTGCTTTTAAGTGGGAGAAAAAATGTTGATTAAAAAAAGTATGGGAGATTGATTTCTTGCCCACCCCCTCAACATGTAAAAACAAAGAGAAAAGGATGGTTCTTTAAGGGTATTTCTTGAGTTGGGAGGAGTGAGGAAGATGTGGGATAGAGGCTGTCAAGGTGATGGAGGTAACTGGCAGAGGGCTGCCTGGCTGTATCTGTTGTATAACCTCTGGCATTTCATTTATTTACTTTTTATGTTTCTGTGTAAAAGTTGATGCTACACTGGCTCGGTTGCCATAAAGTAAGATTTGTTTTGGGGTGGGTTTTGTTGTTTTGATGTTTTATTTATGGTTGGTTGTTTTTGAGTAGTTATTTTAAAAGTCACTGAGTCAAAAAGATTTTATTATGTTATCAGAGATTCCTTTCAAATAATTTGGACAATGTTTTCCTTTGGTTTTAAGTGCATTTTGGTTTTCAGCAAGAGATGGATTTCCCAAGCAACTCCCAAAAAATCCTCCAACCCTTTAAGATTTATTTGTATCTATTCATGAATTATTTATTCCAGAAACAAAAGCGCATAAAAGATGACCTGTTTTGGAGTTGTTGTGTTTTGTTGCTGGTTTGTTGTTTTTTTTTAATTAACATCTGTTATACCAATGTAGACTTCTCACTTAAGTACTTGTTATTGTTGCAATGGACAAAGAATCAAGCTATCTTTAGTTCTTTGAAAATATACATGCTGTGTTTTTGTTATGTATACATCCACATTTTTTTTCTGTAAGAAGTACAACAAATTGGAAACATTAAGCATTTTTTTTTTGTATTTGAAATAAAGCCAGACTACAGCTCTGTACTGTGGGCTTGGCAGCAGATGGAATGCAGTGTGGTTTCCCAAAGCCTTCACTATATGCAGTGTGCAAGTTTCCTGACAACACTTAATTTAAAGATTTGGCAAGACAGAGTAATTTGAAGTATCGCCGGATGTACTGGAATGTATATTTACTCCATACATCTGCAATAATATGAAAGTGATTCACCTTCAGTAGTCTTTAATCGGACAGTATGCTTCTACTAATTGCTGAGCAAAGCAGTGGCAATGAAAATGTTTTCAGTATGTGGTTGAAGATGTATGGTAATGAGAGTCAGCTCTGTATTTCAACATATTTTCTTGGAACACACTGCACATATTGCCCTATCTTACTTCAGCAGTGAAAACAATAAGCCTTATCTACTTCTCCTTTGTGTAGGTGACATTTAGCCATAAAAGTGAATTAACTGGAGAGCACATCTTTCAGACTGTTGTTACCCTGCTTGATGAAGAAAGCAGAGATTTACTTAATTTGCACTGGAAAAAATTACAAGCTGTAGGATTTCTGACTACTACATGCTTTCAAGGGCCGTTCTGTTGTTGATGTATAGGCTTGTGTGGCTATATGTAAAAAGGTTATCTTGCAACACCACAAGATTTGCCAAAGGTCTGAGTATTGGGATGTTTCTCAGGTGACTCAGTTAGAATCATAGAACAATTTTTTCACACAGAGGGTGGTGATGCACTGGAACAGGTTGCTCAGGGATGTTGTGGATGCTGCAGCCCTGGAGTCATTAAAAGCCAGGCCAGGCTGGATGGCTGTGGCTCTGGGCAGCCTGGCCTAATGGTTGGCAACCCTGCACGTAGCAGGGGGCTTGAAACTAGATAGTCGTTTTTGTCCTTTTCACCCAGGCCATTCTATGATTCTGTGATTAACAATTTTGAATGGAAGGGACATCTAGAGTCATCCAGTTCAATTCCTGACCAAACCAGGGACAATGGCCAGTTGAGTCTTGAACACTTTTAAAACCTCTCCAGGCAACACCTTCCAGTGCTTGACCACCTCCATGGTTAAAAAGCAAACAAAAAAAGGTGTTCCCTTTTATCTAAATGAAATTTCCCATAAATTTCCTTTGTCTCTTGTCCTGCTGTGAGAACAGTCTGGCTCCATTTCTTATGTATTCTCTGCCCAGGTAGTTGTGGATAGCAATAAGGTCTCCCGTTCATCTTCTCTTCTGAAGGGTGGAGGGAGCCAGAGGAGATACTGAGCCCTGAACCTGTAGAGGAACAAATCCAAGCACCAGTACATGCTGTGGGCCACCCAGCTGGAAAGGACAGGGGGATCCTGGTGGACACCAAGTTGAGCATAAGCAAGCAGCGTGTCCTTGTGGCAAAGAAAGCCGAGAATGTCCTGGGTTGGCTGCATTAGGCACAGTATCCCTAGCAAGTCTAGGGAGGTGATCCTTCCCCGCTGTTCAGTACTGGGAGGCCACACCTGAGTACTACGTCAAGTTCTGGACTAGTCAATACAAGGGGGACATGGATGTAGGCAAGTTTGTGCTTTAGGGCAGAAAACTACTACATGGAGGAAATTTTGTCTCTCTCCAGATATTTTGCACTGAAAATGAATGAGCAACTTTCCCTAAAATAGCATAGCACAGAATCTATGCAAAATTGCGTCTTCTGAAAATATCTAAACTTGCATGTGAGTAAATACGGATTGAAAGGTGTCTTTCTAAACTTTTTTAGGAAATATGTTCTGCAGTGTCTATATCAGCAGTTAGTATGGTAAAGCAAAAATGTTGAGTTGTGAAATTAATGTAGCAAAAATTGCACCTCTGAATATTTGATTTAGCTTTTCTAAGAAGTACTCACACATCACCAGTTCTAAGAGCTCACATGCTGCATCTTGGTATATGGAAAAAGTAGCTTGCAAGAAATGTGAAGAATGCTTCACTCGGTTTGATTTTTAAATGACAGACACCCAGTTACTCTTCATTAAGAACTATGTTGAAACATCTGTTTGAAGGAGTTTTACTGGAATGCTTGCATTTTAAATGGTAAAAATTGTGTTAAAGGGGAAGATGTCTAAAAGCAGTTTTCTCAGATACCGTGTTACAGTATGCTTGTCTTGACTGAAACTTGAGCAAGTGATGTAATTAAACCACTTTTACAGACTTCACTAGCTCCCAGTTAAAATAATGTGAAGATGCAAAATCTTGGCACATATTTGTACCATTGTTACTTTTCTTTCCAGAGGCTACAGCCATTTTAACTACAGGATTATGCGAGCTTACATTATACATATAGTGGAATCACATAGATATGGTGGTGTTTGAGATCTCCTTCAATTACAATTTTGAGTATATTTTGCTTTATTTTACATACTGCAAGTGTAGACTGCTCTGTTGACTTGTTCTTCTAAATTATTCAGGAATCTGAAGCTTTGTTCCTCAAGGCAATTAAAGCCAATCCAAATGCTGCCAGTTATCATGGTAATTTAGGTAAGAGATTTTCTAACTCTCCTCTGCTGTGTTGTTTGTTTGCTTCATATTCATGGTGGTTTAAAAGAAAAAGCAGTCTTTTGAGCCTTCTTCCTGCTGAGCAGATGCTAGTTGACTTCCTGGTAAAACTGCCAGCCAGTGAAGAGCAGGGCACTAACCCAGAGAAGCTGCCGCATGACATGACAGATCAAGAGGGCTGCACAATTCAGCCCAGAGGTAGCTATACTTCAGTGGCTGCAAATTGGTTCGTTTATACTATGCTCATAACCCACAATGGAACTCACCAGATAAGAGCTGCCATTTGTGGCTAACAGCGTAATTCATTCCATCAGTCCCATTCCAGTTCTGCTCCCAGGCTTTGCTCCTGCATTTGGCAACAGAACAAGCAGCTACTGTGCCACCAGCCAGTGAGAGACCCTCTCTGGAAACAAATGCTTTAATGTTGTTTTCCAAGTCACTGGCAAGACTGCACATTATTCAACAATATTGCTAATGAAATTCCTTATTGATGTTCCAGCTGTGCTTTATCATCGCTGGGGAAATCTTGACTTAGCAAAGAAGCACTATGAAGTCTCTCTGAAGCTTGATCCTATGGCACCTGGGACCAAGGAAAACTACAATCTCTTAAGAAGAAAATTGGAGCAATTGCAAAGGAAAGGCGGTGCCTGATATTTCTTTTCAGGTTGTCCATGCATGCCTTTTACTATTAGTGTTACATGGTTACTTTTGACCATGTAAAGGATTCAGTCATCATTTCTCAAAAAGAACAACACCAGCAATGCGCACTTGGATGTGTAATTATGCCCTCCTGCAGATTCTAACATTTCAGCTGGAGTTTGGAGGTCTTTTTATTTTTCTTCTTGAACTGCATTGAAGTCTCGTAGAACACTTTTGTAGGTATACAAAGGCAATGCAGATGGAATTTCACAGCTGTGAATAAATAGCAATATTTGCTTTCACTTGCAATTTGATATCTTCATCTGACTTTTTTAGCAGCAGGATGAATATCAGAAGGCAGTTTTATTTCTGAAAGCGTTTCTGGAAAAAGTGCAATTTCCTGCTTAAATACTGATCATTTCAAGTATGAAGAATATCTGTCCACTTCAGTTTTATTACTGCTTTCTACTGCTAGTCCTACAGAGCCAGTAGAAGAATGGATTCTTTCTGGCAGTCTAATCTTGTAATTTGAGTTACGCTTTGCTTCTTGTTTCTGGCTCCACCCTTTGAACTGCAGGATTTGTACAAATGAAAATGTGCACCACAAGAGGTTTGTCAGCCACCAAGCTGCTGAGATATGCTCGAGTGGAGGAAATACTCCTGGATTTAAGACAAGATTTTAGCAAGCAGCAAATGGGAAAGAAAGAAGTGTCAGAGTCAGAGGAGTAAGCTAGTTTCTATTCTTCAGGTAACCTCATCTAGAATAGACAGGTTGGGCCACAAGTCAGAATTTCTTTAGTTCTTGCAGCAAGTCAGTGGTCTAAATACAGTATAGCGTCTACAGGAGCTGATTCTCCTTGTCTAAGGCACTGCAGTGCTTTTTGATTGAGGACAAAACACCTTCTAGCTCCTACATTGTTCGTAAGAAAGAGAGAATTTCTGTGGTAAAAGTAACTGGGCAGACAATCTGACCTTGACTGATAAGGTATTAAGTGGAAGGAACTGTGATAAACCTTTGTCTACCCATGGCTGGTGAGTTTGCTGAAATCAGTTAAATAAGCATAGCTGTTAATGTGTAAACTGATGATGTTGATGCGGGGTGATTCAGAGAGGGGCACCAATTGGTAACAGTGTCGTTTTTCAACTTGCTGTGATACATATTTAAACTCTGGCTGTCCAGAGTTGTTTCTTTTGCTAGTTTTTATATTCCTGCTTCAGGGAATGATCTCATGTCTATTTTCTTATTTGTTTGCTTGTTTTATTTCAGATTGGATGACTTCTATTGGATGTGAAAACTGAGGAACTTAGCCTCTTTTTTGTACTCCATTATTCTTTCTTTTTATCCCCGTAGGAAGATGTTGTTTAATGTAGTATTTGCAGCTTTCCTAATTAGTGCAATGGTTATTTAATAGGAGACTGTGGAATGTTTTCCATACACAATTCATCTGCAAGTGTGTGGAACCATTTAAAATGTTGGGGAAATGCCTGCCACAGGACAGGCTGTAGCATGAACTTGTCGTCTGACTACCATGTAAACGTTCTACATCTAGACTGTCTTGAACCTACAGTAGGCTAACTTTTTGAAAATGACAGTTGATTCAAGAACCAGTGTGTCTGCAGCATCATGCAGTACTGCAGAGCTCACTAAGCATCTTCCAACAAAGTTAGTTTGGGTACCACAAGTAGTGCTTCAATGTAATATTCTTTCCTGAGTAACTAGAAATCTAGCCAGCAAGGCTGTGGCAGTGATACTGCACAAATTTGGCTTTAAATGAATTAATATGCCTGCATTCCACATGCACAAATCTTATATTTGCCACGCTGATTTTAGTTGAAGCACCAGAGGCATGTATCTGTACTAATGCAGTGCTCCTCTCCTGCTACCATACTCTCTGTTTCTCAGCAGGACTAATTTGTTCACTTAGGGTACCAACTTTGCTGCACTGTTTTCATTTCTTCTGGTTTTGCACCAGTATGGCTTCCCATCTTCTGATGACCAGTATAGTTCAGTCTTTACAGTTGAGCTTTCATATCTGAAATGTGCTGAAACAGATAAACCCTTCAGTACAGACAGCAGACTTCTAAGGCTTTCCATGCAGCTTAGCATGCATTGGATATAGAGACTTCAGTCATCAAGTTGGGATCTGGCTGAATGAGCTATGAACTAGCAGAAAGTAGATGTTTAATATAATCAAGTCTTTTCTGTATATTTGGAATATGACATATTGATTTTAAATTATTATTCTTATCATGAAGTTCATATGTATAGTTGTCCCTGTTGCCTACTGGGTTAGCTTTACAGAAATCCAGTAGATCAATATTATATATGGGGTCTGAATTCTCTGTGGCTCATTACAAACCAAAGTTGTTGAAGAAATTCCTGTGTGGAAATCACTTTGTTCTCCTACTCCCGAGTCTTAGATGGAAGAGGTGTGCTAACAAATTGAACACTTTGTTGGCACTTGAAAACAGTGTTTACTCTTCAATACAGACAGTGTGATTTATTCTTGATTAGTTTTCTGGGAACCTATCATATTATTATGTGTGGGGCTATTTGTTTTATATCATTTTTTAGTGCTGTAGAAATTCAGTGTGATTACTTGTATGAGAGTAGTAATGATACTCTTGTGAGTGAGCATAAGTTTAAGGCATACTTTGGGTTCGAAAAAAGCAAACTTTGTTTTGTTTTGTTTTATTTTCAGAATTATTTTGAGAGAGCAACAGTTATAATGTTAACCTTCTTATTATTTTCTCATACCTCATAACTGGCTCCTGGAATGGCGCAGAACACACTCTGGAAGAGAGAAAGGTTTAGAGAAAAAGTGGGTTTGTATGTGGTTGTTGTTACAGTCTGTAGTTCCAGCATGCTGGATTTTTTTCTCCATGTTGCCTTTCCACCATTGCCAATTATGGAAGACTAATGTTTCCTTTGTATCAGCTGACATTAAATCAAGAAATGTGGATATTCTTAGTTATTTTTTCCAAAGCTTGCTTGTTCAAATACAGTTCTGAAGACGTACTCAATGATTCAATGCACAGAATGGCTACTACGCGTTACAGCCTATTTTCAACTAAAACTTCCAAGCAAATTCCATAATTTTCTGTTTCTCTCGTGTTTAGAACAATGTCGTGTACATGAAGTTTGCTCTTATTTAATTCATACTTAGGTTTTAGAGATTTGGATTGTGTGTGCATGAGCACTCAGAAATAAAAATCTTCAGTACTTCTGAATGGTTTGCTACAAAAATTTGGCCCTTTTCATTGCAATTTCCTCTATGTTTTAGACATCTACATCTGAGCTGTTCATCCTAGTTTCTCTGTAATAGGAATAAAACAGGTAATATGAAATATGGTTCATCTCTTCAAGAAAAGAATTGTGAGGCATCATATTTGAAACAGATATTCCTCACTACCTTTGAAGGTTTACTAAGATGATTTGCTCGTATATATATTAAGAAAATCTCTGCTGCTTTCAGGTGAATTAATCTGGTCTTCTCTTACACCACCTTTTGCACAAAGAATATTAAAAGACTGGCATTAGGGCAAACTGGCAGGTATTTGCCTTGAGAGTCAGTTATAGCGACTGGATGAGGGAATGGGATAATACAAATTAGAAAAGTTTTGGTTTCTTCAGACAGTTAAAACTTATGAGACAGATAAAGCATTTGAATGTGAGATCTCTCTCTACACAAACAGTGCATTGGGGTTCAGTTCTATCTATTGTTAGCTTGTCTGTGATCACAATAAATGATAACAAGTTATTGTTAAATTGACTTTTTGTCACTGTTCACTGTTTTATAAGCAATTTAAAGCAACTGTAACTTTACAAAAATGAGATTTCCTTAAACTGAAGTTGCTATTTCAAGCTGCAACTGTTAGAATGTCAAACTGTTAGAATGTCAAATGTGATAGTGTAGCCCATGTATGTTTGGTTTTTTTTTTTTACATTAAATATGTTATTTTTTTTTTCTGGTTCTTCCTTGTATTCTTCATTTTATTTGGGCCTGGCTGCGTTTTTATACCTGTTCTTACACGTAGATTCTCTCACAATTCCTGACTCAGCCCTTTCTCTAAGTAGTGAAACCGTACCCCTTGTCCTATCACTCATGTAAACAGCCGTTCCCCTCCTGTTTTTATGCTCCCTTCAAGTACTGGAGGGCCACAATGAGGTCTCCCCGGAGCCTTCTCTTCTCCAAGCTAAACAAGCCCAGTTCCCGCAACCTTTCCTCCCAGCAGAGGTGCTCCAGCCCTCTGCTCATCACAGCGTCCCTCCTCTGGACCCGCTCTGCTGCCCCAAAAGCTCTGCGGCGATATTTCCTTCCCGATGGGAAACCTCCGCCTCCTGGGAGAGGCTGCCCGTTTTGCCCGGTCCCTCACGGGGTTCCCTGGACGCCCCTCCCAGCCCGGCCGGCCCCGCCCCTCCGCCTATTCCCCCGGGTGCCGCCGCGGGCCGGGCAGAAGAACGGGTCAGGAGCCGGAAGCGGAGGCGCCGAGTGGCGGCGGAGGGCAGCGGCGGCGGCGGGTGAGTGCGGCGGGAGGCGCGCTCGGCCCCGCCCTCTCGGTCACGTGACACAGCCAGCCTCCGCCGTCCTTGCGCGCGTCCCTTCTGGTTGCGGCGGGGATTGGGCGAGGCGCTGCGAGCGCGGCTCCGGAGAGACTTCCGAGCCGCTGGGTTCCGGGTCCAGAACGGTGTCACGGCCACCGCGGCAGCCAGTGACGGGCGGCGGCTCCTCCAGGCCGCCCTCTGCCGGCGCCGCGCTGCCTTTAGCCTGTAAGATGGCCCCCGAGCGCGTCCCGCCGTGCTGCTCCTGAGCCGAGGGAGCGCTGCGTGCGGCGTCGCGTTCGGCTCCTCGGGGCGCTGAGTGAGCGCGGAGGTGACCTCGGAGGTGACCCCGGTTATGGAAAGTGGGTTAGCAGGAAAAGCGCCTCGTTTAAAGGGAGAACAAAAAAGAAATTGTGTGCCCTGTGGCGGCTGGCAGCAGCGTCCTTACGGGATCGCACCTCAGATGAGTGGTGCTGCCAGCCTTGCTTGGGATGGGATTTATTTGCTGTCTCGGTAAGCCTCCCAAGTGTTTCATTTAACCCAGCCTCTTGCTTTTCACATCCATTTTCGACATATGTAAGCCTCGCGCTCCCGACTTGAGGTTCCTTTAGCTGTGTCTGAGTTATCTGCAATTAACTTCCTCATTTTTAGGCTTCGGGGCTTCCTCGTTTGCTCATCGCTTTTTTCTGCTGTGCTTTGCTATGCTCTGAGAATGCCAGTGTGTCTCCTTGTAGAGCCTGACTTAGAGATGGCAGTTTATCTCCAGAATCCAGCTGCTTAAAGAGTGGACTTCGGTTCGTATTCCCTCCAGGTTAGTGTCTAAGCAGTGAGTCACCCACAAAAGCAATTTCCTGGCAATTAAAAGTAGGCCATTAAGAAAGGTTTTACATTTAACACATCTTAACGGGCTTATTATGGACTTTCTTCCCCACTCCCCGTGGGAAATCCCTTAGAAATCTATGTTGTGTCTCCAGGGTCTCTGTATCCTCTACTAACACTGATTTGCACTCTTTGCCTGTGAAATCCAGGTCATATGAAAACCAACGTGTCTTGTTGGCTAAGTGTGGTACAGCACTCTGTCTGTCATCGGTAAGTGACACAGAACAAGCGTCCCTCAACCTGAGCTGTCAAGATGTTAAAGTAGCTGATTTCCAATACGCTGCCTGTGTTTTACAATTTGCATGCTATTGCTGACAAATACTAAGTAGTGTTCTGGGCAGTACCTCATTTTGCTTGGATTCTTGCTGTCTGTTCCTCACTTTTCAAGTTACTCTGATGTTCTGCATCATAGAGTCATGGAATCCTTAGAGTTAGAAGGGACCTCTGAGTGCCATTTAGTCCCACTCCCCTGCAATGAACAGGGACACCACAGCTACATCAGGTTGTCAGGGCCTGATCCAGCCTTGCCTTGAAAGTTTCTAGGGACAGGGTATCAAACATATCTCTGGGCAACACGTTCCAGTGCCTCAACACCCTCACTGTAAAAGATTTGTTCCTTATATCTAACCTAAATCTACCCTCCCTGGGCTTGAAGCCATTTCCCCTTGCTCTGTCACCACAGACCCTGCTGAAGAGTCTGTCTGCTTCTTTCCTGCATCTCCCTCTCAGATACTGAATATCACAGATATTCATCTTTTCAAAAAAGATAGCATCTTTGTAAACAGGTTTGATTGTGTTCATGGGTTTAAGACCACTGGAGTATGAAACAAAGCTTTGTTCCATCTCAGAAAAGCGTGTCACAAATTCAATACCCATTATCATCTGTTCCTTTTAATTTTTCTTTCAGTGATTTCTTTATGTGTGAGCAGAGTCAGGGCAGAAAAATACTGTTTAGAATACTTGATTTTATTCTTTAGAAAGGGTCATCTTGTCTGTCAGCTTGTGGTTTCCTTAGCTGATTTCTGACGTGGAAAGCTAGTTGCCCCCTGGGAGCCCAGGGCAGAGGCTGTTTTAGCATCCAGCGCCCTGCTGTCTCTCCTACCTGTTGTTCACTGAGCACAGCCTCTTCACTTGAAGCAGTGTCACCTGGTCTGGGCACAAGTCTTGCTCTGAGCAGGAGGCTGGTTCCTTTCAACCAGTGTCCCCCTGAGCTGCCTGTGTTTGCCTGACTCCCAACAGCAGCCTGACTATTTATTTCAAAAGGTTATATTTCTCAGAAGGGAAAGGATCTGCCTGCTGATATAACCATAGTCTTTTCCTCTTCTGTCTCTGCTGTCTAAATGGTCGTGTTTGCTTGTTCTTATGGAACTTTAGGAAGGTGAGAGGTTACATTACTGCCTGATAAATGTTGTAGATTTGTGAGGGTAGGTACAGTCACAGAGATGCAGTCCTGAGGGCATACTGGAGTGAAATAAGTGAATAATACATTTCAGGATTATATTGTGGCATTCACCTTTTGGTACTGACTCTGATACATTTTTGCTCTGTGATGGATTATCTAAAATATTTTTCTGTGTAATCATAAACAGCATAAACAGTTAAGTTTTTGTAGTCTTTTTTTATGTCTTTGTAGCAAAAAAAAAATGCACCTCTTTTCACTGTGTTTTGTGTGTCCTCTTTTTTGGAGCAATGAACTTTTTTTTTCCTTATTCATGTCTTCTTGTATACTTCTCGTGCTCTAAAAGAAAATGCTCTTTAAGCTTAAATCTAGTCAAGTAGTTTTCATAACTATCATGCATTAGGTAGAATTGAATATGAAGTTTGTGTGACACTTTAAGTGATATGAATTTCTTGAGCAGAGAACACCTGCCATAAGAAGCATTTTCTGTATGGACATATTCTGTCTTTTTTGCATCTTGTAAAGCTAAATTAACAGGTTAAATATTAAACAGGAAACTCAATAAGGGACAGAGTAAATGTATGAAGGTAGTAATGTCATTGAGTTTGCAGATGTAATGCCTTCATATTCCCTCTCCCTCTTTCTGCTAGAGTGTTGAAAGCAGTAGTAAATTACTGTGCTTAAATCAAGTCTGTGGCTATTCTGAGTTTTCTGTTCTTTTTCATTCCAAAAATGTAATTACATTTTATGGACCATGTTAAACGGCTCTCTTCCTCACTTCCAAAAACCAATTAACGCTGAAGAAGGACATTCTATTGATTTACCATTACAGTGTTTTTCAAGAATGCCCTTTACATTAAGATTTTGGCTCTTTTCATTTTTTTGAGTTTGTCAGTTATTTGCATTTAACATCTTGGGAAAAGCCTATTGAGAATCGTTGTCACTTCTGATTTCTCTGTCTTATTCTCTTTGGGATTACCTGTTCAACCACCTCTTTCTTCATTGTTTGATTGTAATTGCTTAGGACTTTTACTAACAGCTGAAGTTACCGTTGTATTACTGCCATTCTGACAGAAGTCCTTGGCCATGTGGAATTCTTTTTTCTCATCCTTTTCCCTAAAGCACCGCTTTTTCTACTGTTACCTGTACATTTATGCTGTAACTGAGGGATGTCATTCCAGGCACGCCAGACTTCAGCTCTGGGGCATTTTCTGCATTAGCACAGTATTGCAATTCTGGATGTACATGTCGTCAAATAATTCTTTTGCTGTCTTTCCCTCTACTCGTTCTATCAGGCCTGATACAGTCCCACTACCTTTACATTCAGGCTGAGAGGGCCCTCAGGAGTCTCCTGTTCAAAGCAGGGTCAAGTGTATGAGCAGGTTGTTCAGGGCCATACCTGGTACGTCTCAGAAACCAGCAGGGACAGGAACTAGGCAGACTGCTTCAATGCTTGGCTGTCTTCATCATTAAAATCCTTTTCCATGAGTCAAGTCAGAGGTTGTCCTGTTTCAGTTTGTGTTTGTTGCTTGTCAAACTCCCATCTTATGGAAAATCATCTCAGAGGTGTGGGAGGACTACTGCTGGGTCATCCAAGAGCCATCTCTTTGCAAGCTGATCAAGCCCAGTTTCCTAAGCCTCTCTTCACAGTCAGGGTCTCCTACCGACTGTTGTCTTGGTGACTCTCCCTTGAGCTCACTGTCAGTGTCTTCCATGTTCCCAAAAACTGGATGTGATACTGTAGATACGATCTCCTGAGTGTCGAGTAGAGGGAGATAACCCACTCCCTCTGCCTACTGTGGGTGCCCCCATTGTTGCAATGCAGGATGCTTGCCACCTTTCTAGCTTCCTTTGTCTGGGAGGGTATATTTATGAGTCTTGAGGTAGGGATGAATAAGATATGTAGTGATATGTCAGAGGATCTAGTCACACTACTAATCTACACTCGGTGGTCTGGTTTTCACAGAATCACAGAACTGTAGGGGCTGGAAGGGACCTTGTGGGGTCATCGAGTCCAACCCCCCTCCCACAGCAGGCTTCCTAGACCAGGTTGCACAGGTAGGTGTCCAGGTGGATCTTGAAGGTCTTCAGAAAAGGAGACTCCACAACCCCCTGGGCAGCCTGTTCCAGCGCTCTGTCACCCTGAAAGTAAAGATGTTTTTACGCATATTTGTGTGGAACTTCCTATGCTTCAGTTTGTGTCTGCTTCCCCTTATCCTATCACCACCCACTGCCGAAAAGAGCCTGGCCTTGTCCCTTTACCTCCCACACCTTAGATACGTATGAACATTGATCAGATCCCCTCTCAGTCTTCTTTTCTCAAGACTGAACAGACTCAGATCTCTCAGCTTTTCTTCATCAGAGGAGCACTCCAGGCCCTTTGTCATCTTTGTGGCCCTCTGCTGGACTCTTTAAAAGAGATCCATGATATTTTTTTGTGTTGGGGAGCCCAGAACTGGTTGCAGTAGTCCAAGTGAGGCCTTGCCAGGGTAGAATAGAGGAGGAAGACCGCCTCCATTGACCTGCTTGCCGTACTCTTTTTAATGCACATCAGAATGCCATTGGCCTTGGCCACAAGGACACACTGCTGGCTCACTGCCAACCTGTTGTCCACCGGGACACCCAGGTCCCTCTTAGCAGAGCTCCCCTCCAGCAGGTCATCCCCCAACCTGTACTGGTGCATGCAGTTATTCTTCTCTAGGTGCAAAACTGTACACTTGCACTTTCCTCTCTTGTATTTCTCCAAATCCCTTGTATAGCTTGTACTTCTGCTGCAGCCATCTGCGTCACAGGAACTGGTTGTCTACATGTCTAGTGAAATGCGTCACCTGTCAGGTTTTGCCTTCTGTTAGGCAGACCAGTTTGTGTACAGTACTTTAATTACATAACCAGGTTCTATTGTTTCTACCTACACACAGTTTATGTAGTGCTGCTAGAATGCTGATATTTTCAGGTATATAGGTTGAGTAGTTCAGCCATTCAGTTGCTGAAGTGCATTTATTTTTTGATTGTGTCCTTCATGAAGTCTGCTGGTGATGAAGGCTTAGGTTCATTTTATAAACTATTTAAAAGACTGAAGTTTGTTTTCAACTGATTTTTTTTCTTCATCTTGTGATTTTAGTTGATAACACGCAATAGGTAGAAGCATGAAGCAACTGCCTCCACTGGTTTTATTAGTATTTGGAATTTCAGTGTATCAGAAAGTCAGAAACTGAAAGATGGAGTATATGAGCAAATTATGCAGGAGGGACTGAGTACCACCCCACTCTGACAGGTAGTATATTTGCTTAATTATCTACTAATTCATTTAAAGCATGAATTTCATTTGTAGCTGATGGTGAAGGATTCAGCTCCTGTCTCTTCACGTCTGCTGGTAAGGCCTAAGTGACCAGCCGAGGTTCCAAACTTTGAAAAATGTAGTCAGGTGCAATGAATGCTCTCCAGTTCATAAGAACTTTTTAATAAAATTCTTTCTGAGTTCTTTTAAATGGAACCCAAGGGTTCGTTGTAGACACAGAAATTTAGTATTGAAATCAGTATGCGATTGTAATAATCTCTCATCCACGATAAGATATTAATTTATTTGGCTCTTAGATTTCAAGACAGGATCCAAAAAAAAAAAAAAAGAATTTGATTCTATCCACTCTGATTTCTGTTGTAGGAGTTTTGTTGTTGTGAGATCTCAGAAATGTGTGGATTTCTCTAGAAATCAAAAGTAACAGGTTACGTTATTTCCCATCAGGAGAAATGCATCCCACATATGTAGTACAAGTGCTGAAAGCTAGAAAGAAAATAGAAATAAACCAATTTTCTTCAAAACATTGCTGAGAAAAATAATATTGGAAGTGAGACTGTAAGTAGTGAGTGAGAAATCAGTCTTATTTTGTTCTTACGTTGGAAGAGTGGTGACTGTAGTTGCTTTGAATGGCATTTAGATGTGCTGACAAGCAAGGGGTTGGCGTTAGCTATGATTAAGAGTATAAGGCCATGACAGAATTTCATTATGTAATAACTTCTCTTAGAAGAAATTATGGATTGTTTTAATGTATAAGGAAATGGTAGATAGGCCAAAGTAAATAGAGGGCCCCAGTCCCAGCTGTAATCCTAACTCCTTTTAAATTTTGAAATTGACTCTCATATAACTCTCTTAAGTCTTTAACTGCTTTTCTTTTTTAAAACTAATTTAACTAGCTGCATTACCTGCAATTTGCTGTGGGTGCTATAATAAAACATTTTGGATTCTGGTAGCACATAGTATGTGCTTTAAGCTTGACAGGAAGTGTTTAAGGCTGTTTTAATTGTTGATTTAGCATCTTTGTTGTGATTCCTAAAGTAGAACTTACAAAATCAATTGGCAGTGCAGGAAAGCAAATTTGCAGGTTCAAGTGGTTTGGAAATCCAAAATGTGACCAGAAGATGTTGACCAATAAAATAAGTGGTTCTCTCAGCATCTTTACAGCTTGCCAGTGAAGGGATATTTATTTTAAGGGATATTGATTCCTTCATTAGGACCTTAATAATTTTTGCTTTAAAGGCACAATGTCGTTGCTTTCCACTCTGCAATCCATCTCTATGCTGCACTGGCCTTCTCTTTTACCTTTTGGATAACTCATACCTCTTTTTCGCGATGACGTTCTTTTGGCCTCCGGCTTTTGCTGATATTCCTGTTCCAAAGGTTTTATGGGGTTATACACTGGCAATACGTTGAATGAGTATCAGAATCTGCTCCCATGTTTAGATTTATCCAACTCATCTGGGACAAGAAAAAGGTTTTCTATAGCAAGGCACCATGATCTTGTCAGTGGTCCTTACAGCCTGGAGAAACTGGGAATTCCATGCCATGAAAAGCTTATGGGAAAGGAAGAGCGATGTAAGAAGCCTGGAGAAAGGGAAATACAGTGTAAGCACTCATAGTAATATGAAAATTACTGTGTTGGTGTTTCTGTTGTTTGTTTGTTTGTTTGTTTGTTTTGTTTTAGTCATTGTGATCAGATTTGTTTTGGTAATGGGATTTGAGAATATGTGAGAGGGAAAACTGAAAGCAATTTTAACCAACAGCAGTTGGGTAGAACAGAACTTCAGGTAAGATGGGGACCATGAAATAACATGAACAGGATGGGGAGCATGAAACAACAAGATGAAACAACAAAAACAACAAAAGAACTTGCCATGGTTTTTGCTGATAAGTGGACGGTCTTGAATTTCAAGGTCATAGTATTTAGTGTGGGGAAAGGAACAACAACCTGGATCAGGGGGTGTTAGTTTACACAGCTGGCTGAACATGAGCTAGCTATGTGCACAAGTGGCCAAGAAGGCCAATAGCATCCTGGCTCATATCAGAAATCCTGTAGCCAGCAGGAACAGGGAGGTGGTCGTCCCTCTTTACTCAGCACTGACAAGGCCGCACCTCAAGTTCAGTTTTGGGCCCCTCACTAGAAGAAAGACATTGAGGCCCTGGAGCATGTCCAGAGAAGGGTCTGGAGTACAAGTCTTACGGGGAGCAGCTGAGGGAGCTGGGATTGTTTAGACTGGAGAAGAGGAGGCTCAGGGGAGACTTTATCTCTCACAACTTGAAAAGAAGTTAGATAGAGTTGGGGTTGACCTCTTCTCCCAGGTAATTAGCGGTAGGACACGAGGGAATGGCTTTAAGTTGCACCACAGGAGGTTCACGCTGGGTATTAGGAAAAATTTCTTCTCAGAAAGAGTGGTCAGATTTTGGAACAGGGAGGGGTGGTGGAGTCACTGTCCCTGGAGGTTTTCAGAAGAGTAGATGTGGCACTGTGGGATGTGGATGGTGGGCATGGTGGAGATGGGTTGATTGATGATCTGGTTGACTTGATGATTTTAGTGGTCTTTTTGAAAGTTAGTGATTCTATGAACCCTACAGAGAGTTGGAAAAATGCGAGAAGAGAGTTCCACCTAGAGATTACAAGGTGGAAAATAGAACCTTGCAGTGAACTTGGCGTTCAGATACATTCAGGAGTATCAACTGCTGTTGATTTTCTTTGAGGTAATATTTACAACTAAATTTAGACTTTTCGTAGAATGAGTAAGTGAGAATCCAATCTCAACGTTGCATAATATTTCCACTAAAAGGGGATGGTGTGTGGCAACATACAGCACGTAGGTGGAGTGTGGCAACGTGTACTTTGAAGCAATGCTTTAAAACTACATTACCTTACACTACCCTGTTGTCTACAGGACTGTTTCGTGTTGCGTTACATGTGATATGTGGTGGTATTGTTCAGTAAATACTATGTTTGGATGTGGGAACAGGAGAATAACATAATTAAGAATTGATAGGATTGCATAGAGCTAAGCATGCACTGTATGAGAAATTACACGAATAAGGGACATATTTTGACATAATTTATGGAGTGGAGCCTCAGGCTTAATTTTGTCTTAGCTGAAAATTATAAAGGGAATTAATCCCAGCAGGGTGTTTATCATAACATACACACATTTCCCACATCACACAACTAACCTGCTCCAAGGTTGCACTGCTTACTGTAATGTAATTCTAATACTCCAGCAGCAATGAGAACTTTCTGCATGTGAATCTAGCCACTGGCCAGATCTTTCTGAAGCTCATTTCAGATATGAAAAATAGCATAAAGTTAGATGCTTGTAAACTTTGTCTGGTTGAGAAGAGTGTCTTTGGGGAAGGTGACATAAAGGACTTAAAAGCAAAAGAATCTTTTTAACTTCTGTGGACTGCAGATCTTCAGTCATTGTCTCTAACAGAAGTGAAATTCAGGAGAGGCTGAGCATAAACGAAAGGCAACTTTTAAATTGATGATATAGATTCTGTGATTAATTTATATTATAAGTTGGCAGTTCCATCTGATTAAACTCCTTAGGCAATGGGCTGTATTTTGTGCTTGTAGTTCCAGATATAATGAATTTCTTAGTTATGTGATTATTTATAGCTAGGTGAACCTTTAAGAGACCTGCTTAAAGAATCAAGCGTCAAACATCTTGGAGAAGACAGGTGCAGTAAAAAGAGAGAAAAAAGGTTTTTTGGTGTCTTTCCATTTTCCTTGAATGAGGCTTCATAATAAGATACTCTGTCTTGCTGTTTTTTCCTCTCATTTTTATTCTTATTTATGTTTACCTTTACTTATCTTCCTGAAATATCAAGAAATTTAGGTCAAAATATATCCGAATCCATCTGCTCATTTAGTCTGTTCTTTTACTGCTAGTAGATTAAATTTTTTAATTAACTATGCTTAATGACAATTTGCTGTGTTAATGGGTGGCACCAAGCATCTTTAACTTTGTATGTGATTCATTCTTGCAGTGAGGTTATTCTTCTAATTTCTACATCTCCAAGAAATGATTTGATCTCTGTTATTTGTCCAGTTGTAGTCTATGTGTCTTACATGTGACTTCCATTTCAGTGATGCTGTATGTGAAAACCCAATTAGGATCTATGATTTATTGCCCTTATTTTCAGTTTGGAATTTTGTTAATTATCACAGGATCACGGAAAATATTTTAGTTATACATTCACATAAGAACATCATGCTTTCCATCCTTTTGAAGTCGGTCAAGATTTAGAGCATAAAGTTCCTGGCCTTTCAATTCTGTGTCCTTCAGATGTGTCTGATTTCATTTTAACGTTCTGAGTGCATGTGTGGTCAACCTTCAGAGTTGTTGCAACCGAATTGTAAACAGAGTTACGCAGAGTAGTGCAGCACGTGACCTGACAGGTATGGTTCTGGGGGACAGGAGCAGGTGATACTTATTCCCTTTAGGACAATTTGCCTTTCATGACTCTGCCAGATCAGGTAATGTGGTCTTTCTTTTGGCTAATATTTGAGGTTGTATATGGGATGGGGGATTGTTTCCCTGACATTCACCCCCCCCCTTCAGATCTCTACAGTAGCCTGCTGAAGCCCAACTGAATTTTATCATCTGACTTTTTACTACAGGTAGTTGAGGTGCTTTAGGAGTGTTTTTAGGAGAAAAATGTTAGGAAATGTTGTCAATGACAGTGAAACAGGCAGTCTGCTAAGAGGGAAGATCATTCAACTTCCCAATAATTTTGAGATCTGTACAGAATAACTGCATGCACAAAATTACTGTTTGTTTCAGCAGCTCTTCTTGGATCTGACCTTCTTATTATTTCTGTGCTGCGAGCAGAGCTGCTGCTGCTGTAACTTGTGTAGCACATCATTTGAACTACCGCAGTATAACTGATGACTTGATTTTCTTTCTAAGAGATGTGTGTCAGCTTACCTTTCTTATTATCTCCCCAGCGACCTGTGGTATGACTCTGGATCACATCCATGCCCATGTGTGACAGTTTACCTGCGAATCTCTAGTAACTTAACTCCAATCACATATGCAGGAAACAATACATGGAAAAAATGTGTGTGCAAAATTTTCCTGTGTGTCTGGAGCACTCATGGTGTGCTTGTCTACAGTTACCCCATTGACAGCTTGGAGGAAACCTGTGTGAGGCTATAGATTTCCAGTAATTACTACAATTAATCTGTATCAGTGATTTATCTTACCAGCTTGCTATCAGTAGAGCAAATACAACATATGCCTGTAAGCAAAATATGGTTTATATTTTTAAAATCTCTAATAGCAATTATTTCAGATCTTCTTATGGCTAAGATATGTCTTGTCTATGATCTGAAAACAGTAGTATTTAACAAGTAAAATAGACAAAATTAAGTTTTTTTTAGGTTCAGGCTTGTAGCTGCTTTTATGTTCTGTATGGGAGGTAGGATGACAGTCTTGCGGACTCTAAGGGCAAAAATCTCTGCTGCTTTCTACTTCAGGAGCCAAAGCCTCCAATGGGGAATGATAATAGTGAATTACCGAGCTATTCTTGAGGCTGTGGTGGTTAAGTCTTGGGTCATTCTCTTACTTTGCCTTCTTTCAGTGCTTCTATCAGGCCAGAGATGTACTGCTGGCCTGGCACAGCTCTGCCTTTCAATCGGGCATACCTTATGTCAGGCAGATGTGAACATGTTCCAACCAACAGCAGCTTCAGGACTAAGAACAGTCTTTCTAGAAAAGTTTGATTCATGCCCCCTCTCCTTGGAGGACTCTAACCCATGTCTCCTCGGAACATCTGATCTTGTTGCAGCTTGTCCTTTTGAAGCTGCAAAAGCAGGACTTGGATGGTCCGAGAGCAATAGATGTAGACATTTGGGATTACATCTCTGAGTATAGTTGGCAGGTGCTGTGTGGAATAGGAATGGGCAGGAATCCAACATTTTGTTCTCTCTTTTCAGGGTTATTGCTATTTGGAAGAAAAAAAATCCGAAATCAAGTAATTGCACAGTGATTGTAAACAGGCCTATAAACCTGTCTATAAACAGATTCAGAGCAGGATCTAGAAGTCTGTTCTCATTGTGATGCTAGAAGGGATCCAATGACTGCACTGCAGAATCAACTTCTTGTTGTTCATATGCAGTCTTCATCAAAATAGCACTGTTTTCTATGCAGAGCATATGAATTGACCTGCTGTTTGTTTCTCCATTTTTGATGGAGAGCTGAGAGACTACCTAATCCAATTCCTTGGCAAAACACAAACCTAGAAGTAGTACTGTTATTTCTAATACAGATTTGACTAACCTGCTGCTTAGTATAACTTACAGTGGAGAATTCCCAGCCCTCTGAGATGATCTGTACTCTCCTGAGGCAGTGTGCTTACCAGTAGATAAATCAGTCTTTCCTGAGGTCTGTATTTGGAATTTAAGTGCATTGGGTCTTCTGTAAAAGTAGACGTGGTTTGAAACTTTCTGCCTCCTCTTCTTTTAATTAGTGTGCTTTTGTGTCATTACAGGCATGACCTATTTTCTCTAAAATAAATGACCACAGTAGAGTCTTACCTCCCCATGTTTTCTTGGCCTGTGATTACTCTCCCTTCTGTCCAATTGATCACATTTTAGAAGTGTATTATATCACAATTTGGAAGTGCAGCTCAAAGCTGCACGTACTACGCTATTTGTGACCAGATCAGAGTTGGAGATTATGTTCATGTGTCTTATTAATGATACACTTGTTTGTACATAAACATTAGGATATTTTTTCCAAGAGTACCACATTGTTGACTCATGCTGAGTTCATGATTATTATAACTGCCAAATCTATTTCTACAGAGCTTCTGTTAAGCTTATCTTTCCCCAGATTTTGTTTATGCAGTTGAGTATTCCTGACTAATCTTGGAACTCAGCGCTGACCTTAGTTGAATTGCTGCTGCAGAGCAGCAACTCTGCAGAGACTTGCAGGGCAAAAAATTAGTTTTGTGAGCAGCATTGTAATATTACCTGCATCTTTCACGTGAGTCAGTATTTTCAATGCCAGTATTTCTCTGCTAGGTGAACGAATGTACCAAATTTTATACATATTTCTAACCATTTTTTATCTAAGTACCAACAGTTTGTGTTAAATCACGTTTTTTTTCTCTGGCTTGCTTATGAGAATATCTCGAATAACAGTATCAAAAGTTCTTCCAAGGTCAAGATTAAAAAAAAAAAAAACCCTCCTCTAGGTAAAGATCATTGTTTTTCAACACCCAAGCATCCTACCACCTGATGAGGGAGGAAACTAGTTCTGTGCCTACTCTGCATATTAATTTTTATAACTGGACAGTCTACATCCCTTTTTTTCTTCTGAAAGAATTGATATTTTTAATAAATTTTTATTGCAAGAACTTCTTTATTGTGACAGTGACAGAGCACGTGGACCAGGCTGCCCAGAGAATTTGTGGAATCTCCTTCTCTGGCAATATTCAAGACCTGCCTGGATACTTTTCTGTGCCACCTATTGTAGGGAACTTGCTTAGCAGGGAGGTTGGAGTAGATGACTTACAGAGGTCCCTTCCAAACCCTACGATTCCATGGTTCTTGAATTAACGAGGGAAAAAGTGAGTGGCTCCATACAAATGCTGTCTCCTAGGTCTGTCTTAGCAGCCTTTTCCCAGTCATCCAGGCAGTTGACTCTGCTTAGCCTCTCCCACTGAGCGCAGGTCAGAGAGGAGATGTCTAGACTGCTCAGAAGAGTAGCCAAACAAACCCTTCTGACCCATGTATTACTTCAGCAGCTGTACTTCTGCTCCTGTTCTTGTCAAGCTGAAGTACATGCTTGTTAAGATGACCACAGAATGTTTGCATGTTTGGGAGAAAAGGGTTCTTGAAGACCTGTGTTTTAATTGTTGACTTTAGTTATTGTTATTTCGCTCTTCCCAAAAGAGATGAGGGGCCAGGGAGACCTAAAACATTTGGCACTGGTTTGTGCTATAGACAGCTTTATCTTTTTTTCTCTTTTTTCCCTTCTGGAATGCTGAAGAAGCTGGAGAACAAGCAGAGTTGTTGTTAAATAAATCATGCGTATAAAACGTGTCTAACTTCATTAGCCCACCAGACCTAGCAAGTCTCTTTTTAAAAGTTGTTTTTAGTAATATCTGTTAATTGGGAGGAAAACTCTTTTTTTTATTAATGATTCAGCATCCTTCTTCTCAGGGTTCAGGGTTTTTTCTACTTTTTTTTTCCATCAGAATTTTGATCTGAAGATCCTGCTGCTGTTCTCTTTTGATCTTGCTTTATTTAGGGCTTTATTGTTTGACTGCAGTATTAAGGGTTGTGTTGCTTTGTTATCCTCCTTTTAGGTGATGTGTTTTTGTGGAATCAAAAAGCTGGCCAGCACAGCTGATTTGAGAGGTAGTAAATGCCTTGCTGGAGCATAGGGATCTCCACCAAACATTGTTCACCTGGAAGCTATTCTGCTGACCATGTTAGCCTTTCTGTTCTAGCTTTAAAATCCACGGTGGCTGTACTAAAACCTGAATATCTACATCCATAGAAGCCCCTGTATCTCACTGAAAAAATAAAGGCAATACAGCTTTTGGAAAGTTTTCTTTAGGAAACTCATAATTAGTGGAAGTGTACATTTCAATGTTTTTACCAAGTGAATTAAAAAAACTCTTGACCACATCTTCTTCTGTATTATATGAGTTTTCTGATAAATTATTTTCTTCTGAAATAGAATCAAAATCTTCTGACAGCTTTAAATTATTTCATTCATTTGTTGCAATACAGTATTTTCAGTCTTCCATGTATAAGATGCTTATGACTCTTCTGAAATTCAGGATTCCTTCAGTAATGCGTTTGAAAAGCTATGTTTAAAAATCTTAGCACAACTTAGATCGTGTACCAGTTGATCTAAATGTCTACCAAAATCCACTTTGGATTTTGAAATAAGCATCAAAAGCTGAAAAAGCTTTCATTCCCTTATGCCCATTATCTTAAAGTTTAAAGTAAAAAAAATATGCATTTACTTTCACATTAAAGTAGTGAAATACAACGTTACTCGTTGTGACTGTCTTGGCATTTTCCATTAATTTGGCTGTTTTCTTGTTAGAGTGGAAGGAAGGAGGGACCAAAGTATATTTAATCTCTGATATTTGATTTTTGTATTTAGTGTCTTAGAGATCCAGATAGCTACAAACAAAAACACTCCCCTCACTGTCCATTCTTAGTAAAACCATCGTAATCATTATTAATGCAGCTGTCTTAAACTGGACAGAAAAGTAGTGGTTTGCTAGTACAAAAATGAAATTGCATTCAGCTGAATTCTGATGTAGAAATCATCATCAGTTAATGCTTTCTTGCAAATGAAGTGTAGGATTTGGCTTGCTCAAAATTTGGAGATACAGAATGATTTTTTGCTTTCCTTCAGGTTGTCTTTAACCTTGAGTAAAGGATGAAGGTTTTTAGACAACTTTGTTTCATTTTTAAAATAGCCTGCTATGGTCAGTTAACAGGTAATGTGTCACTTAACCACTAAATCCATCTGTGCCCACCATTTCCTATAGTTTTCTATGGTTCCACTTTTATTTGAAATATTACTTTCCTAAAATCAAAGCACACACAACTGCAGAGCATCTTACATACAAATATACAGCGTTATTCTGCTGACACCAGGTGTTGAAAGTAAAAAATGTAATGCATTATGTATTCAGAAGCACGCTTTTGTTAGCTGAGAGTTATCTGGAAGTAAATGGTGAGCGCATGAAAGTTTGTCATTTCACAGTACTTCAAGTGATCTGTTTTTAAAATAGATGTTCACATGTCGAAAATCAGAAGTGATCTATTCATTAGCCATTTTTTCAAGCCATATCAAACAAGACAACATTAAATTCTTGTATGGTTTTATTAGTACAGCTAGTATAACTCTTGTTGATTTTTATTTTTTTTTAATTGGCATCAGTAAGTGATTATTTGCTTAACACAGAAGTAAAATTAATTGAGATTTCCAAATGTCCCTACATACTTGCTGCCAAATCATGGACAAATGGTGTTCAGGATAGTAACATGGTAGTGTACTTAGGGATTGGAAGCTGCTATAGATTGCTGTACTGGGGGATAGAATTGATTCATTCAGTTTGTTTAAGGACTGATATCTTCAAGAACTGTAAATATAATGCTTTACCATCGAGTTGATCTGAACATCTCTTTAATATTTTGTATAGAATCACAGAATAGCCTGGGTTGAAAAGATCATCTAGTTTCAACCCCCCTGCTATGTGCCAAGAAGAACAAAATGTTCTTTGTACCAAAGAACAGGCCAGACTGCCTTGAATGCCTCCAGGGATGGTGCATCCACAGCCTCCCTGGGCAACCTGTTCCAGTGCATTCCAAGCTCATTTAAGATCAGCTGTGTAAACAGAGCGCTACCTTTCTGCAGACAGCCACAACCTTCCATACCACAGGGGTGGAAGCTCTGCTCTTAAGATTCCTGATCATTCCTCCCACTCACTATATTTCAGCTATATTTTCAACACTCCAGAGATAATGTTTATGTTTAAAACTATCTGTTAATTATATCTCAAGTTCAGATATATGATTATGAAATGTATTAGATGTGAGGCTGTAGGAGTGTTCACTCAGAACCACCTCTTGAAACTCCTAGACCATACTTGCTTAGTCTGCTACTTAGACCTTCTAGGCCAAGATCTTGCAGTGCAAGCAGTCAGTTTTTAAAACATGATGCTGACTTCTTCATAGTATTTAGCAGAGATTCATCTGTTTTGTCACAGTCTAGAAATAATAAATGGTGGCTGAAAATTTAAGTTAGGGGGAAAGTTGCTAACCAGAAGAAACAGTTGGTTTTACTTACTTGTGCTTTAGAGTAGGAGTGTGTTGACACCCGTTCCCTGTTAGCTTATCATGGTAAGTATTTGTTTACTTGGGAATTATCTAAGCTTTTCTACTTGAAAAATAAAAAATAAGAATCCTAAGTGTTACCTGCAAGTCCTGAAACACCATCGTGCTTATGTGTGCCATTTTTGTGTGTCATATGATTGTATATAAAAAGACTGAGCAAACTCAGTGATGGCACATGAGATGGATGAGTTATCCTTTAAGATAGCATGACCACCTCCACAGCCTTATTTTCATCCTTGCTGATGTCATCTAGAGTTCAAGACTCAGTTGCAATTGACCAATTTCTCATTAAATATTGGCAACATTGAGTTAACAGTGTGTCCAGGCAGCTGGGAAAGCCAACCCTATCATGGGGTGTGTCAAGCATGGCATTGCTATAGCTGGTTGAGGGAAGTGAATGTCCTGCTCTACACAGCTGTGGTGCGGCCTCACCCTACGTTTGGGGTCCAGCAGTACAAAATGACATAAAATTGGAGAAGACTGAGGGGAGACCTCGTTGCGAAGATCTCACTGCAGCCTACAGCTTCTTCACAAGGGGGAGTGGAGGAGCAGTGCTGATCTCTCTGGTGATGAGGGAATGGCACAAAGCTGCATAAGGGGAGAGTTGGGCTGGAAATCCAGAGAAGGCTCTTCTCCAGAGGGTAGTCACGCAATGGGACTGGTTCCCTACTGCAGTGGTCATGGTACAAAGCTTGCTGGAGTTCAAGAAGTGTGAGGACAGTGTCCTCAGACATACAGTCTGTTTTTTCAGTTGTCTTTTGTGGAGCAAGGAGTTGGATTCAATGATCCACATGGGTCTCTTCCAGTTCAGGATATTTTATGATTCTATGGGTGACTTTCATTTGCTTTTTCCTTTATGCAGTGGCTATTGTAGCCTTTGATCTGGATGTAATATGTGTTTGGCCCTATGGCCTTGACTTTGCATTGTGCTGTTGTGCACAATTCATTTTAGCACATCCACATATTGTGGATGAAACACACATGGTTGGTAGAAGTACAGTCCTTCACAAAATTATCCATTGCTGGAAAATATGAAACACTTCTGATGTCTAGAATCTTCAAGTCATCAAATGCAGACATCTGCAAGTACAGGAAAAGAAGTAATAGGTGCTTGCTGTAAGATAAAACTTACAAGTGTACAAAGAGTATATGCATGAAGAGTAACAGTCTGTATTTGAAAGCCTAAGCTGTTTCAATTCTTTATTTTTAATTCCGATAAATAAATAATAGAATGATCAAGGAAGCAAATCACTCACCTGTGTGTGCACTTGTGTCTTTCACTGATGTTTCTGCATGTAGATGATGTCACTTGAGTGTAGTTTTCTAAGTAAGATATTACAAATACCTCTTATGGTGTTTCCTTCAAGTAGTTGTTCTGGCTGTGTCTTAAAACTGTTTTTTGGTGGCTTGCATAGGCATCTGCTGTAGCTGATGAGGATGATATCTTGTGCTGTTGCAACAATTTACTTCCAACATCTTATTTCAGTTGCACAGCTCATAGGCTGTTTAAAATGTCTGTAGCATGAACCACTCCTCCTTAGGATGTGTCATGCATTGATCTGCCATGCACACAACTGCTTGCTTTGGCAGGACCACTGATAAATAAAATAGCAGTGGTTGCCAAGGAATTTGAACAGTAACTTCTCCATGTGCTGACTGTATGTACTGTAAAGTAGGCTGCCTTAATCTTCCCTTAACTAACTCTCTATTCATTACAGTCCTTTCAGTGACTTTCTCCTGTCCTAGTTTTGCTTCATATTAAATCAAATATTTTACTTTTCTCCAAGCTGGTCATGTTGTCCTTGTCTAAGGAAGAAACGGGCTTTTTTAAAGACATTTATCTAGCTTTTTAAACAGTCAAAATCTCATTACATATTATTCTCTTCATTTATTGCTAGTACTTGGTTCTGTTCTCATTCCTTCATCAAGTTAGGATCAGAAATTCCTTCTTGAAGATCACTTTGTCAGATGTTCCATCAGATATAAAACCGCTCCTTACCTGAAAGTAAAGATTTCATTCAACACATCCTGACAGGGCACAAATGGATTTCTTGTCTTCTTGCTTATCTTTGTTTCCACCAGGCAGGAGGATATGTGAGCTTCTGGTCGCTGTGTCTTCTGGAGCTGAACACAATTGCTCCAGTGCCTCGCTGAGTGCCATTTCATGGGTTTTTCAGATGGTCCCAGAATATGTATTTGTTTCTTCAGTGTAAAAGATGGCACACCAGGAAATGTATTTACTTCTAGATGAGGATGCTTTGCCATTTGATGCTAAAGGCAGGTCTTTCTTGGAGAACAAAAATCAAGATCGGGAAAGTTGAAATGACTCATTAGTTTTCTTTTCATGATGATATGACTTTTTTTTTTTATAGTAAACTTGGTACTAATTTCTAAACAGAAGTGATATGCCTCGGTGGGACTGAAGTAATTACATACATCTGCTGTTGGTTCTCTGTAGTTTTGATGTGAGTATCTGTTCTGTTTTGCTTTTTATTATACTAGAAAATGGTGGGGAAAGATTTAGTGGTGAGATATGGATTAGGTTTTTATTTTTGACATGTATAGCTGCGAGCTGAAATTCACTACAGGAAAAAGAAGTCTTTTTGTTATATAAAAAAAAAATCTGATACGCATAACTCATCAAAGCAAGACTTGCATAGTTATTTAATTAATTAGGCAAATAAAATAATGGCTGTTAGTGAATTGTGCTTTGTTTCTCTTCCTGTATTTCATGTGTTAAATATTACTCTTTCTCACAAGTTCTGTTCACAACATAAAAGGATGGTACAAGGCTCCCTTGTCATCAGTTTCTTAGCTTTAAAAATAATTGACCTGAATAAGTTTAAATAAAGTGAAAGGAAAATGTCACAGAAAGAGGATATGTTGAATTTTTTTATTACTATCTTTTTAATCTTTTCCAGTGTTTCTTCGTGGCCATCTCCACATCAGTGGTCTGGCTGCTTCAGAGCTATCATAGCAAACAAACAATGTTACAACTGTACTTCAGTATTTTCTGAATACCCCACTTTTCCTTTTGTGCACATTACTGACCTCACCTGTGCCCTTCCCAGTGTCAAAAAGGGCCTTTTCTCCCAATGCTAGTTAGTGGCATGCATATACTCGTATTAATACTTTTAATCTGTATTTTTTTAATGAGTATATTCATGCCATTTTATTCAGCCACCCTTTTGTACGTCCCTGCTTCACAGTGAATGTGCTTGGCCATTACCCTGTGCTGTCTGTACCCTTCCTGGTTGAGTACTTAAAATAGTGGCTGCATTTAAATCTGATGGTTCCTCCATTACAGCTGGTTTTAATCTTCCTCGTTTTTTGTGGGCCTCTAACATTTTCCAAGAAAAGCATGGTTCTTCTGCATAGAAATGTTATGTATATACATGAGTGCTATAAATGTATGTGAATTACCTTTCTTTGGCCCTTAGAAGTCGCCTACCCAAGGAATCATAGGCTGGAAAAAAAAAGTCTGTCAGGATTTTCCAATCCTTAATTTCTGCCGAGTTTATCAAAGGTTTGTGTTTCAGTGACTCGTCTACAGCGATGTAGGTAGGTGGTTTCCAGGAAAAAGGAAACAATAACTCAGTATTACGTGACCCTGTAGCCCGTACAGAATTGCTCTCCCTGCTCGGCTCTTACCATTGCACCAGGAGCTCGCTGCTGTCTCGCCTGCCTACTGCATGACAAGGTCTGAGATGGTACCACCTGGATGCTTGTGTCACCTGGGGCTCACAGGCTGCCAGGCTCTGAGCATCGCCTGGGCTAGCAGAAAGGTGTGCGTGGCCAGGGAGGCTGCTGTGCTGATGGCTGTTTAAAAGCTTCCTCCAGGCTGACCCACATCCCTGAGGGATGACAGAAGGGAGCCTCCGCAGAGCAGGTAGTGCTTTGCTGGGACCAGCCGGGCATCTCTCTGCTCCATACAAAGTGTTACTGTGCGGTGTTTTCCACATCCTGTTCCAGCACTGCTTTGTGGAAAGGCACCTTGCAATCTAGCACAAACCTGATCTTTTCTCCCTTCCATTTCTCCCTCACCAGCTTTTCAGCATAGAAAAATGTGTTCCCATGCTTAGGTACTCGGAGTGTTTGTTGCGTTTCACAGGCTGAGATGCTCTTCCCGATCGAAAACAACCGACTGAACGTTCTGAGTATTGGCATGTAAATCAGTGTGCTGACCTTGCTGGGGTCTGGGAAAACCCGTCCCAGCTTCAGACTGCATTTGAACCTCAGGATGTCAGCAGTTTGAATCACTGTGCTATGCCCTGCATGCCAATTGCAGAAACCACTTCAAATTCACAGTGGTGTTTGAAACTACCAGGAGCAAGGCTAGCACAACAGGGCTGCAGCATCTACCTTGTTCTTCTGTGATGGCAGTCTGGCATTTGAAGTTAATTTTATTTTCTTTCCTCTGTCACCTTTTGTACAGATAAAACAATTTAAGCCTGTGTATTAGTGGGGTGCTCCAACACTAATGGGCAACTAAAAACCACCATGCAGCTCTCTCACACCCTCTCTCAGCAGAACAGGAGGAGGGATGTAGGATGGGAAAAAGGCTCAGGGTTGGTACAAGGACACAGAGATCACTCTCCTATTATCATCATGGGCAAAACAGACTTAGCATAATGGGGGTTAATTTATTGCCTGTTAATAACAGACTAGAGCAGTGAGAAACCAAAAGCAAACTGCAAACACCTCCCTACCATTCACCCTCCTCTACTTCCTACCCCTAAGTGATACAGAGAAAGGGCTCTGAGGCCACCTCTGCAGCCTCCCTGCTACCAAAACCCTCCTGTGTAAACCCAGTACAGCTAAAGGTGCAGAGAAAAGACAGAGAATCACAGAATGGTCTGGGCTGGAAGGGTCCTTAAAAACTATTCAGTCCCATCCTTCCTCTGGACCAAGTTGCCCAGGGCCCCATCCAACCTGCATTGGAACTCTTCCAAAGATGGGACATCCACAACTTCTCTGGGCATCCTGCACCCATGCCTCACAGTCTCACAGTGAAGAATCTCTTCCTGATATCTAATGTAAATATACCCTCTTTCACTTTAAAACCATTACACCTTGTCCAATTGCTACAGGCCATAGTAAAAAGTCTTTCCCCAAAAGATATTTCTGTGCATGTGATTTGAATGTCATGTACTTGACATAAAGTTGAGAAGGGTTTTGAGAAGTCATCTAGTTTGTTACCTTACTCTTAGGCAGGATTAACTGTAGTATCCAGGAGAGCTTGGACAAATTTCTGTTTTCAGGACTGCTGGTCTTGAAGGCTTCAGCACTTTTGGATTGTCTGAAAATGTTTCTCATAACAGTTGCCACTAAAGAGTAGGATACTGAGGTATTGCAGTGCTCTTCCAGCACATCAGTCTATTGCTCTACAGCAGTCAGAAAGATGTTAGTGCAAAATGTGTGTAAGCAGAATGGAAAATGTGAGTTATATTACTGTATAAATCGATGGTTTATCCATCCTTGAAGATGTTAATTCCAGTTTCCCTGTCTCAGAAATAGATAAGGACTCTTCAGACTAGAAAAGGGCAAGGGCTGACAAAGTGGTGGCAGAGTAGAGGTCTACAGAGAGCACTTGGAGGAGGAGCCACGAAATGAAGCTAGTGGGCTGCAAGGAAAAATCCCAGAGCAGTTTGTGTTCTTGGGCTCTTTCTGAGGTATCTGAAATTGATCTGACACGTGGAATACCAGCTCATCTTTGTTGTGACTTTTATTGTGGTGTGGTCATTCTTAGGCCCTGTCTGTGTTTATGATTAGAAAGCTGTTTCTGTCTAAGTTAATTTTTCCATACGTAATTTTTGTGTATATAGAGAACCATTCATCTCTTCTGTAAAATCTTCACTTGTGTACGTAGCTGGTGTGTAGGAGCCCTGTTAACTCCTGTTCAAGCTGAACTACTTGTTCAGTCCATGCCTCAAAATAAGAGCCCTTGGTTCGTTTTCTCAGTGATTTTTCTTGAGTTCATTTTAACTACCTTTGTAGTCCACAAATGTCTGAACTGTGGTATCAAAAACTTGATATAATAATCTTTTGGCTTATATGACATTGCCCTATGGCAAAACAGTCAATAGTACTCATAAAGTATTGTGGGGGCAGCTATTTCTTACCAGCACTATTTGTTCACATCCGTTGTCTTTCCGTTGTCTTCTTCCTACTCTTGTCCTCTTGGTGTGCTTGCAATCCCCTCTTGTCTCTGCACTGTCTAGAAGCTTAGCATGTTAATTAGTCTAAAAATGCATCCAGCATGTTTCTGCATCACGCCCCAGCATCGTTTTGTGCGTGCTAGCTTTATCCGATCGACATTTGGAGCCCTGTATACCTGCTATTAATATTTACTTTGGTAATTAAGCTCTTCCTGGTAATAAGAAAAAAATATTATAATAAAAAAGTTAGCTGTATAGATTTCTCGGTGTGATAGAGTTGAAGGTGATTGCAAAGAGTTTCAAGCAGATGTAAACAAACATGGGTTATGATGCCAGGTCAGTGCCAGGAACGTGAGCAGCAGCGTGCTTACTGCTTGTTCAAGGACCCCAAACATCCTTGGGACGCTCACACTTCAGTGCAGCCCGTTTGTGGTTTGGAGATAGAAGCTGTCCAAGGGTGAGATGAAAAGTGTCTGTGAAGCAGGTTAAGTGCCGTTCCAGGTAGTGCCTGGTAGTGTCCAACATGGCCCTGGTCACTGAATACTGTTGTTTGTTTTCACAAACCCGCACCTCGCAGTTTCTGAGCGAACAACTGCTGTGAGGAGACCATAACCTCTGGATTTCAAAGGAGCCATCGTTTTGCTGGTGCCTCTGTGGTTAATGTAAGAAAGGTGTCTTGCCATAAACTTTTCCGAGGTATTCAGCAAGGTTGGAAAGGGGTCGGCCCGGGCAGGAAGCCCTTGTCTGTGCTATAAAGAAAATAGCGAGTAACAAAATGAAAGCATCAAAGGCCCAACAGGATGCAGTCCCATGAGCCCTCTCTGGCATGTTAGTCCTGCTTGAAAGTTAGCATTGAGTGAAGAGTGACCTTAAAACTCGCTTCATTCAAACAGACTGGGCTCAAGTTTAAAGTTCAAGGCATTTTGTTTTTTCACCTGTTTCCTACAGTTTTAAGAAACTTCTGAAGAATTAATGTGTAACTATATCTGGTCACTGAGCCAGCGCTAAGAATTTTTCTCAAGGGAAAATAGTGTTACTGTATGGAGGGAGAGAAATGGATACTTTCTGAGCTGCAAGGGAGAGCTTCAGCAAAATAAAACCCAAACCCACTGCTACGGCAGTCACGAAGGGCTGCAGAGCAAGCGTGATACACACACTGCTCCTTTTGTTTAAAAAAAAACAAACTGCTGGGATGCAGTAGTTTTTGGAACCACTGCAAAAAGGATGCTTGTGGCCGGAGCTGTAGGGAGGCAAGGCCATGCCCCCGGTTCAGGATCCAGCAGCTCAGCCAGGACAGGGCTCTGCAGCCCCACAGCCGAGCTCACCCCCACCTCTCCTGCCCTCCTGACCCTGAGGCAGCCCCCTGTCCTCTGATCTTTGCATCCCACATAGCAAAGGGAGCAGTAACGCGGCCCACAAGCAGGCCGCCCCTCCGCTTTTTGTAGTTAAAAGAAAGAGTTGGGAGAGATGACATACAGATTTCATTCGCATTTCCTCGCGCCGTTAAATTTTAATGATTCTAGCATGAATATTTCATGAAAGAACCTTTTGAATGGGTTGGTTTTGTCCTGGCACCTACTACCTCGTATAGAATCTGATTCCTATTATTATTATTTTTCTCTCTGAGGTAGATCAGCAGAGGTCTGAAGTGTCAAACCAGATTAAGTGAGGAAGGCCGCTTTCCCTTGGCACCGCCAGCTGCCCAGCGACACGCTGCTGCTGGCTGAACCGCTGTGCAGTGACCCTAAAATACAGTCCTGCTCTTTGCTCTCCTTGCCACAAGGTGGCTGAGGACGGTCTGAAAGCACACATCTGAGCGCTGGGAGTTGAGCTGGGTGTGGAGCAGTCTGTCCAGAATGCAGCACCCAGCAACACATATGCAAAGGCAGCGTGTTGAGCTTACCCCAGGCGGATGGCGGGACCATCTGTGGTCATGGAGGGGAGGGGAAGTTTGGTCATCACCCTTCTTGCAGCTGTGGAAGTGCTGTGAGTCTGGGGCTTGCAAGTGCCATCTCTGTGTAACCTGGGACTGAAGTTTTCCATTCCTCAGTCTCCACTTAACCTACCCAGTGAATTCATTTATTTACATGCTGAAACACAGAATCATAGAATCGTTTGAGTTGGAAGCGACCCTGAAAGGTCATCTGGTCAAACTCCCCTGCAATGAGCAGGGACACCTACAGCTCGATCAGGGTGCTCAGACCCCCCATCCAGCCTGACTTTGAAACACCCCACCCTGGGTTAGCGAGTTCCGTTGTTGTGGTTGGGTTTGCTGGGACGAACGGTAGCATGCTGGGTGTACTGCTGTCAGTCTGAAGGGAGCGCTTCCAAACTGACTGAAGCTGCTCAGCCAAAAATATGCACTTCTTTGTCACCAGTTTTGTGAGTTTTAACACTTTTCCCTTAAAACTTTTCAGAAGCTTATCTTCAGATGTTCAGTAAGGAGAGATCTTAGCTTAGTGGAAATGAAGCATATCTTTTTCCTACAGATGCGCCACTCGGTACTGAGCTTTTCATGTATGTTTTAGGTTTCCCTTTTTATTTTTTAACTTATTAACTCTGACAAGTAACCTCTTGGTTGTGAACAATTTAATTCACAATTCATTTTTCTGATTCAAAGTGAACACGAGTGCCCTAATCCCCTAATGGGAATTAATTGCATGTTTCAGTGCTTAACTCTGATCCTTTCCCAATCCCCACTGGGACATGTTTCTTCCTGAAAGATCTCTGTTTGTTATTCAAAACACAGTCTGAAAGGTAATGATTTTTCTTATAAAAGGGAGTCAGACGATCTGAATATTAATGTCCTTTTTATTGTGAGGGAATGAGCTGCATCTGAAAAAACTCATTTATGTCATGAAGGATAGATTATGCTGGAGTATATCTGATAAAACACAGAGACAAATCAGCGTGGTCTTTTTTCTTGCGTGAAAGCTGTTTGCCAGTAAATAAAGGCACGCACCATTTTTGCCGAAAAACTATTCTGCAGAGAGAAACTCTTTCTTCAAAGGGAGAAGCTCCTCTGCTACTGGTTAAAAGGCCTGGCGATCATAATTGACTCTCGTCTTGGCTGGTAATGTTCCCTTTGGATAACCCAGCTGACCTAGCTACTAAATTAAGAATAAATAGCTGAAAAAAAAAACATTAATTTTCTGCTTCCAGTCAGTTTTTAAAGATTTTTCAAACTCTGAACATTGTTTAACAACAAACAGAGCTTCATGTTCTCCTCTGGTGGTTGGTGTATGGCAGGCAGCTGCCTCGCTGCTGTGTGGGTGGAACAGAAACAAAATCAGGGCAAAATCAGGAAAACCATCACTTGCCATGCAGGAAGAATTGGGGATGAACAGGGCAGTGTGTGAAAAACAGAGGAAAAGCTAGGAAGGTATGGGTGGTTTCTGCTTTTCAGTAAGGCCAATCTTTTATCCCATTTAAACCGATTTGTAGAGTTTTATGCTCCTAGATAAAACAAATGTTGAACAACATTGTTCAGGGGCTGCTCAGAAGATGTGGCTAGCACATGTGCAAAACAGTGACTGCAGGAAGAGTTGGGCTCTTGGGCATATCTAAAAAAGACTTCAGGATGGATTTTCCAGTTTTGTTAGCACTGAAATAACAGGGTCCTGCCTCCCAGTCCATCCCCAAGGTAAACAAATGGAAATAGCGTTGGCTCTGCTCACCAGGACAAGAGGGGTGAAGGTGCTCCTGACGACACTGTTGCCTGGCCTGCCCTCATCAAGTCAGCAAAGGAGGGCTGTCAGCTGGGAGTCACTGAAAGCACCAAAGAGAAATGTTGTTTTTCCCTTTCCCTGAACAGGCGAGACAAACACGTCCTTGTGCTCACAACGGCAGCTTCCGAGCAGCCCTGGCTCAGCTGGACGTGGCCTCCCCAGCTCTGCTGGCGTTCAGCAGGCAGAGCCAGCCAGCAGGACCTGGTACTGGGGCTGCGGGAAGCCTTCAGCATATCCCCGAAGTGGCCTTACAACAGGTTGAACTTAACCCAAGCCTGTGCCAGGCCACGTCATTCTGCAGCACAGCACTTGTTTTTCCAGGGCTGATGTTCCAGCCTTTTCATTCCCCTTCAGGACAGGCAGCTCTGTGGTCGGGCTGAGTGATGTCCCAGTTTGCACAGTGTTAGCTTGCTGCAGCTACAAGCATCGCGCTTCTTACTGTGCTTTCCTGTTTGTTTGGGGCTTTTTCGAGAGTGTAACCAAGTTGGTATTACTAACATAAAAGATGCTCACCAGAAAATGGATGCAAATGCAGCAGAACATGATGGCAAGTTTGAATGCATTAATTTGCTTTGGGATGATTAATACCACTGTGCTTTATTTTACCATGAAACAAGATACTTGAACTGAAACCAGGCACCTCTGTCTCTGAATATAATGTTGTTTCTCAAATCCTGAATATTGCCATGGTGAAGAGGAGGCACACGCTGTGCTGGGCTGCACAGACCTGGGGATGAGGAAAAGTCCATCACAACAGCCTTTAAAGCCAGCCCCTCTGCCAAGGAGGGGCAGAATTGTCCTTTGGCTTCACCTCTGCAGTCTTAACACTACCTGGACTTGGCTGGGACTACTTAAACCGTAAATATGGTAGAGCAATTTAGTGAGGTGCGTGTGTAGCTGAACCGAACTGTGCCTTTTTGTTATTGTTGTTGGGGTGTTTTTTTGGTTGGTTGGTTGTTTTCTTCCATGAAGGATGTGTTAATTGGAACTTGTTCCTATCACTGGGATCACTCCCTGGGTTGCTTTCGGTGTGTTACTGAGCACGGCATCATACTTTGTGCAGCCCAATGCCAATTTAATCATGAGAGAGGCAGAAAAACCTTGAGGAAAGCTTGAAGCTCAGCACTGTGTTGGCTGCTGGCATGGCTTCCTTCGAGTCATAGAATACCCTGTGTTGGAAGGGACCCGTAAGGATCGTTGACTGTAATTCCTGGCTCCGCACAGCAGCACCCAGCAATCAGACCTCCTCCTTAGAGAAGGCCAGTCACAAATGTAACATCCACCTTTGTCCCTCTGCTGCTTTTGCAGGTACGATGGCTCGTGTCTTTGTGTACGGCACGCTTAAAAAGGGCCAGCCCAACTACAAGCACATGATCAACACCGCCAAGGGGGTCGCGAAGTACCAAGGAAGGGGTCGCACGGTGGAGAAATACCCTCTGGTGATTGCAGGGAAATACAACATCCCCTACATGCTCAACATCCCGGGCACGGGACACCACATCGCAGGGGAGATTTACACTGTGGATGACCAGATGCTGCGGTTCCTCGACGAGTTTGAAGGCTGCCCAGACATGTACCAGCGCACAATGATGAGAATCGAGGTGGTGGAGTGGGAGGGGAAGAGCGGCACAGCCGAGGTGCGACCGGCCAGCAGCGGGGTGATGGAGTGCTTCGTGTACAACACCAGCACCTACCAGCCTGAGTGGGTCCAGCTGCCCTACCATGACAATTACGATTCCTCTGGGACCCACGGCCTCTCCTACGTGCTACGAGAGAACAGAGATTGAGCTGGCACAGCCCTGCGAAGACAGTTCTAAGCAGGTGTTGTGTGGCAGCCCTACCAGCAACCCCATAACGCCTTTCTCTTAAATCCCCAGATCTGTAACCTTCCAGACCTGGGCACGCTGGCTGTAGTGCTGCAGTGCTGTAGGCCTAGAGACTGGCACAGCCTTGTGCCCCCACTAACCCACCCTAACTGGTTTCGCATGATGGCCAAAATAACTGTGTTTGTGCACAGCAGTGAGGGGGGTTTATGTTCTTTCCTGCCCCCTGACCCCTTCACCTCAGTGCACGGCCGAGGTGAGTGGAGGACAGATGAACACACTAATTCTTTCTTACCTGAATTGATAAATTTATCACGTGTGTTCCATAAGCTGGGTGGAATAATGACGGTATTGTACTAATAGCTAAAACTGATTTTAAAAAATCATATCTGCAAACAAAGTAAAATGCACATCTAATATTGTCCTGTAGGCTACTGAATGTAAACCAAGTGGCAAGCAAATGTCTGTGGGGGAAAAATGACCACACAGGTAGTCTGCCTTTTGGGAAAAATACAACATTGCTGTAGAAATAAAGGGAAGAGATTTTTAAAGATGACTGTTCTTACTTCATAATGTTTTTTTCTGAACTGGAGGTGATTCTTTTTAAAATACATTTAGTTTTACGAGATACTGTAAAGAAATATTAAAGAATTATTAAAGAGAATTCCATTTAAAATCGTATATGTTTCATTTAGCATCCTAACTAAGCGCTTTAGGTACCGTTTTCAGTTCAGTGAGTGACTGGGATCTGCATGCCGAGGGCCAGAAAAGCAAACCTGACTTCAGCTGCCCACTGCACCACACCAGCTGCAGCTTTGGTGAGCACTGTTAAGGCGACGCTGAGCCAAGCACTTTCATGCAGAACTTGCAGTTGCATGCAGACTGAATTTCCTACCGAGGGGAAAGATCCTTAATCATGTTATTAAAAAAATAAGAAAGGACCTATATGTGATTACTGCAACATTTAAAGACTACTGTCCTCATGACCCAACCAACTGTGCTGGCTTCTGTACAATCTGGGGATACTGTGGCTGTGTTGTTGCACTGCTGTGCCTTTTATTTCCTTCAACTGCAGCGTTTGGTACACTGACATTGTGTAATTTAGAATGCTGCTGCAGGGACAAGGCTGTGAGCAGGGAATGTGTGTCATGCAGTGAGCCAGACTACAATGAAGTGTACCAAGGGGACTGTTCAGAACTGTATTGTACTTCTGCTTCACTGGCAGGAGCTCTGGGATGGCCAGAGATCAGCACAGGGAGCCAGGGTAAGGAACCAGCCTGAACTTCATTAGTAATGGGCATTGCTGCCACTCGAGTAGAAAAACAGGCTGAGAGGTTGTGCTTCTGCAGCAGGCACACTGAACTCTGAAATGCTTTTCAAGCAGAATATTCATTTTGTAAATCTTTTCATCGTGCTTTGGTTTAGGGCAACCTGCACAGTGCTGTGCCCCTTCTGCAGGAGGTGGGATGGCACCAAGGACATTCCTAGGAAAGGCTTCAGGGTCTCTGCCTCGGTTTCTCCAAAGCTGATTTTATGAACACTCTTAATTCCTCACCGAGCATTCAGAAGGAGCCCCTACACAACAAGAAGTCTGACACGTGGATCTCCTGGCCTGTAGGAGCTCAGAGGACAGCATGCTTGGCCTGAGGGGCGGCTAAGGGGACTTGAGGCCCATGCCTGGAAGGCCTTGTATCCAGTGACCAGCAGAAAGAAGATAAAAGGGAGGGCATTTGAGCATGGAGTTTAAGTAAAAGAGAAAATTCCCTTAGAGCTGCAAGTGAAAATATGAGGGAAAGTCTGCAGTAGCAAAATAAAACATCTAACCCATAATTTAAAGCTAAGTCTGGACAAAGGCTTCACAATATTACAATAAGCCTGACCAGAATTTAAGCAGTAATTGTTCAGCACTTACACAGAGTGTAGGAAACTGCTGAGTCCATTCAGTGGTTAATTTGTCGCTCCTATCAACCATTCTGTACAATTTGGCTGGGGCCTCAAACCGGTGAGATTACCATGGAGAAGATTAATCAGCTTCAGGCTTTTGTTATGTTTTCTTTTTACGAAAGAAGCTTTTCCTGTTTTAAAGCAGAAATGGTATTTTATTGATTCTACTTGATCCTGAAAAATCAAAGAATTACAAAGGTTATGTACAAGTATTTCTGGAAGTAAAAATCTGAGATCTGTTGCCAAGGTTTAACATCTGTGTTTGCTGTCTTAACCACTGATACAATAAATACGGCTCTATAAAATCTTCTGTAGGAAGGTCCATCGTCTGTCTTGAATTGCTCTAATTTTACTTCATGGATGGAAATAACCAAGGTTGAGCTAATTCAACAGAGGGAAGGCAACCTTTCATTCCAGTTCCACCAGCAGATCTCCTTCTCCAACAGTATCACCAGCTTTGCAGTGCACAGCTTTCACCTACAGCACAGAAACAGAAAGAATCTCGGTGTGTAGATCAACACTGTCATGAAGTTCACACTAAAATTTTAAACCTTTCAGCAGACACTTTGAGTATTCAGCATTCATGCTTGGACATTACAATACAATATTCTGGTATTTCATGGATTACAGACTGGAAGTATTAGTGAGTTTCGGGGCTGCAGCCATGAAGCTGGGTTTCCCTTAATCCCTGCACTTGCTGAGAGAAATTGATTCAAATCCGAGTTGGAATCCTCTAATGTGACTGAACTTGGCAAAGGGCTACAGTTGTCAAATAAATGCAACTACTTCGGTAGATGAGTTCTTTTACTGAATGAACATACTATAGTATGTCCTCTATAGACTCTCATTTCTCTAAAAAATGCTGAAATATGTGGAGCTTCAAAAGATATTTGGAGGCTCTGCATTAGAGTTTGCTTGCAGCGTCAATCTGGAGCTCCCACTGAGGTACCTGAGTTGTTGGATGAAGACTCACTGAGCAGTTCATCTGCTTCTGTCACCTGAAGGTAACAGGCTCCTACAGGGAACCCACAGCACACCCAAAACTGGGCTGATGGGGCTGCACAACTGCCCACATCTGAGTGCAACAGCCTACAGCCCTGTGAGCTGTAGGTGCACCTCTGGCTCTGTCGCACAGACTCATTCACAGCATTGACCAAGAAATGAAGCTGAATATTGTTGGCAGGCGAAAACTTCACAAGACAGACAAGAAACAGCTTTATTTCCAAATCAATACCTACACAGCCAACCCAATTTCTGAGAATCGTCTTTCAGGAGATTAAAGCAGTGTGAGAGATACTCTACTTCTTTCTTTTCTTGCTTTACAAAGCCAAAGTTCAGCACACTCAGCCTCCCCAGTGGTTTCTGCCACGTGCTGGCAGTGGCCATGCACTCCTCTCCCTGGCCATGGCTTGCTCCCCATCCCTCCCTGCTAAACCACCTGCACGGGGTGAGCTCGGAGTGGACAAAACCACGTTTCTACAACTATAAACAGGAAGGGGAATGATGAAGAAAAGGAATTCAGACGGGGAAGGAAAATGGACGTCCTCCAGCTGAAGGCAAACAAACTGAGTTTCAAAACACAATTTCAATGCATTAAAAAAAGTGGGCTAACAGCCAATGCCAAACATCCCATTCCTGAGGAGGGATCAGGCTCCTTTAGCACTCTGAGCCGTGGTTTTGCACTGCAGAGAGGAGCATTTCTGTTCAGAAAGGACTAATTCACCAAATGGGGTTTTTATGTGCACAGTTGTGGGGAGTATTTATTAACTGGAAAAGGGCAAGCAGGATTTCAAGGAACAGGTCATTGGGATGCAGCGCACCTTGGTGGGAAAGGAAAGGTTGAAATGAAAAAATAAAGTGGAGGGAAGGTGGCAGTAGCACTTTAGTCACAAATACTCACTGGTTAAAAGCAGTGGAGACAAAGAGCAGCAAGAAGGGGTTAAACAAAAGATGCAAAACTGAAAAATAAATGCTATACAATATTAATCAAGTGAGAAAATAAGTTACAAAGGAATTAATGCGTGAAAGAAAATAACAAAGTGTCAATGTCAGAGCAACAGGAGAAAGTACATTCTCCCTCCTGTCCCCCCCATCGTCTGCCCCCCCCCTTCCCCCCTTTGGATTTATTTCCTCAAGACCCAATTTTACATGAGACGTACTGGAAGAGGCAAGCCCTGGTCCAAGCCTTGGTGACAATTCCAGTGCTGTGCCAAATCATCCTTTCTTGTAAACACACAAACAGTCCTTGGCATAGAAACCCATCCTCAGATCTCAGCAAATCTTGCCAACGCCTAACCCAGCCTGCCCTGGAGTCAGGCTCCTTGCTGCCTCCCTCTGGGCTAATGAACCTTGCAAGATTTCTTTCTATTATCATTCTTATTATTCTCCTTAGCAAAGTGGACTTGCTTCAAGAGAGTCCAGAGATGGGCTGAGAATGTGAGATTAGGAGAACAAAAATATCCAGATCTCCTGATGACTCTGCTCTCTCTCCCTGTGCAAAGGCTGAATCTGGCCATGCCCAAGTGATGTCTTTAAGCTGTGCATTACAATCCAGCACAGGAATGCTCTGAAGCCCTGCTCAGCAGCTGACAGCCCCCCATACAGATGGGGTTTCTCCCTATTATTGAAGCCTAACCAGTTCCCTGCTCAGAGGGCCAATAATTGAAAAAAAAACTACTCTTCTCATAGAATGATAGAATCATAGAATGGCCTGGGTTGAAAAGGACCACAATGATCATCTAGTTTCAATCCCCCTGCTATGTGCAGGGTCACCAACCACCAGACCAGGCTGCCCAGAGCCACATCCAGCCTGGCCTTGAATGCCTCCAGGGACGGGGCATCCACAGCCTCCTTGGGCAACCTGTTCCAGTGTGTCACCACCCTCTGTGTGAAAAACTTCTCCCTACAAAAATGCTTTCTATGCCTTCCTCTGAGTGGTTTGGTAAGATGAGATTGTTTGCCATTAATGAATTAACTAGCAAAGAGATCACCCTTCTTTAGCTGCTCTCTGGAAATAGGGAATTGGGGAAAATGATCTGTAACACCTTTCAATTCAACATGGCATTGTAACATCATAGAAAACAAATCATTTAGGAGAAAAAGAGTTATATGAATTTCTAAAGCCAGTAAAACTACTTCCTGCTGTGCTATCTACAGCTCGGAACTGCTTAACAGCATTCACAGCAGATGTAAATGTTAAAAATTAAAGACACCTCACTTCGAAAGACTTACAACAATCAGACTTAATTCCTTAACAACCAGAATCCTCCTTTTTTCCTTTTAAAATTCCATCCTATTTGACAAGCTGCATATGGTTTTAAGTGACCCAAGGTAGCTTACCTTGCCTGTTTTAGCAGCGATCATACTGTTCTGCATTTTCATTGCTTCAATTACACAAATCTCTTGACCTTCTGAAACCTGGTAAAATTAAAGCGGTACAAAATGAGGAGAGAGGATTTTAAAAGCTCTAAGTGCGGACGGTTCTTTTAGAAAATAAAGGGATTATTTCATTAAACACTACAAGGCTTCCGGGGCGCAAGTCAAGTCAGCCAGTTACGTACGGCCAAGACGCAAACCACTGCTGCTTCTGGCGAACAGAGGAGAAGGAATCACCTGCTGAAAGTCATCAACCCATGCCAACCTGGGCGGCCCCTTGCCCATCTCACACACTCGGCTCGAACTTTCACAGCTCGCATTTCACATCCGCCGCAGCTCGATGTCAATTAAATCCAGACCAAAATTTAATTTGCTCAGCCTCTGCTATGCTTCCCTGGCACGGATCCCATGGATGCAAATCCTGGTGGGGAAGCCAGACGTTTCTTGGCACCTGTCCTGGGGAGCGCAGGAGGGAGGCTCCGGCCCTGCACGTGGCGGTATCCAAGGAGTGTGCTCACCACCAAAAACCAGACCCCGGGGCTTACGGTGGTCCATGGGCTACCTACAGATGAGGGCAAAAATATACAATCCGGGATTTACCCCTCAAGGGTAAGATGGGGATCGCCCAGCCACGTCACAGAGATGGTCGTGTACCATTTTTCCAACAGCAGTGTGACTGATGGGCTTTTTGGAGTAAAGACGAAACATGTTTGCTCCGGGAGCACTGCACAGTAACCAGATCCAGAAGGGTAACCAACACTTTGATGACCGAAATGCCATCTCGAGCTTCAGGTGAGCGTTTAAGTCAGTAGCAGCATCAGCTCAGAGGACAGTGCCAAAGACTCGTGCTTTCTCCCTGGTTACTTCCCTCTGTTCCTGCTCCCTGTCTTTGTCTGTCTCTTGCACACCTGCTCCTCTGTGCGGGGCCATTCCCCAGCAGCTCCCTTCCTTCCTGCTCTCCCTCTTCCTCCCCCTGCCTCGCTGCTCAGCCTCTCTCCAGCCTGCTCTGAACTTCCAGACAGCTCTAAGGTTAACAGGAAGCTAGGAATAGCTATTTCAATTTAAAAAAGAAGACAAGCATGTTGGTTTGGTTTGGTATAGGATCTTTCAGAAAGAAAGAAATCTGCCGACCTCTGGTTAAACTCTGCTTGCCAGGTGCCTCCAGGCTCTGGGGTTGCCAAAGACTGAGGTGCTGAAGAGTGGATCTGAGTTTGGGGGTGTAATTTCAAGGGCACAAGGAACTCTTGTGCCCAGTGTGACTCAGGTTGTCAAACCGTGGTGCACACTCATGTCCTGTAACAAGTGTCTGAACAGAGTTCTCAGAATACACTTACTGGGCAAGTACAGAGTTGTCTTCACAGATCTGCAGTGCAGAAGTAAAATACCATTAAACACAAGTGGCCACGGCATGGAGATGTCTGTGAATTTGAATTTTTCCATTTCCCACCTTTCTCTACAATAAAAATTTTGCATTTTACATACTACCCGCTGGGCTGATGACAAAGGAATTGGTGTCTGGGAAGGAAATAATCCACCCAGCCAACAAACTACATAGCCAAATAAGCAGTAAACATCCCACAGTTGCACTAATTGAAAGGAAGGAGGCACTCTGAGTACGCAGCACGTGTTCAAATGCTGTGTCAGTACTTGTGACAATGCGCAATTTGTTCCAAATTACTTTGGTAAAAGTGTCACTTAAGCCCAGAAGTTTAATTACCGTTCTTATGTTAAACCTTTGCAGCTCCACTCATTGTGTAGCAGGGCAACAAATCCTAAAATGAGGCACTCGTAGCTGCCTCTTCTCTTTTTCAGCCTTTTGGGCATTGTCCAATTTCTTTCATTACATAATTGCACATATCCCTCCTGCCTGTCATTTAGACTGTAAATGAAAGCCGCATTGATGTGTACGATTTCTTGCTTTCCAACTCACTTCTCTAAGGATTTATCTAGCCGGTTTATAAGGCGGGATTCTCTTTGTATGACTTCTTTCTTTCTTTCTGGGAATGGTACATCACTGCAAACTTCAGCGCAGAGAGGTCTCAGTGACAACTCGAATCTGTCAAAACAGGCAAATGGAAAGCAAACGGAAATCCTCCCGTTGGGAGCTGGGTAAAATAGATGGGCCCTCTTTATTTTCAGGGACTGCACGACGTGCTTTATCTCTTTCGGGTGAGCACTTTCGCCACTGAGCAATACAGGATGAGGAGAAGAAGCCGAACCTGAGAAGCAGCAGTGCTGCCTCGCTTGCAGGAGGGGCACAAAGAGGAGGCGCACCCAGGGACAGGCACCACTGCCAGGGATCTCCACGAGCACGCAACACTTTTCTCAGACCTCTGTGCATCACCCGGTACGGACTTCACGATTGTGACAGGGTGACTTCGGAGCGAGGCGTGGAAACTGCTCACAGGCCCCACAAGTCTTTCTGATAAACCCAATCAGCGCTGATGCACTTCCCCGCGCCCCGCCTAATTGCTGCAAAGTTTGCGGAGCTGCATCCCGCATCTTTCATCCAGCTCGCGGCGTCCTCTCCTTTGACACGGGGTCAGGGTTCACGTTCGCATCCGATGCTCCGAGTGGCCCCTCATTAGGCGGCAGCCCGCCTCGCGCCCAAATGAGTACGCTGGGAGGGGAGCTCAGCCCATTTACTCAGCAGATTTTAGCATGTTAAGGAGGCCCGAATGTCACACAGCATTGCCACGTTTTGAGGAGTTTCAGACATCTCCAGCTGATGATTAATTGTGAGTGATGGGAAATAAAATCCAGTAAAGCCAGCTGCTTGCCATGGTCGGCAAAATTACTATAATGGATATAGGCTGCCAATTTTCCAGTTTTACTGGCAAGTCTTCCAAGTGTAATTAAGGGAAGTTATAAATGATATGGAAATCTATCAAGTCCCATTTATTTTCAGAGGACTCCTTCCCTTGAGACTTTTATCTTCAAGCTTATAGTTTGCTTTGTTGTGCTAATGATTTAAACCACTTCTTATTTCTGATTAAAGCCCCCAATATCCTCCGTAAGAAGTTAGATCCACTTTATTCGCGGGGATTTAAAGAGACAGAAACCTTTGTAAAGTTGTGTTTGCTAATGGCCCTCGCTCTGTGGAGCCACAAACGAGCATCCTCCATCTTAGGCACTCTGCCACTACCCGGGTTGCTGTTTTCAGACAAATTCTGACAATGTGGAAAGATGCGGTGGGAGGAGGAAAGGGGCAGGAGGGGAAAGAGGGATTAAAAATAATAGAATAGAAAATCCCCCACCAACAAAAGCCTGAGGGCCCCCCAAATCCTAACGCCTCCAAAAACAAAGCTCACCGAGGCTGCCCCAGACACCAGGCATTTAGCACGGGGTGCTGTTGCTCACTAATGTCGTTTGATTTGGAATAAAAGCATGAAAATGATGTGCAAAGGCCTAAAATTGGAGACGTAAAGGATGACTGCACAGTATTCCATTTCTCAATTTCATCCTTCAGAGCCACAAAATGGGGGTGATACAGTTACTGGATGAGATTTACAGTAACAGCTGTGGTCTTCCCACACAAGGGAGGACCTTCTAATGGGCTGAGGTCTGTTTTGAACAGACGGGGAGTAGCAAAATAAGGTTCCCTATTAAGGGTGTGCGGGAATATTCCTGATAAAGAAAGCGAGTGGTGGGAGTCAGATTGCTTTAAGAGACCCAAATCTCCCTTCACTGGCAAAAAACAGAGCTATTTTAGAAAGTGCTAACTGCTAAATAAATGAGAGATGTGTAAATGTGAGGGTTTGGTTTTTCCTTCATCTCCACGCTACGAACTGTAAAGAATGCATAGGAACCAGTGCCAGGGGCATATGGCTTTCTCCTGCGCTGAACGTTCATACAAAAGACAGGTTCATCAGTCATTGGAGTATCTGGGTAAAAAATTAGCTCCTGATGGATGGTATTTAGAGCTTACCTGCTGCTCGTACATTACCAGGGAAACACGGGTTTCAAAACCCACATGACATTAGAAACTGCAGACCGTGAAATACCCCACGTGCGAGCGGGTGCGCTCCTAACGTCCGCCAGGTTACACAAAATCAGAAATAAGCTATTTAAACCCTCTGCCTAAAATTGGGCCCGCTGCAAGGAACCCTGGGTCAGCCCTACACAGGCCAATTAACGCACAGCATCTGCTGTATAGAAGCCGTGCATGAAGCACTTCCGAATGATTTCAGCAATTAAAAGAAAACTGTTTCCTGCCTGTTCTGACAGCAACTGTTTCAATGCAAGAGTGAGCACCAAATCATTGTGTGTGCAGCTGAAAAAATTAAGTCTGTTTTTTGTTTTTTTTCTTTCTCTCTCTTTTTATTTTTCCCCCCGTCTTCTGAAAAGGAGGTGGGAGGGATGAAGATTTCTTATGGAATCGGATCGTTCTTTTGTTGTCCGACATTCTGTGTTTTTCTGCCAAATTAGACAGAAGGCTCCGAGGGTTTACGGGGCCCTCTACAGTATCACCTTCTGGTGCACTGCGGCTCCCTAAAAAGGCGGATCGATATCAGCCCTGCTGATTTGCCTGCAAAAGTGAAAATCCCTCAATTACATTTTGAAGACCATTACATTTAGAACGCAGGTGCTCGGCCGATGCATAGCATTTTAAGGCTCTCAGATCTAAAGAGAGAAAAGAAAAAAAAAAACAACAAAAAAACAGTGACGGCTCTGAGCAGAAAGGATCTTCCGTTTGCTTAAAAGCAAAGGGAGAATTGGATTTTATGGGTATCTTCTTTCTAAGCTTTGGGGAGTCACCGGTAAACAGCCCCTGTGATTTCCATTACGCTGAGTCCTCTGAGTGAGAAGGGACAATGCCAGACCGTGCCACAGGAAATCCAGCAACCCTGGCTTGCAGGCTTCTGCAAAGTAATCACAAACACTCATTTACACCCATGCCAAACCACTGCACAGCAACTAGGTATGCATTTGTTGTGTAAAACCCTTACTAAAATTGGGGGGTTATTTATTTGTTGCCTAAGTTCAGCCCACATTGGTATCATTCCCCTTATGTTTCATTCTTTTGCTCTGACTTGTTGGCATTGAGCATCTAACAAGAAAACAAATTGAGGGGAACTGGATGAGCAGCAATTGAAATTCCTTGACGTTGCCCATCGCCATGTAAAATAATTAGTGCAGGCCTTCCCTTCATTCCAAATTAACTTTGAAAACAGGAGGTACAGAGTCGCAAAAATAATTAGCAGCAATTAATACACTTGACAAATCACTATCAACCTTTTTTCTTTCTTTCTTTCTTTTTTTTTTCTTTTTTTTTTTTTTTTTTTCCCAGCGCTCCTTTCAAGAGCGAATTTGCAGATAGCGCTTCCCCAATGTTGTGACCCCTGATTAACCCGAGGTCAGTGCCGGCCCCCTGACAGCAACCAGCACCGGCCATTGCACTCCCACTTATCCCAAACACACGTCCCCGCTGCCGCTGCGACCCCCAGGCGCAGGGGGAAGCGATCCGGGGCAGCACGCCTCCAGGGGGGAGATGCTCATGCTGCTTAGTCCCAACAACGCTGTGCTCCCAACACCACATCTCAGCCATGGCTGAAGAGTTGCTTGGCGTTCCAAAAGGCAACGCAGAGCAATAAACCCCCCCAGAATAAAAGCCTACGATTTCTTTTCCAAAGAAGTTAGCACTTTCCTCTAGGAAACTTGATCTAACTGTGGTGTCCCTGTTCATTGCAGGGGAGTTGGACTAGATGGCCTTCAAGGGTCCCTTCCAACTCTAAAGCTTCTGTGATTCTATGAAGAAACTCCAACAACATTGACTATTTGTACTTCTGCATAGGGACAGCAATTCGTTCTTAATTACTCAAACACAAATCTTAGGCTGTGTAACTGCATAAAGACATAGAAGAAAAATCTTTCTGTCAATTATAAAAATCACATATTAAAGCTATTAGCAATTTTTACTGCAACCACAGCAAAATGTCTCGAAGCCTTGAGTTGCAGGAGTGGGGAAACACTTGAATGCTTTTCTTCTTCAAATTTCCTATGAAAATGCTTTCATCTCCTGTTTACCAATAGAGTGGATTTTTCCCAACACACACACACACACACACACACACACACACACACACACATATCACTTATTAACCAGCGTTCTAAAAATGACATTGCTTCCTGACCAATTTTGGACACATTTATGTGTATAGAATGTAAACCCATTACTCATATCCATTTTTACACTTTTCCCTGGTTGTTATCTATCTGTTACAAATTCCTACCACTTGGAACGAGTTAAGAAGGAGGCATTTTTTAAACCTGGAGGACCAAAGGGCGAACATCCCTTAAAGCAGTGCACACCTGGCTCCTGGCAACTCTGTGCAGCTCTACCTTTTCTTCCCCAAGTTCAGAAATTAGGAAGCGTTTGGCATTACTTTGCTTTCCAGCAGCAGAGGTCAAGCGAAACGGATCTCTTCACACAGCAAGAACCTACTTTCCTGGGCTCGGGAAATAGAAAATTGTGGAGAAGGCATTTTTCACTATTTGTCTGAAGAATAACGACTGATAAATCGGGAGAGGGGTTGAATGCAGTTGAAAGTGCCTTCCTCAGCTGCTTTTAAAGTGTGGAGAGTACGCAGGATGTTATGCAGGTCAAAACGCAGCCCTCAAGTTATCACCACTCCACTTCCAAAAGACAGAATCCTTATTGGCAAGAAGAGAGGAAATCTAGAAATGTAGGCCACAATACTTAACCTCTCTTTTTTTGGCTGTAGAGGTGCAGAGATTCAGTTATGATGGAGAGTTTGTCCAGAGGTGCTTTACTTTTACATTTGGAGGAGGAGGGAAAAAAAAAGCCATTAATGTGAATGAGGCTCCCGGTGCTGTGTTGGCCTATTGACCAGTGCTGGGCTTAGCAATGCCACCTGTTCCACCCGATTTAATTACGACAGGAAAGCAACCAACGAAGACACACAGCTAAAAGTAAACACAAAACTAAGAAAAGCAAAGCCTATAGTCATGGGTCAGAATAGAGTAAGGACCACAAGGCTGCTGGGACAGCCCAAGGCTCGCTCTGTGGCTGCGTGTGGGTCAGAGCAGTGCTCAGAGCGATCTGCTGAAACAATAAACACACAAACACCCCTTCAAATTGTTATTTCCTACATAACCTAGCTGTGCCATCATGAAGGATGTAAGCTCAGTTTAAGTCTTTTGCCCTAAATAACGTTAACCTTCTTTTTGCTCTGCCAGATTTCGGATTGTTTTGTTGTTGGTGTGCTTTATGCTTCTGTGTGGCTGCATTGTGCTTCCAGGAATAACTGAGTGACAACTAATTACAGCCCTCCGATGGCACGAAGAAAAAGAAAGAAAGTAGAAAGTAATGAAAAAGCTGAAAAATTGGCAGCATGGCAAGTTCTGCTTCTCTCTGAATGACAACAGGCCCTTCCCCACTGTGCTCCTAAGATCTACACATCATCCTACAGACAAAAGAAAATAAATTCCTTGCATATGCACTATCTTCTGGCAGAAGTGAATTGAAAACTGCCTATCAGAGCAGCTGGAGGGAGGGTGCTCACACAATCCTCCACCAGTCCCGAGTATTCTTCACCAGCAGCAGCCAAACGAGAGCACTGTGCATGAAGGAAAATCATGCATCAAGCAAGGAAAATGAATGCAGAGAGCGGCATCGCCTCTCCTCTGGTTAAGGATGCAGAGAGAGGGGCTCCCAAACACCTCACACTTTACCTGGCTGGGTGTGTTGCCCTGTAGCAGAGCCACAGCCACTGAGTGAGAGCCATCCATCCACAGACCTCCCTCACCAGCTGCTTCTTCCCTGTGGCAGAGCTGGTGTGAGGAGAGCGAGGCCACCTGGTGCTGCCCACTGGACAGCCGTGCAGAGCCAAGCTGTGCTCTGAGCCACCTCACCCCACTGCTTACTGCACAGAACCATGCCACTCTCATCTCCCTCCCTCCCTTTTTTTTGTCTTTTTTTCCTTTTTTTTTTAACATTTTGGCATGAGTCCTGAGAAGGAAAAATGTAAGCGAAACCCTTTCTGATAAGACGAAATGTGTTTTTGCAATGAAAACACCAAGGAGCTCAGGTCAGCAGAACACAGATTACGCTGCTCCTATGCTCCACCACTCAGTGCCTCCAGCAAGAAGCTGCAGGAGGGGAGAACAGGAAAACATCCCCACACGTTATTTAGCAACTTGCGCTCTGACGCTTGTGGGTCTGTGGAGGCAGACTCAGTTACTTAGTTAACATCCCTTTGGCTCTGGCCTGCTTCCCCACTGGTTCCATTCCTTCTAAACAACACGGAACATTCTTCAAGAGAAAGCTGCAACATGTGGCAGAATTTATTCCTTCCAAAAGAAAAAAACACCATAAATATCAGCCTATAAAAAGGCTCCAAATCCTTCCCTTCCAAACGTTCCCCTCTACTCCCCACAAAGAACTGGTTGCTGCCACTCCCCATCAGCCGTAATTGAATACAGTGGGTAGGTGTGCACATATGTGTACATATGTATGTATGTAAGGCAGATAGCTGAGTGTCATCTGAAGGAATTTCTCTCTCGATAATATTTCCTCTATAGCTTTTCATGGTTACAGAAGATCCATTCAAGTGCCCCAACCTTAGAAATGATACAAAGTTTGATACAATGAATGCAATATAAAGCTGAGTATGAGGAAGTGATGGTTGGACTGGATGATCTTTTACGTCTTTTCCAACCCTGATAATTCTGTGATTCTGTGATTCTGTGAAGTAGCTACAAGCAGTTCTAAAACACTGCATTTCCACTTGTTTCCAGCTCAGGGCCAGGTAGGGAGCACTGGGAATCCCCAGGACAGCAGCAGTCTGTTCTGTTACCCTTCAGTATGTCAACTTCATCCCTTGTGCAGGACAAGGGAATTCCCATTAGGAGAGCAGGAATTCTCAGTTCAGAAAAGCCACGTCTCGTGAAATGCTACCAAAACCCAAGAAAACACGCTGTACCCCTTGTGTTCAGTAATATTTTCTTTGTTTCACGGCAGAAAAAACAGCAACTCCATCCTTCTGCCACTAACAGCACATATAAACACGTCTTTACAAGCACAGATATGTTTTTCCCCTTACCAAGGCACAAAACCAATGTGCCTTGCACTGCTGCTGTGGACCTGTAGCCATCCAAAAATACCCCTTTTAAACCTGAACGGTTCCTCCTTTTATCATTTAAATGAAAAACAAAGGAAAGCTTTCAGCTTTACTCCACAGGTGAGGTTAGAACCCCTGTGACCCGCAGTTTCAGCTGCGCCACGGAGAAATTTGTGCAGAATATATAGCAAAAACGCAGACACATAGATCCCATCTCTTACCATGTCCCCAGGCTTGACAGAAACAGCCACCACTGCTCCAGGCATGGGCGACCGCAGGATGCTGGAGGTGTCCTCTGCTGCTTTCTCTGGCATGTACTTGCTCAGCTCTGCTGCAGCCTTCGTCAGTACTTGCAATTTGTACTAAAGGACAGAAAGAGTAAAGGGTTTAGTTGTACCTCCGTGGATTCCAGTGAACGAGCCGCACTGTTTGGCAGCAAGTTTCTGAAGAATACATCTGGCATCTATTCTTTGCTGGAGTGCCCAAAAATCGCCGCTTTAAATCCTTATTTGGTTTCATTTTCAGGATGTAGAAAGAGAAATATGTGACCCTAAGCAGCAGCAAAGAGCACAGAAAAGGAAATAATCAAATGCAGTAAACAAATGTTGGGTTCATTTGCCAAAGTGGGAATGCAGAGGGGAGACACCAATGTACCAAACACAAACGTCCCTGTGCCCACTGCACAGTAACGTTGGTGGATAAGGAGCACTTTGGCATTCATTTCCAACACTGCATCCAATTAGAAACTGACCCTTAGGGACAGAGAGACAGGTTTTTAGTGTTGATTTTTAAATAAATGTGATGAATCTTAAATACTGCTTTTACTTTTTAAGCTTTTCTTCCAATCACGTACCTAAGCTATGCAGTGAATAACTTGTTTAGCTTTTCAGATTGGAACGTAATAACCAATTTCCCTTCCAGTTTCCATGTACCAGTAGAGGGATGGAATACTTTGGTGGCACTGAATCTATTTTATCCGTAATAAAAATCATTTGGCAGCCGTTATTCACCTTAAGACGTAGAAGAGTGATTCCTCTATCCTGCTTATTACAAAAATGGAAAGTAGCACTGAGCCCCAAGTGCCCAAGAGCACCCTCCAAACAAAACACTTCGGAAAACAACCGGGTGTGTGCACTCGTCGAGCTCCAGGCTTTCAGCTCTTAAAAACTTGAATGCCTTTGGCAATTCCCCGCATGCAGCTCCTCGGGCACATCGCGGAGCCCGTGCAGATGAACGCGGAGATCGGCAGATGGCAGCAGGTCTCTGCGCTACGCCGTGCCTTCGCCGAGCGAAGCCGGCACCGCGCTTCAACCTAATTTAAACAAAGGTTTTAATCAGCAGCGTCGGGTGAGGCGCATTTACAATTCAAATGCGCATTTTGCTGATGTAAAGTTCAACACCTCGCTTCGAACAGTATGTTTTCTTCCGAAACAATTAGCTATTGTTTTATTAGCGATAAAACGTCTTTACTTCTCATTTTTGCGCCGACAGAAAAAATCCGATTCCCTTATGGCGAAGGTAAAGGGGCCTCTGCCTACGGAAGCAGAACTGCACGTTTGGGAATGCCCGCAGAAGGAGATCAGTTCGACAGTGACATCCCTAAAAAGCAGCTTCCAAAGCCCAACCAAAACAGGGTCGTGGGGGACCGTCGTCCCCCAGCCGGCGTTGGGGCACGCAGACGATGTGCAGAGAACGGGGCGGCTGCTCGGTGAGAAAGCCTTCCATTTCTGATGGAGAGCAAAAAGGCGGTCAAACAAACCACCCCAGGAAATGCAATGGATGCTACAAGGATATTTCCTGCAGCGAGGAAAGTGCCAGGACCCCTTCCCAAACCCACGCCCTGGTTACCATGGCTAGGGCACCATACGGGCAACACCATTTTGTATGCAGAAAGCTGCTCCAACGCACAGCCTCCTGCAGGCGCACCGCCGTGCTGCTGAGGTCTGTGGCACTCGTGTTCCCAGAAGCAAACCGCGCTCAGCTCTCCTCGCACACTCTCCTCGGTGGGCATCCTGTGGTTTCCTTCCCTAGAAGTACAGTGTGTGTGCCACGTGTGTGCACGCGTGTGCACGGCCGCACGGATGCTGTGCGAGAAGGGAGGCTGCCCAGAGGAGATCTGATGACAGAAGTTGCAAATAGAATTGCAGCGGCGTGACAAGTCAAATAATAACATCTTATGCGTGTTTCTTCACTCCTGAGTGTCTGTTTTGCAATCACGACACACAAGTGTCTGCCAGCTTCTGAAGGATACGATCCTTAAGTGAAATTGCCGTGCAAATAAAAGCTTTTTACTCCTATTAAAATTCGTCTGAGTCATAAGTGGCACGGAAAAAAAGCTCGCCGAGCGTATTCTGCTGTCAATCTAATAAACATTCTGTGCAGAGGGACTATTTATCAAAGATAAATTGTACTTAAAAGTCCTTCATTAAATCTATGGGGGGGGATATAATTGCACCAAATTGCACAGTTTCAGTATCCGTGGTTGGTGTCTTCTTTGTACTCGGAGTTTGAAAATACAACGAAAAAAGAAAAAGGAAGAAAACAGAAATAAGTAAGTCAAATTCGTGGGCTGCGTCGCTGCCTCACGCAGGAGACAATTCTGATACCAAAGAGTTATGCGTAGATGCCATTTCGTTTTTCAGCCACTAACAGAGATAGACATCACCGCTCCTGGGCTGCCCGATTTCAAAATGTGAGCTCCAAGGGAGAGCTGAACCTTCTGCCTTCAGCTGGACGATGGCATTTTGCACCGACCCCCCCCCTGCACTCACAGCCCACGGCAGCGGGGGGAAAGCTGCGTCCTTCGGTGCGCTGTGTGCAAAGCCCAGCTCTACGCAGCAAGTTGAAACCTCCCAACCAAACATTGTTTTCACTATCTTTATAATTTTCGTATCTCTTGGATTCCTTTCTCTGCAGGGCTCCTGCTTTGCTTGGAGAGAGATGTGAGAGCCCGGGCACTCAAAGCTTTAAAACGCAGCTCTTTGTTATTGATGAGCTGTTCTTTTTGTATTTGTTTATTGTTCTTCGGTCTGTTTGGGGGATAAGCAAGTTACTGTAATCAGAAAGTAAAAAATAACAACAGTAAACTTCTCGGGGAAGGGCCCCTTTTTGGCACACTCGGTACACAAATGACCTTTCCTAATATAAAAAGGCAAAGCAGCAAAGAAAGGTTCCTTCTCCAGGACTGCCTTTGAAGTACTCCTGCTGCCGGCGGCCCCTGCAGCCACCGCAACAGCGGCCCTTTGTGAGGCCGTTCCCCACCTCTCAGGGCACCTCTCACCTCCCCGGGGGCTGCTGTGGCTGTGGGAGACCACGGTGCCCTGGGGAAGCCACAGCAATGCCACCGCCATTGAGAACATCCCCATTTTTCTCCACTGCGTCATTAACACTGCTGTTATACGTGCCGTATGGATCTCCCACATCAGCTGGTGAGAAGCAGAGCAGCTGCCATTGAAGAGGTGGCCAAGGCACACCTGAACCTCATTTTTACTTAAAAATAAGTTCTGTTCCTTGTACAGATGCAGTCCCCTTGCTGGGTATAGCAGCACATTGCATGCCTTCAGTGAAATGTTCCACACTGCGCACTGTTACAACTCACGTTAGTTTATTAAATATGATCTTCCCCATGCACCTGAAACTCATGTCCCCAGAAGCTGTAAATGTTCAAACTCCATTGGAGATTTTATAGAGCAATCTAATGTATCAGTGGCCATGTGTTATTACGACATTGTTTGGACTGCCGACCAGATGTGGATTTTCAGTGTGCTTTCCCTAATGCTCAACCATGTTTTCCAAATGTCTGTCATTCTTGTGGTCAGGGGGGTGAAAATCCTATGCAGCTCACATTTCAGCACAGAAACTGCTGTGCATCTTAATTATTTTCAGTAATCTTACAGTGTCATTTTTGGAACCAATGACATTTATTAACTGTGGCCACACAATTTCCATTTATCATTCCTAATCGGTCTCCTATCTCAAGTCACTTAACTGTTGTCACCTTGAGTTTGACCACTGCAGACCCATGAGGAATATGCTATGCAGTATTCATTCATGAAGATAATAAGAAGCAGTGGTGTTCCAGAGCTGAATACAATGAGCACACTGCCCTTTTTTTTTAATTAATTATTCTGCATTTTAACATAGGAATCAGTCAGGCCATTACCAGTTGGACCTGATGATCCCTATGGGTTCCTTCCCACGTGGGGCATTCTGTGATTCCATGATTTGAACAGGAGAGTGGTGTATTTATGTCATACTGCCCAGGGTGCCGGGCACCACCTTCTTTCAGAGACTAGGATTCCCTGCTCAGAAAGGATCCATCCATGGGGCATTCTGCAGATCGCGGGGGCTTTCTGCTGGCTGCACATTCTACAGCTGGTATCAGCAGGGTGGTGGCGAGAGCTGATGCCAGCAGCTGCATGGGATAATGGCACCAAAAGAAGGAAGGGGAGAAAGGAGGAAGGAAAGAAGGGAAGAATGAAAGAAGAATCACACAATCACCAAGGTTGGAAAAGACCTTCAAGATCATCCAGTCCAACCATCCGCCTATCACCAACAGTTCTCACTAAGCCATGTCCCTCAAAACAAAATCCAAACATTCCTTGAACACCTCCAGGGTCGGTGACTCCACCACCTCCCTGGGCAGCCCGTTCCAGTGCCTGACCACTCTTTCAGAGAAGTAGTATTTCCTAACACCCAGCCTGAATCTCCCCTGGTGCAGCTTGAAGCCATTCCCTCTAGTCCTATCACCAGTTACATGAGAGAAGAGACTGACTCCCAGCTCGCTACAACCTCCCTTCAGGTAGTCATAGAGAGCAATAAAGTCTCCCTGAGCCTCCACTTCTCCAGGCTGAACAATCCCAGCTCCTTCAGCCTCTCCTCATAACACCTGTGCTCCAGACCCCTCACCAGCTTTGTCGCCCTTCTTTGAACCCACTCCAGGGCCAGAAGGGAAGAAGGAAGGAAAGAAGGGAAGAATGAATGGAAAAGGGAAGAAAGAAGGCAGGAAAGAAGGAAGGAAAAAGGGAAGAACGAAAGAAGGGAAGAATGGAAGGAGAAAGGCCGGCCGGGAGCAGCTCGCCCGCACGAGCACGGCTTTGACAACTCCATCAGCGCAGTCTCAAGGCGGCTGTCAATCAGGATGCATCATTTACTACAACAGCACACGGCGGATTCTCTCGACGAGCCGCCTGACAGCCGCAGTACAGCTCTATCCCCCCGGCCGGCTGTTTACCACGCCGCGGCAATTAGCGGCCATGCAACAGGCGGCGGTGCCGCCCGGCCCCACCGGGCCGCTCTCGGCTCCATCTCGCTTCACGGAGCGGCGCTGCCCGACAAAGGCGCCGCGTTCCTCGGGCCCCGCGCTCAGACAGCACTTCATTTGCAGCTATCCGTAATTAGATTAATGGTGCAGCGCCGCACAAAGCGGGCCCGCTTCACATCAGATAGCGTATGAATTAGGACAAACACTTACTTCAATTCCAGGCAGAGAAAGCGGTGACGGGGGTATTTAGCATACCCTTTATGGTGGAATGAGATGTTAATTGTGTACCATTACCTCTAAACTGCTTGCTTGTTGTATAAATCACTGTGCTAATTGATGCAGAGATAGAAACGTAGCCACAGGCAAGAAAGCGACGGAATGAGAGCTGAAGATGGCGGATAAAGGATTATCGGGGAAAACCATATGGAGGTGGGCTCCTTTGAAAGCTGCCCACGAGCGGTGCTTCTGCGGACTGCGGGGAAGGGACCGAGCTGGTGGGCAAGGAAAATGAGAGCGCTGACATCGGGGCCTAAAGAGGGACCCTTAGGGAGGGGTCCGGGGCACGCAGAAAACTGCATTATGTCCCCGACAAGCAAATCGCTGGAAAATCCCCTTTGCAAGCAACAGGGGAGAACTCCTCAGCAGCAACAAGTAACCCTGTCTGCAACACGACTTGCGACTTGCGGAAGTACAGGACCAAATCACAGACTCATAGAATCATTAAGATTGGAAAAGGCCACTAAGATCAAGTCCAATCATCGACAAATGGCGTAGATGGGCTTGTAGCTGTCTGTCATCGAAAAGAAGAAAAAAGAAGAAGTGGCGTAGCCATTCTTGACTACATTTTCCCATGTAGACGCTGTCATCTGAAACAGTGATGCTACGCTGACCAACATTTCTGCACACCTTCCAGCCAGATGCAACAGACTGCACCACTGCACCTATAGGACCCTTCCTCCCGTCAGCTCTGGTTGAGTCAAGGCCACTGGGAGTCAACTATCAGTTGAGTCAAGGCCACTGGGAGCCTGGGGGGCAAAAAGGTACAGCAGACATACAGCATGCCTACCTTGTTGATTTTTTGGGTTGTTTTTTTTTGTTTTTTTGTTTGTTTGTTTGTTTTTGGCAAAGGTGGCCAAGAATGGCATTACTTAGGGAATAAGAGCTTCAGTGCCTTCCTGAGCATCCCACTCAAGAAGGGGTTACCAATTCAGCAACACGCTTCACCAGTGAGCCATGCTCCTTCCTCTACAGATATGGCAAATCCGTTTGGCAGGCACATCATTAGATCCAACACCACTATATTCTATGGCATTCTGCAACATCACCGCACTAGCAGCCGGCTCACGCTTCCCATCTGCCCCCAAGATTACTCTATCAACCTTTTTCTTAAGCTCCTTGTTCAGAAAACTTCATTGAACTTAAGACATATTGATCACTACTAGCTTCCTATTTTGATCGCTAATAAAAAGCCAAGACAAAATGCTAGTAACTAAAATGCTATCTGACATTCTACTCTAAGAAAATCCATGACCCTCCACAACGTGGTAGTTTAGGGTGAATGGTGGCTTTCAGCAATGAGCTCTAAGATCTTAGCACAGTGAAATAAACTTCTCAAAAATAAAAGGTATCTTCCCCTTGACTGTTCAATCTCTACTATTCTTCAGTGTTTGATATTGCCTTAGCTTAGAAGAGCAAAGACATCACACTGTACATCCCAGATATCTCACATCCTAAGTTTAATTAAAGAGACCGATGTATTGAATTTTCTGACCTTATTTTATAATTTGTTTGGGCAGCCAGTTGTTGCTGGGGGGGTAGCAATGGAGTTCAAAGTGTTGTTGTAGTGTTTATTGACCTTGGTTCCCAAAGAAATGCACGTAACTGATGTATATGTATGTGCATCCTTGTATGTAAGGGAGGGCTTGGGGGTGGATAGTTACCAGCTACAAACAAAGCAGCGCTAATGTACAAATTACTGCTTCCTGCAAAATCCAGTGAACAGCAGAAGAGAATCATTTATTGGTTGACAAAGCGCTTCAATTAATTTGAGGGGAACCTTTAAATGATTTCCAACACAATAAACCAAACAGGAGCAAACAAAGCGACGTTAAAGACAGCATTCGCTGTTCTGAGATGATGCTTAGAGTTCGGCAGTTCAGATTTTGGTCACCAGATGTAAAGCCTGCAGATAATCCTCCTGTATCACTGAAGCTTACAACTTCATGGAAGCATTAGATATATGTGGGCCAACCAAAGGGACCTCTGAAATAGAAACAAATGGCAGAAGAAAAGGAAGGAAGGAAGGAAGGAAGGAAGGAAGGAAGGAAGGAAGGAAGGAAGGAAGG